>OZ017781.1:14807283-14846705 GCA_963969325.1 Lycopodina hypogea
TGCAACACCAAGACCAAACTGGTCAGGTTTTAATGCACATTTATTTTCTAATGAGCAACATTCACAATCTGAAGTGCTCTTTCTACCGATTGTTGATTTGAATCCTTCGAATGAAACCTGTATTTATTCCACTTTAACTTATACTCAAAGTCAAGCAGAGCGACTGAATATACCAACCCCATGTGTAACATTCTATCAGCCTTTGTGTATCAAAGCAATTGAAAGTATCAAATTAAAATCTATGAACATGGTATGCCGACTTGGTGGATTCCATACAATGATGAGCTTCATGGGTAGCATTGGCTCTATGATGAGGGCTCAGGATTAGAAGAAGCATTAGAAAGAGCTTATGGTCCCAATGCAGTTACTCAGATGATGTCAGGTAAAGCAATTTCAAGAGCTTTACGCGGACATTTTTTGGTAGAAGCTACATTAGTCAACAAGTTGCGTCAAAAATTTTTGCAATACATTTCATATGAAGAGAGAAAATTTTAATTTTCGTGGATAGCACATTTGTGAACTTAGAAATGCCAGACACTTAGAATAATATTGGATATAAAAAAGTTTTCCCAAGGAGGATTTGGGAGGATTTGAGAGGATTTTGGATGTTATTTTACAAAAAAAAATTGCTTTCTAATGGTACCAAAATCAGCTTTCTTCAAATTTTTTCAGGGTTCAACCTTTCAATTACCAGACTAGTAATTAGGGAAAACATGGGGGCCAGAGTGCCTGACTCAGTACCATGTGGCTGTAAACTGTCATAGTGAGGGGAAGTTTAAAACTGAATGTGATTAGCTCCCACTAATAGCTGTTGTGTACAGGTGTATTTATAAAATATGCTGATGCTTGATGCATGTCACCGAATTGTGTAGGTAGGTGAAATTTTGCCAATTGATAAAATGTCGTGCTATAGAGTAATGGTGGTTAGCCTGTGTGGAATTACTGCAAAACTAGCCACAGAATAAACTGCTTTTAAAAGTATAAATAAATCTGTTGAGAAACTGATCAATCAATATGCTGAGGAAAGAGAAGCAGAAACATAGGCTAGAGAGGAAAAGAACCAGTGGAGACAGCCATGATACCCACTGCCATACAGAGTGGAAAGCATTTCCCCAGTTGTCAGTCAGGCAACCACATGGATACTAGTCACTATACTGCATCACAGCTGAAAGAACTTTTTCCTATGGTATGCTTAAGACCATATTTCCCAATTTGCATAGGATTGATTCCATCAGTTCTCGATTCCAGTCTTACAGTGTCTGTAGTGAGAAGCTTTTCCATGATAAAGACAATCAAAACATATTTGTGTAATTCACTAAATGACTGCAGCCTCTCTCAGCTTATAAGGATTTTTAAGATGGGTAGGTTGAGAATGACACAAAAGATGCACCCCAGGAAAGGCAGTGTCATGAAAACATTACCATCGAAACAGATACTTCCATGTCTGTGCTACTGCTAGACACCCCATGCAGATGCCTCTCTGGAATAGCTGAACCTCAAACTGTTACTCCCATAAATTGTGTGTGTGTGTGTGTGTGTGTGTGTGTGTGTGTGTGTGTGTGTGTGTGTGTGTGTGTGTGTGTTTGTGTGTGTGTTTCCAAACATTAAGAAAGAATGGCTGCTATGAGGATGGAAGCTGGAAAATTTCTCCATTCCTGTATGGAAGCACAGAAAAGACACCATTTTAAAAATATTTCTTCCTTCTTTAGTTGTGTATATGTATAATTATATATATATATATATATATATATATATATATATATATATATATATATATATATAGGTATAGGTAGTTGATGATTCTGCGATGCCCAACAACAGAGACAAACCATAGAAAATTCTGCTGCCTCAGATATTGAAACACCACAAACCTTAAAATGGCTCCCAATTAAAATAACAAACCAACTGACTACTTTTTTCCAACAGTCTTTACTCCAAATCTCAATCTTGTGGTTCTCCCAAAGCTGTAAAAAGGGAGTTACATATGTATCGGTTGTGTAAAGAAATCAAGATGACCCGAGTGACCTCTATTAGGCATGATGCCCACTCACACCTCCATCTCTCCCACTCATACTTTATCCATGCCTAGAGCACCTACGCACTCTTCCTTTTTTTTTCCTTTCATTCAAAAGTTGGAGGCATATAAATCTGAATCCTGCAACACAATTATTACTTGGGCTGATTCCCCACAATACTTACAACCAACTAAGCCACAATATTAACAATGCAGAAGATATCTAAGAAACACATCACAGATCAAGCCAATAAGTTGCTATAACAATTGGTAGTCTCATAAATTTCGCATTTTCTTTAAAATTAATCAAACATTGCATTCGGTTGGCAACCAATCCCAAAATTTCCTGGAAGCTACTAACCATAAGCCATGCACATTTTCTATCATATAGCGCAATTTTCTTATAATCAAACATTATATTCAGTTGGAAATCTATCCCAAACTTTCCTGGGAACTACCAACCATAAGCCCATCCCACATCTTTCGTAAGGACAAACAAGGAAAAAAATGTTTATCAGTAAAAAAAATTCAACACACAAAACACTGGAGGAATGCTGCCTTCTAAACATACTCTTCTGGCTGCCACTTGAGATGTGCCCACAACTTTGCCCTCAAGATCAACCACATCTATCCCTTCCTTCAACTCGTGTCTTCTCATCAAGAAAGCATTCAAGGCAGAAGCAGTTGCTGTGAAAACAGGTTGAAAGGTGTGCAGGGAGGGAGGGAGGGAGGGAGGGAAAGAAAGAGCAAGTTGTAACAAGATCAATTGGGAACAAAAGAGGGAGGGAGAAGCCAGAAAGAGGAGTGGTAAGGAGGAAGGAGAGAGAGAGAGAAAGTTGGAGAAACATTAAGAAAAGTGTGTGAACAACAAAGAAAAAGAAGTGCATTGAAAAAACCCCACATTAAAGAAGTATGTCAATATCTGCCATACCAGTGGCAGGGAATGGAATAAACCTCTGCACAATCATCTTCTTAGCAGGGGAAAAGTGCTCAGCTTTTTGAAGAAGAATGTTGAGACTCACCTAATTAGCCATTAGACAATGCATATTCACTGGTATTGGGTACTAGAGGATGATATCTATTTCTAATGAACATACAGCAATTCCCAAAGCTGCTGACACAGCACCTGCATAGCCCAGCACAAACCGACTCATTGGAGTCTCCTGGGGGAGCGGTTGGGGGAGGGAGATATAGCTTCACAGATTACCACACACAGTTTAAGAGGTTGACTTGCCTTTGATGCATTTCTGTTGGCATAGTTCACACAGGCATTGTGGCTCTGGTTCAACCACTGCACAGACAACATACAATAAGATCAATGTCACCAAAACACAATACACGGAAACATCCACAGGAAGTTAGAATGTAATCTCCACATTCTCTAGGATGCTCCTACGACTTCAGAGACCAACTACCAGCCAATACTGCAACCTGACACAACCCACAATAGTAACCCGATCACTATATGCCTGCCATTCTGCAAAATGCTTGTGCTGAAGAATGCAAACCATCTTTGGTAGTCAAGAGGCCAAACCAACTGTTTCCCTCAAATATATTTTGAAATATAGTGGTCCTATAAAAAAAAAAATCACTTTCAGCACTATAGAGGTAACAGCAGACATACCTGCCAGAATATGACCTGTGGCAGTGTCTGGTTTGGTAGGAGAAGACCCACCACCTGGGCAGAGAGATAATAAGAGAGGAAGAAAGGGTGTTAGTGTTGTCTGGAATAAAATATCACGCACAGAACCAAAAGAATATTATAACGCACCGAAATAGTCCCAAATGGAACAAATCCTGACATCCGGAATGGCATGAATACCTTCAACCCAGTATCTGGATGAATGATCGCCTAAATAGAGCAGCATTATATATATTAATAATAATACAAAGACAGCAGAGCAGGAAATTACATCCAGTAACCTGACAGTTACCGGTCAAAATGAATCAGTGCCAGTATAAGATCACATTTAACTGGTCATTGTGTCCTGACAAAAGGAAAAGGTGAAAGTTAAAAAAAGGGGGGGAGGGGAAAGATTGGGAAATTGCCAAAACTCTGTAAGCGTAATGAATTTTCAGCAGGAATCTGGAATTCCAGATAAAGTTGGACCATAGCAAAAAAAATGTTTGATTCTTGTAGAAAGAGACCTCTAGTTAGGAATAACTAGAATTAGCTAGAGGTCTCTTTCTACTAGAGTCAAACATTTCCACAAAGAGATTACTGCACCCCACGCTGCTACATGCTTTGCTGACCACTGGAGGATTTTTTTTCCTTTCATCTAATGTAGTAGACTATGCTCCAAATGCTAAATGCTTTGCTGAAGCTTACATAGATTAGTCTATTCTAGCAAAGACCAAGAAGTTTGACATACCTTATATGATCGCCAAGGAGAAGTTGGCATTTACTAATATGAAACTGATTTGTGAATTAGAGGAAAGCCATTGTGTTAATTTAGGAGGTGGATACAAAATATTTGTGCACGTGCCACCATTGTCAGCTTCATAGCCAAAAAACAGAATAATTTCTCAATTCCCTATCAAAAACCAGTTCTTTTTTTTTAACCTTCAAGCAAATGCTGGTGTTGATGCTGGAAATGTGGAGCTCAGAGTTTATATATGAACCAAGGTTTTCACTGCAAGACACCTTGACAGTGGTACTGGTGAAGATTTGTTTGTCTCTCTCAAGGAGCTGTAGAATATATGAATGTTGAAGATTGAATGATTAAAATTTATAGGCTTAGCTGTCAAATCCTTCCCAGACAACAGTTACCTCTGCATAGCAAGTTCAGTCTCTCGAGTAGCTTATATCTGTCAGGACAAAAAATAGGTTTGACAGACAGGGCAAATTCAACATTGTCAGGACATTATGTCAGAACACTTAAAAAATATTTAATGCATGCACTGTACAGTATATATATACATGTATATGTGTGTGTATTCACATGAATGCATGCATATTTATATAGAAAAATACATATGTATATCAGAATAAGAAGAAAGGAAGGACATTATTCAAACAAGAAACAGTAATTTTCACCTGCTTGATCTTCTGAGCTTGCCACAGCTTGAAGCGGAGCAATGTGGGAGGAGTTCATACACACATAATAGAGTCAGATATTTGGTTGGTGGCATATTATTCATCAGTGCACAAACACTAACCTGTTTGTTTGTCACTCCAGCAGGAATGGAGCCATTCTCATATTCCTTTAGAAGCTTCACAGAAGACTTGAGTTTTTCCTAGTGTGTACGAACACATGTATAAAACAAGTCAAACAACTAATGTAGCGCAAGCAAATAAATGTGTGCAATATCAAAGGACAGGAAATCAATAGAATAACTAGAATGAAGGTGGGGGTTCTGCTAAGGCATAGCCAAAATAAACTGTTTTTTTCCTCCTTTTACTCATCCTCCCCTTTCGAGGAAAATATAACAACATTGAATGGGTAAAGTGTTAACACTGCAATAAACACTGCAGTAAACATGGCATCCAAAGATATTTTAATGATGTTGATCAACAAGGGAATGTTTACTAACAAGTAGTGAGATTGTTGCACAAGTTATTACTCCCAAAAACAAACAAGGCCACCATGTCAGCAATGTCCTTGAATAGCTCAAACACAGCTGACCTGACGAGCAACAGCATGTGTGTCCCCAAATATTCCCAGCATGTATACACACACCGGCACATACATTACACACTTCACTGTGTGATTGCAATATGTAAACACAAATGTTACTAAAGACACAACACAGCAAGCAGTGAACAACAGTTTACATTATGACATTCCAAGCAAAGCAAAGCTGGAGTTGAGATGTTTCTAGACCAGCAGTTGGAGTAAAGAATATCAACACATATCAACTAAGGCTTTGCCATATTTCTTGATGTGTGGATCTAGCTGAGAACATGGCTGAAGGGAGTGGCTGATAGACATGGACCATCTGTTGGCACCTTTGATACCATCTGACATTTCAAAGGTCATGACAGCTTCTGTACAGGCAGAGAGCTCAGAAATGCTAGAAAAAAAAATTGAAATCTGTTCAAGAGGGAGTGGTCTAAAAAAAAAATTTTTTTAAAGAGTTTATACTTGTTTCTGTCCACTTTTTCCACTCAACTAATTTACCAACTGAACTCATGCAGCTGCAAGGGAGGCATGTGGTATTGGTTGCAGTAAGCTAAAAGTATAAGTGGGGAAATTTCCCATGAACATAACTCCTTTTTTTTTCTTCTTTAAATAAGTAATGACCAAGGTTTTGTTAGGGTTCTAGGATTATAAAAACATAATTTTAAAAATTCAACTTCAGCTAAAACACATTAGTTGTTCATTTAATAAAAACATATTTAAAGGCTCATATCTCCCACAAAATACTGCAACTGTTAATTTTTTTACTGCTTACATATGGCTTAAGCTGATATCACTTCCAAAGAGACTTCACATGTGCCTATAAACTTCACCAAGACAATAAAGCAACGAAAAACTAACCAAGCACAGGAAACCCTCTCTCTGTCTTTTTATCATTCTATCTCTAGAAACATTCCAGGTATACATTTTCCTAATAAACCAACATGCCTAAAACAAAGGTATTAATTAATTGCTTAAATTCTTACTGTGACAGTGCATAAAACTTCAGATTGGAAGACTGCAAATCTGCAGAAAAACTTGCAGAAAGACTTCCTTGGTTCTTCCAACTGCATAATTCCAAATGACTACATATAGATAGGTGGCAAAAATTTAGATTTTCACTTTAGGGTTGACTGAATGTTGGCAGCTGTCACCCATGTCAGTGAGTTAATATGACCACACTTAACACTTTTTCTGTGCATGAGGACAAAAGCTTTACCTGAAGTCTTTTACACAGACCACCAGATGTGGTTGCTGCGTCTGCTCCTTCACAAAAGCCTAAAGATGGCCACACTTTTTTCATCAAGGCAAAATAACCTCTGACAGGCTAAATAACCTCTGACAGGCAAAATATATTAAGGTGGGGCTGAAGTGATACTGTTTACAAGCTTAATAAATGAATAACTTTTCTTCAACTGAACAACAAGATGGCCGTACCAAATATATCCACAATATTTCTAACAATAAAATGTTCAGAATCAAGCTCTCCAACAATAATTTAAAGAGTTGTACCAGAGGCATATCTATTGGTCACATCAATAGCAACAATATATGTATCACTGTATATTTATTAATATTTGATATTTTTAACCATTTTTATCATAATTAGCACATGCTATATATTTTACGGTCTGAAACAACAATATTAATAGTAATAGTAAAAATAAATTTTATAATAATATTAACTTCTCCACCCTGCTTCCCCTCCCACCATGGTCCAGTCTCAGCCTGGGGGTTAGCACCCACCCAACCAACATCTGGGATATATTTGTGTGATACCAACTTTAGGGATGGAACATTGGAGTCTGAAAATCCCTCCCCCCCTAGTCTTGCTAGCCAGACCTTTTGCCTAATTGCTGTGCTGGTAAGGGTCTGGGGAACTACCATTGAGGGTTTTGTTCTGACAATCTCAGAATACTGGGGCAAAAAATGCAATTAGCATGTTCACATCCAACCAGCTAATGATTGAGTCATTCATGCCAACAGTAACAACTATAGGCAAGCCACATGTGAACATGCATAATTGCATTCTTTCTCTCCAGTATTCTGGGATTGTCAGAACAACACTGCCAATGGCAGTTCCCCAGACCCTTACCAGGGCAATGTTTAGGTAAAGGGTCAGGTTAGCAAGACTACCCTCCCCACCATGACAAGTAATAATTAATACCTGCCTCCATTTATTATGCACATATTCAATTTTTCTATCACAACTTTACAGATGCTATCACACCATCAAACATTACATTATTTCTAGCTACCCCTGAGTGTTATCCCTTATTGTTGATATCTTGGAACAAGGACCTTTGTTTCTTCAAAATCTCTGCTTCCAACCCTTTGCAATATTTAAAACAGATCACCCACCACCCCATCACTAACTATTCTGAAGCACAGCCTACATGTATAGCAATAGATAAGTAATTATACCTCCGACGTTAGCAATGTACGAGGGTCCACAACATCCAGGAAATGCCTCAGCCTTCCCGAGAAAGTTGACTGGGATAGGGGTTGGAGTCAGGGAAGATGCCAGTTACATCAAGATAAAGAAATATCTTGTGTATTTATGTGTACCTGGTCAAATCGAGGTCTTCCAAGAATAAAAGGTGGGTATTCCTCCAACCCTGAATTGTTCCTCGTACTCATGGCGACTGGAGTAGATTTCGCAGTACACTTAGTTATTGAAGGGAAAATTTTCTTATCCAGATTTCAATTAATTTTGATCAGATTTTTTTTCTCCAATGAGATCTGAGATTTTCTCTTATATTAACAGAGCTGCCAACCTAAGCTAAAGGAAGGCAGATGAGTAAGATGCACCACAAGAATGAGTGAGATGGGGGGGGGGGGGGGGGGTCTTCATGAGTGAGATGTGCTGATTGAATGCAATGATGTGCTGATTGACCACAATGATGTGCTGATTGACCACTGTACTGGGCAGATTGACCATGGTAATGTGGCTATTGATAATTACAGCTCCCAATGTGTTAGTCTTAGCTTCCAATTGTCATGATTTTGTATGTATAATGCACATATCACCTTCTATCACCTTTGAAAGGAGTGGACATCAGAATGTCACATATGATCACTTGAATAACATTTTGGCGATTTAATCTGCTATCTGAACATCCCTGTTTGACAATTAAGTTGTTTTTACTCACAATCACATCCTGAAATTTTAGAATTAGGATACTGGTTTTCTTAGCATCAAGCAGGAGACTCAGGCCTAAAAATGCATAAAAAAAATCTTTCTTCTGCTGTTTTAGAGTGTGGTAACATTAATACCAACATTGCTATCATGCCATCCACTTGGAACCTCAGTTAGCCATCAGCCTTAAGTACATCTAAACCATATCCATACTGTGAACCCATAGCTATGGTAGAGGTTCTTGATCACCTCTTTGAAAACTAGAAAATGTTGGAAATTCTGAAATTTGACATCATAATGATCCATGCCAAATCTTAAGACTATTTGCTAAATGATGTACTAATCTCCCAAACACTGTAACTGAATGAAAATAATGCAAGTACATGTACTCCCTGAAGACCTCAGGGCTTGTAACTCTGAGGCTCTACTGTAGCTGCATTTGAAGGGAGCTCTTTCTTTATTTTAAAACTTTGTGTATCAATTTTGTTGCCATAAATGGGTGAAATTCAAGTTTCTAAGTTCATGATTGTAATATCAGGACAATATTTGTGTTACCTGGACAAAATGCCTGTGTCACACTGCACAATTCATGTGAGTTGTCAGCACTGTATTAAAACTGAAAAAATCAAAGCTGGGTTCTTTTCCACTGGTGAAGGCTTCATAAAGTTCAAGATTGAAGAATATTCCGTGAAAGGCCACCAAATTTATCTGTACAACTCTAGTGTCACTAGCCAGATCCTGTACCCTCTGAACCATGAGCAGTTCATCAGAAAGGGCTCAAATTACACATTACAACTTGGTGTTACTCATGAATAGGAAGTTTGTTTAATGGACCTATGACACAACCATAGCCCTAACTACATTCTCCCTAAACAGGGCCAGTGGTCCTGTGAGCAATCCCTGAAAATTTCAGGAGGGTTGGTGCAGGCATCTGGGAGGAGATAGCAAATATACATACAGATAGACAGACAAACAGGCATATAGATAGACAGACATACAGACAGACATACAGACAGACATACAGACAGACATACAGACAGACATACAGACAGACATACAGACAGGCACACATACAGACAGACGAATTAAAAATTATAGTAAGCCAGATGTTGGTAATGATGCAATGTAAATACTATGAATTGTCATTTATTAAGTAAACATTGGTTACACTCTTGTTTGATTCTCATGAATGATATTTTAATGTGTGTATTTAATTGGAAAAAATCACTTTTTGCTCATTGAAACTAATATTACATTGATCATTTTAGTGTAATTATGATGCAATGCTTTCCTATGGCCAGTGTGTAAGATTATGTAAGATTATGTAAGGCTCTGAGTGTCTGAGGTCACTGTCAGCAGTGGCAAACAGTGGTGGACTTTGGTCATGTGTTTCCATTTGGTCAATTATACCTAACCACTTCCTGCTTATAGAATGAAGTAAATCACCATAAAATTCTACTTATCTTGACCATTACATCCCAATGATGAAAAGTTATAAAAATCGCCTGTCACTGGTTTTGAATATAGTCCACTTGAAACTTACAATGAAATCATGAAAAGTCATTGCCTACAAATTGTAATCATGTGAAATGATGATGATGATGGATGATGTAGCAACTAGCAGAATGCATCAGTTAGTATATATCCACTGCAAATATATGCCATTCATTAGCACAGTATGAGTCGCTCGTGGTAACACAACTATGTTAGATGTGTTGTGGAATTTATCTCATGACAATACAATTTTAAGATTTTCATTCCACAAGGTAATCTTATGAGCATGGTAATCAATTTAAGCAGCTCTTTATGTTTCCATTTTTAACTGCTCAAGGTCAAAGTATAAACCTTAGAAGACCTTGCCTTGAACTTTCCCAGTCCATATTTGTTCATTTTGATTAACTTTGAAGTAACTTGGAATGAACAATAGTGATAGAATGAAGCAGATAGCTATAATGGTAGCAGAAGTAGGAGGCAAAGAAGATGGAGAAATTCTAAGCATCATGTGCAATAAATAAAAAGCAATATCAGCAAGTCACTGACTGTGGATGTGACAACATAGGACACTTTTTGTCTCCTTTATAGATCAACTAATTCTGCTTCATTGTGTTACAGAAGAGATGTATTCCCTCACTCTGTGGATTGAGACATGTCATGGAAATCATATAAACTATAGATAAAAGAAACATTTATAAATGAATGAAAAAAAATTAAAGATTTTGGGTTTCCCCAAGAAGTACAAGAACAAGAAAAGATCATTACCTATCCAAAAAGTATTAAAACAAGGCATGAACACTCAATTAGTATGTGCCTAATTCTACATCCCTGAATCACTGATTCTAAACTTTAGAGCATGATGTATTTGTACTCTTATTAAGCATTATGAAGGAATCACCTATTTTGTTTCCATACTATTTTAATATTATTTTTGGGGTAAGGGGTTTCTTTTGCAATATTGCAAAAGGAAATATCCATTCTATATTTTAATAACTTTTTTTTTGACACTAGATGAAATAAGTTTGGAGTCAGTAATTATTGGGGGAGCTCCTTGGCTTTGAAATTAAACATAGACCTTTATTGAAAGCTCCAGAACACAACATGTGAAAATTTGGGCTTTTTATTATCTAGAAGCTTAGCAATATGAAGTAGCTTTGTATTATGCCAATGGTAAAGGTATTGTCCACATTCTCTAATACATTTTATGTTTACTTCATGTAACATGTGGCATTATTGACACTAATCTCATTAATCAAACAAACATGATACAATTAATGAATATGCCAAGTTTTGGTGATGATTAGTTTTCCATGTCACCAAGCACACCATTGAAAATCCACACCCATAGCTACCTGATCTGAATGAAACTTTAGTGCCCTAATCAATCCCTAAAATTTTGAAAAGATCCCTTCAGCAGTTTGGGAGGAGTTAGAATCTGCACATACAGACAGACTTAAAGATTTTAATAATTTTAAAAAAAAATGTTTATTCTACTAAAAATATGTTCATATCTTTCATATACCCAAGTTGAATTCTTTTGGCATGTAATCATATATTCATTATTTGTACCAGGCCAAGAAAGCGAAAGAGATAAGACTAACTTTAGCCAGAGAGTGAACAACATATACAACAGGGACATGTTCTATTCATAACTTGCTCCTTTTGGACAGTGTAGCAGTACTTATGCCAAAACATATTCAAGACACGTTCATGATCATTACATGAAGTGTTGCTATGGTATAATTTGTGATTTCTACTCAGTAGCCTGTTGGAAGTTCAATGCTCAAGAGTGTTCCAGACAATGATGAAAATTATGCCATGTTCCGTAATGTTTTCTTGAAAAAATATGGGGTTGTTGTGAAACTCAATGAATAAAGTGTGAAAGTTTATTAACTTTAATTAGCTTTATATGAATTAGCTACTTCAGATATTTCAAAATGTTTTACCAAAAAGTTCTACTGTAAATGTACAACATAGATCAACTATTTTCTAAGGATCAGTGTATGGGATTTAGCATAAAATAATAGAGATACAGAGATGGTTGAGGGGGGGGGGGGGGGGGAAGGAAGTTTTATCCACTTCTATCAGGAAGTATGTATACTTCAAGATGGACACATACTTTCCCTTTATATTCAGTGTTTGTCTGTTGTCCTTTTTTTCTGCTGCCCCCAACCCTAAGAGAGTTTGTCCAGTTCATTGCCACAGCAACATTAGATGAGTAAAGACTAAATGTCTATATAGCTAGCTATCACCATAATTAAACAATTGGGTTTGGTTCAACACATCAACTACACAAGAAATTGAACAGAGTGTGGAATTGATAATGATCCTTAATACAATGACTTCATTCTTTGTTTGATCATATCTTTACTTGCTAGTAACTGGTTTGGCTGAGTTCCAACCTCCTGTTCACATGACCACAGAGGTGATCACTGCTTCAAAATGTGCCACAAAATAGATGGGTAACATGGTAATCCAATTAACATAGCTTAATAATTCAAATTGTGATCTTTTTTCTTCTTCTTCCGAAGTGTATTAAGTATCTAGTACAGTTAAAAGAAAGAGCAAGTAAAGTTTGTAGACTGACCTGAAATGATTCCCACTAATTCTATTGAGCTAAATTAATTCTAATCTCTACTGAACCATTAAGAAACTGAACTCTCTCTCTCACCTCTGAAGCCAATTATTCTATCAACTATTTCTGAAGCAGGGTATAGAATCATCAGGGCATATAGTAATGGGGAGAAAAGATGAACAGGCCCTCAGTCTTGTTTATAGCTAAGAATGCAAAACAACAAAATGTCATGCCAAATAGCCAGTAACACCTTACAATACATGATCTTAATTATGTAACTTAATTCATGCTTGAGATTATACTAGAGAAAAAGATGCTCAGGAGTACTGTACAACTTCTTGGTGAAGTCCCAGCTGCTTGCCAGCTAACTGAATAGTGTTAGCTAAAAACTTTTCATTGGAGTTATTTTTCCTAATTTTCAGATTAATACAGAGCTGTTTTGGTGAATTTGTGGATTTTTAGTCTTTGACAAACCTAACATATGAAAGAACTTGGCTATCCCTCCTTGCTGACATTGTACAAGGTCTTGCACACTAATTATTGTACATGCTGGCATTTTGGTAATGACATCATCTCTGATATTGATGCAAAGAAAGCAAAATTTGAAGTTGAAATACAATTAAAGGTAACATAAAGTAAATGATGTCATTCTTTCTATGTCCAGTGAAAGCATAATTTTAAAAAATTTATATTATTATTTTTATTATTTATCTATAGCTATATACTTGTGATAGAGGCACAGTTCTCTAGACAAATGCTTAAAAATATCATGTTTGCTGATATCTGTAGTGTGAGCAGTGTAGTACATAGTGAAGTTAATATTAACCCAAACCATGAATGATAGTATTGCATTTCAGAAGAAAATCCAATGGCTTTTTCACTTGTACAAGAAATTGAGAATGATAAGAAAAATAATAAATAAATAAATTTTAAAAATTAATAAATAAATGAATAAGTACCTGGGGGGGGGGGGGGGGAAGTATCAAATAATGAGAATTGTTCGCTAATTTGTATTGCTATCACAGAATGAATTCAGTGGTAAGCTGATAATTTCAGACATGATTCTGATTGGCCAACTAGGCATGCCTCCATTCTACATGGACTGTTCAGCAGCGAATAAGGGACAGCTCGTACAGAAGCAGAAGAGGTAGGATAGGCCAAGAAACGATTCTTATAGTTATTGTCGGGAGTTGTCGGTAAACTAATGCTGTTCTGCGGCATTGACCTTTGTCGTTTAAACCTACATGTCAAATCTTCAGTACTCCTTCTTGTATGAGAGTGATATATCTGTGGTAGAGAGAGTGTAATGGGATTAGGAGGCGAATCTTTTGGTTCTTGCCCTCCTATTTTTGTGATGTGCATGATATTCACAGGGTCAGTTCTGCTGCAGGTCAGGTTACGGCAAACTTGAAATATTTGGAGGCTATTGGGCTTAGAGAGAGGTGTATTTTTTTCTCCTATGAAATTAGAAATATGTGGCAAGTCATGTAACATTGCATCACTCAGTGCTGCGTTTTCCTCTTTGGCAAATTTCTGGGAAGAAGGTACATTTTCTGAAAGAAGTGATGATGTACTGGAACAACTGCAGTCATCACATTCATCCATTTGTGGTGTAGTCTGACACACAGGCATGTTCAATGACCTGAGTGGCCTTGTTCCAAGACAAGATGATGATGGATGTGTATTGCTTGCACTACATGGCAGTGGCAACAAATCACTAGAATAAGGAGCGTTAGAATCACATGATGATGACTTATAGTCCATAATCACAGATTCTCTCATCTTATTCAGTTGCTTCTCAAACTCCAATAATTGACCCATAAAATTTAGATTCGGAGAGATGCAAGGTCTCTTCTGCTTCACAAACTCATAAGCTCCTGTTAGTTCCATATTCATCTTCTTCATGATATAAGATATACTTATAGTCGCACTTCGGGATATCCCAGCATGGCAGTGAACAAAAACACATCCATTCTTGGCCTTGACCAAATCTGATGGTAAAACAACATAAAATGTTAAATCAGGGAAGCTTATAAATTCCCAATGGGTGTTATTGGAATTTCAAGTGTAAGCTTTATTCAAACACACCTATAAAATGTATGGCCTCCTCCATCTTGGACAAGAGATCAGCCTGATATGAATCTTGCACCTCAATATTCTTGTACTCAAACAAACTCTCAAAATTGTTGGGGCAGTTGTGTGACACGTTCAAGACTGCCGTTACTCCCATCTTTCTCAGCTCAGTTAAGTTGTTTGAATTCTTGGCTGAACCCAGTATCAAGTGAGGTAAAATTTCCACTGGTGGCCCAAAATGATCACTACTGCTGTCTTCACTTGGTGTGCGATGCAGTTGTTGTCTTTTGTTGGTAAGGGAGAGAATAGGAAAATTTGTGGTAACAGATACTCTAAGTGGTGGGTGTATCTTCTTCCCGATGTTGGAAGAACTAGCACACATATGAGGATAAGCTGCATTGAAGGATTCAAATCCACCTAAGGATGAGAAATGTAGAGCGAATAAAATACAGAAAATATACTACAAAAGACATACTAAATTTTGTGTTTATATGATTTTACTAACCATCTATAAAGTAGACTTTGTTATCTGGTTGCCTGTTCTTTAGCATTATGTTGCCATGCTTGATCAGATCTGTCCTGATGGAGTCACTAGTTGAGCTGGAATCATACAAGACTAGCCACTCTTCACTGTCTCTCAGCCTGTCGTAGAGAGTTTTGTCATACTGCAATATAGAACTCAGCAGCACAATTCCCTTCAGTAACCTCCTCAATAGAATGCTGGAAAAGTTCACATTCTCAGAATGCACAATATGTTCGCTGTAATGCTGAGCACAAGGACGAATGTCCACCAGAATAATTTTCCGTATTTTACTGCAGTTAGTTTCATTACCACCATTGTCCCGGACTAAATATTGTGCTACCTCGCTGCATGTTAGTGGGGTGAAGTTGGCACTATCCATTTCTGATCTTGGTTGACGTTTGCTAACTTTCCCTACCCCTTTTATACTCCAGGGCGGAGCGTGTAATTAAATTTTAAGCATGCCAAGAGGTGTTATGATTATTTTTAGACTGATCCTTGTGCCACACATTCCATGAATGGGCATGAAAGCACACGAAATGTAAATTTGCCGACATAAAACAGTGGGAATCAGGAGCAACTATTTATAACTATGATGTAATAGGAAACAAATTAAAGAAAGAAGGACGGTTCAAGGTTCGGAGTGCACGTGTTGCCTGGTAGTGCTAGCATTTTATTACTTTTTAGGCTGGGGAGAGTGATCTGGTTGTCATGTCTTTTGCTGAAGGTGGAGGCCTACCTGTGCACGACAATGTCAAAGATTATTATGGAAAAATAATCCGTAAATCTGCCGATTTGGTTACTGGTTGTTGCACGGTGGACAGAGAAAGTTACTCTAATGAAGCC
This sequence comes from Lycopodina hypogea, assembly GCA_963969325.1. Taxonomy (NCBI): domain Eukaryota; kingdom Metazoa; phylum Porifera; class Demospongiae; order Poecilosclerida; family Cladorhizidae; genus Lycopodina; species Lycopodina hypogea. Next base: position 14,823,565 of record OZ017781.1, read on the forward strand.
AAAAAAGCAATGAAAAAAATTCATCCTGAAATTCTCTCGAAGTGAAAACTACTTAAATAATAACACTTAATTAAGTGAATTTTTTCATTCAATTTGTGCAACTATTGCTTCTTCACATGATTAAGTTAAGCTGGTGTGTATGTGTGCAGGAACTATGGTTGTGGCATGGTGTACCCTGAGGGGATATATGGTTGCAAGGTGCTGGACCTGGGCTCTGGGGCAGGACTGGATTGTTTTGTCTTGAGCAAGATGGTTGGTCCTGATGGTCATGTTACTGGTGTGGACATGACACAAGAACAGGTAGTCCGATAAGACCACTCTACCAAGGTAGCATTTGTGTCAGCAAAACAGCGACATAAATGTTAAATAAAAATGTGTATTTTCTTAAGTGTAATGTCTAATTAGGGATGTAAGCAATACGTGGTGAACCTGTGATATTTCTTGTTCCTGGCTAGACTAAATAATGCCTGGGGGTTGGAGGCCGTCCTGGGCAGGATATATCTAGACAGACATTCCTCTAGTTAGGAATAAGCTGTGTGGGTATGGCTTCATTAAATTACTCTTTTTTTTTTAAACTTCTTTAGTTGTGTTGGAGTGATAAATTTAGAATACAAGCTGAGCTATGTTTCAGTCCTGTACTCCAAGACACCATCCCCTTCTAACTGTACTGGCTGTTAAGAAATTATGATTGTAATGTTGCCTGCAGTGAAAATTCTTTGTAGGCATTTTTAGATGTAGACAAGTACTGATTGAAGTTACACTACAAAATCACTTAATGCAACTAAGGATAAATTATATGATTTCATAACTGAATAGACGTTTAAGACTTCCAAATTTACAAATTCTTTTATAGGGATTGAATAGCGTTCAAGCATGTCCAGTTTAATCTTAAATTGGTGGAAATTATGGCAGGTTTTATCTCAAGATTGTCATTTTTACCCTAAAATTTTTTGGTGCATTTCTTTCCAGACCATGTCCTCTACACAGATGTAGCCCAACCCTTAACCTGGCTCTAGTCCCAACTCTATCCTACGTAGCCAAATATCTAGCCCGTCCAACCTCATGACAACCATATGGTACATCAGATGCTGATGCATGAGTCATGTGATGCTGGAATGTTTTGAGTTCACTTTGCTTGATGCAGCATGTAATCATGCTGTGGTGCTTGGTTGGTTGCTCTTCAAATTACATCATGGGTCATGACTGCTAAAAATAGATTTTGGCTTAGATAGAATTAGTGTATGAAAGATTGTTTTCAATGTCACGTTGCACAATATGTAGGTGGTAATTTTTTTTTTAATTAATGAGGTGATTATTGAATTAATTGATTAATTATTAAAGTTAGTGAGAAAGTATTTGACCCACTTGTTACTTAATATTATCGTGTTGGTTTGTTTGTTGTTTTTTTTTGTTTTTTTTTTTGTTTTTTTTTTAAATGAGAGCTGGGTATTTCACAACTTTAGGTGGGCATTAATCATCACTGGCCTCAGCTCCTGGGTTGGCTTGATTACTTTGTTCTTAGATGAGCTAATTGGTTGAAATGGTCATGTGACAGGTGTGGGTATATGCAAGCATATTTGGTTTGATAAGAGCAATTGCATCTGTGAGATCATGTGAGAGCAGAAATTGTGCTGACTATTGTGGAAGTTGCAGCTGTAATTTGGAATAATCTTGAGATATATCATGATCATTCTTGGCTGAGCTCTGTCCTGTGGGTCGGTGGATGTCCTTGGGCAAGATATGTGTAGGTGTCACTAGGCACACCTCCCCAGTGAGGTGAAGGAGCTAGTGTGGCTCTATTAATTTATCCAGAAGGAATGATGTAACTAACTGTCCAGTTCTTGAAGTGCTGACTGAATTATAACATTTAATGAACTGTGATTTGGAGCCCACCTTCCACTTCCAAGACACCACCCTGCCATGCTGACTGCAACACCTGCTTTTTCCCAATACTTTATCAAAATCAACATCGTCTTCCTAGAGGTATTTAGATCTGATTTTGCCAGGAGCTAATAGAATTGATTTAAAAATATATCGTTCAACTGATAGGGACTATTTGCTAACATTCTTAACAGCAGATTTAAAACATCAAACCAACAAAATGAAATGTGTTGCTTGTGTGGTGATGTAAGTCTGTAATAACTTCTTTGCAGTCATAAGTCATGTGTATATATAACGAGTCTTAACTTAGAGAGTTAATGGAAAACTTATATTAACTTTTTTTTAATGATTTAATAATTTTTTCAATATTTTATTTATTTTTTAATACCATGAACAGAAATAGAATGATTTACTTCCTGTGAAGGTGGAGCTTGTCAATGATGTCACAAGGTGGGGTGGGGTGGGGTGAGGGTAAATCATGTGTGGCTGTAAGTTGAGCTATTATATTTAGGACAAAGTTTATCAAGCTGGTTGCACAATGGTGACTCCTGGTGTCCTGGTGTGGGTTCAGTCTATTTAAGGATGTGCGAGTGTTGGCACATCCTATAGGAAAACGAAGTGAAAAGAAGGAAAAGATTAATTTACAAGGATGTGATGGTGCCCCCTTGGGCAGTGGGATGTGGTGGTGCCCCCTTGGGCAGTGGGATGTGATGGTGCCCCCTTGGGCAGTGGGATGTGCAAAAGAATGGACAGATTAATGAATAAGAGTAGAAACCCTAAACATTGACCAACTGGCTGTTATTGTATTGTAATTATGTGACTGGATAAATCAGTGTCCATTGTAGGCATTTGTGTGTGTGTGTGTGCATCTTCAGTCGGCTCCAGCAAGAACTCTCATGCTTCTGATGGATTAACCGCTAACATGGTGTACAAAGCTGTGCTTTAAACACTAATTTAAATAAACTTAACTATATCGTATCAGAATTAGAGCAATGTGATGTCTCCAAATATAAACTTTGGTGCTCTAATTCTTTGCAAGTCTTCACCTGAATGAAACAGGTACTCCTGCTAGTGAATATTATTGCAGCTGGAGATATCTCGATTCTGTCAATTCACTGGTTATATCTTACTAAAATTCACAGTTTGTTTTTGTGTGTGTGTGGACTCCAACTCCTGAGAAACTGTCATCATGGGATGCTATACTGTGTGTTTACCCATGCTTATGTTGTTTGATTGCACAATTATCTATCTCACATGACATTATAAAATCAATAACTTTTTATTATCTAAAGAAGCGTTGTTATGTAAATTTAATCGGTGTGTATTTTGATGTGCATTTTTTTACAAGGTAATCAATTGCTTCTTTGATAGTACACAGGGACTCTGACAGAGCACTTTCTATTTATAGAGTAATCTGAGTGACATAATGAAATGTGATCACATACCATGATTATTGACTTAATAACTCATCATCTAATATGACATGATAATTTTTTTTTTTGCTCTACAATAATATTTACAATATATCAATATATTGCAATGCTATTGGCCATAAGTACCATTATTAATTATCACCACGACTTATTTGGGGCAGTAAACTATTAGTGCTGCTCTTGAAGAACTCTGTGTGTGGCATCCCATGGAGTCCAGTGCTGGAACCTGACTATTTGAAACAGCAAATGTCCAGAGGGTGATTAGTTATGGAGCCTGCTAGTGGTGATGTTGTGGACCACATATGCCAGGAGATATTTTTCTGTGCTATTCCTAAATGATAACTCCTTCAAAAGTTCCTTGCCACTAGACACCAAAACTACGGCACTACTTGATATAGTATATGCTGAATGTGTATGCCCACCACTAGTGCTGTCTGTGCCGGCTGTGTTAGCAATAATAATAATTAATTAATTCACCCTTGGATTTTTATATACTAATCTGTGAATTATATACGCAATATGGTACAGTATTTCACAATGCCTGCTAATGTTTTGCAATGCTTGCTAATGTTTTAATTATTTAAACAAAGAGTAAACAAACTGTGTATTATGTTTGAAACAGTTCAAATCACATGACACAATGGCTTGTTGACTCTGTAGCTTGCTATAGCACGCAGCCACATTGACTACCACACGGAGGTGTTTGGCTATTCCTCAGCCAATGTAGACTTCAGGCAAGGCTACATTGAAAAGTTGGCCGAGGCGGGACTGGAAGATGAATCCTTTGATGTCATTGTGTAAGTATAGACACTCACTCACTCACTCAACGGTCTGCTATGTGGTGTGTGTCTGTGTGGGAACTCCTATCTGCAGACGTAAACAGACGTAAAATGATTTATTTATAGCTCACTAAACAATGACATCATTCACTTTGATCTATATATAGTTTGTTTAATTAATAAGCCAATCCCATTTGTTTGCTGCTCGCATGTCTGTTGTTTTCATTATTTGCAGTTCCAACTGTGTCGTCAATCTCTCTCCAGACAAGGAGGCTGTTTTCCAAGAAGCTTATAGAGTTCTCAAGGTAAACTGCTTTTCTTTGTGTTGCCATAACAACCATTGAAGATATTTCAATACAATTTATCTCCTGTTCTTATCACTTTATGGTTAAGACTGGGGGAGAGTTTTACTTCAGTGACATCTACTCTAATCAAGCAGTTCCTGCAGCTATTACCAGCAACAAGATGCTGTGGGGTATGTGTGTAAGATTGATGATGATACATAAGTGTCCGCCTGTTGAACAATAATTATACCTTTTGTTATGCTCTACTTACTATTATTTATTTTTTTAATTTATTTATTTTTATTATTATTATTATTATTATTATTATTTTTTTTTTTTTTTTTTTTTTTTTTTTTTTTTTAGGAGGCAGTCAAAATTATTGTTTTTTTTTGTTTGTTTGTTTCATTTTTTTGCAGAGAAATGAACAGGTATAGGAAAAATGAATTCAAAATTAACACAAGACAGACACACACACACACAACACACAAAAATTATCACTAATTAACATGGAGTTTTCTAGTTGTTTGTCATTTTCTTTTCTTTTTTTTTTAAACAAGCATGCACACTGCAAAACTCATTGTTATGTAGTCATCCTGGCACTGATCTTTCTTATTAATTAATTAGGACTTGCAGTGATTGTGTATTATTAGAGCTAGCCTACAATTGATGTTTTGTTGTATAAGCGAATCGGCACTCCTTTACCAACCAAAGAGTTAAATGCATTAAATATATAAAATTCTAAGTTTCATTTTCTCTATAGTTGTGAGCGATAATTGGCCAAGAGGTTGAACTGATTACAATGAAACTTTTTACATATGGTCCCTGCGTGCTGGGCAAAGTTTTAGTCTCATTTTGGTTCGGAAAAATCATTTTCCTGGTCGATGGAAGTAGTTTTTTTTTTTTTTTTTTTTTTTTTTTTTTTTTTTTAATTTGAGTGAAAATGATCAGGATTGGTAAAATGAAGGTGTTTTGAAACTAATCACAGCGAGGGTGATGTAATGCATTTACTGCTGTAGTTGGTAAATGTTAGGTACTTAGAGACTTCAATTTCACCATGCCATTAAAGAAGAGATATAGGTATTGGCACAGGAACATCGGCTGCAAAGGAGTGAGGCTCTCCAGTTCAGAAACAAGTAAAATATAGTGTTTTAGGACAGGCTAAATAGTTGTTTAGAACATTTGAACTTCTGGTATGATTTACCATTTAGGTTTTGTTAAATATCCATTTTTGTCCAAGACTTGTGGATCTCTCCATCCCCACCATTCCAGGTGTTACCTTACCTAGACCTGTGTGTGTGTGTGTGTGTGCCACAGATAGCAGCAGGGCTCATCAACCACTTGCCAGTCACATGCCCAGTCACATGCCCAGTCACATGCCCAGTGCAGCATTGAATCTATTTTGCTCAGGGGCATACCACTACAGTTGTATGAGGCAATTGCAGACCTCTTACCTATCTATATATCTTTTTGTATTTGTGCATATGTTTGTTCGTTTGTTTGCAAACACCATCTTTGCTAATTAAATCTTTTGAATATAGAGATTAATTTTATAATGTATATTGGATTATGGAAATAGTGTCAGTGATTGTATTGTGTTAAGGTGACAATCTAGCTATTTCTAAGAAATTCATTTATAGATACATATCATCGTCACAAGTATATATCTGGCTTTGGTAACACATATATTGCTCTGGTCTTACCTCCATGTGTTCTGTGTGTACTGTCCTTTCACTGAGTGTGGGCCTGATGATTAATGAAGCTTCAATTGCAGGGTGAAGGTTTAATCTGTTATAATGGCCTCTCTAGCAGGAACCTTCCATCCTGCTGCTTGGTGTAGATGACTCCAATCTGCTAACCTTCTTATCCAATTTTATAGCTGGTTGTGGTTGATAGTTTAACATGTTCTAGATTGCAAATTCTCCAGTATACTAGCTAGCAATCTAATAGCAAAGAATAACAGATGCTGTATGCTTGTTTACATGTGGTGGCTTACGAAGGAAGTTACCCAAAATATGGATTATTTATGCATGATAAAATTGACCTTAACTCCTTTGAACTTTATCTCTTACACTGGCAATTCTAGAGAGATTCCAATATTAGGGATAAGGGAAGACGGAGAGAGAGAATGGAAATCAAAGAATTGTGGTAAAATTTAGTTCTCAAAGTGATTGTGTCTACCACTGAATTTCTCAATGTAATACAATTTTGTCATGGATCACGCGCAGAGGTGTTGTTCCCCCACAGACTGACCATTAAAAGTAACGAACTTAATTTGGCATTGCCTCCACTGTGACTTGCAGTTGGAGTAATTTTTGAACCAAGAATGGGGCTGAGTTATTAATTACCAAAGAGCAAGCTGTTGATTTGTCAGAAGTTGTTGCCCCCAGGGCACCCAATCAGGCAGCAGCTGTGTTATCCCATACCAGAGTTACTTGTTTCCCAGCCACTCTGCTTTGATCCATGTCCAGGCCCTCCCTCTGCAGACATGAGGTCATACACACGCACCATCACATGTCCAGCCCCTCCCTCGCAGACATGAGGTCATGCACACACCATCACCTGTCAGGAGTGGTTACTTGCTGCTAGGCAACCATGTGCAGACTAACAATGCACAACAATACAAGAACTGCCCTACATGTTACACAATTAGGTGTGATCCATTCCCAAAATAACTTGGTAAGTGATCTTCATATTTTTGCATCCAGAATATCCACACATCTCACCCATCGGAGATTTAGCAGTACCATCAGAGCTGACATTATGCATCAGAGCTGACATTGTACATGCTGGAAGATTGGCCTTCACTCTCTGTGGTTCCCTGCCACAAACCATTCTATGTGGTAAATATACTAACAGTCTGTTAAACTTGAGCTGACATATACTTCTTTGGATCACTTGGTTTCTCTTGCATTGACTTCAGGATGGCTTGGTCCGCTCTGTGCTCCACCCTGGAGGAGACAAGTCAGACCATCTAAAATTTTCCCATCCAGGGATCCTCTATCAAGAATGCTCCATCTGGAATGCCCTTCAGAAGACATGTGACATCATGTGACCCTAGCTGTTTCTCGTATCTGTGGTGGTGCTGGTGGTGGTGGTGGTTGCCTCACTTGCCTCACTGGTATCACATGCTTATGTTGTTCATGTGGTCAGAAATAAAATATTAGCTTCAGACTGGAACTAGATGAAGACTTGCATGAGGGAAGCCTCTGGGTGTGAGAATTCTCCCTGGGAAAATTCTGGTTAGAGGAACTTTAGATGAAGTTTTCTCGGTAGAGGAAGTTTGGATGGGAAAGTCTGGATGGGAAGTGTCTAGATTCCAGAAGCCAGGATTGAAGGTTGGACAACCCCTGAGAGGAAGCTAGACAGTTTCCATATGTTTTCATTTCCATTGGTTGCTATTTAACATAAATACCTCTGATAATCACATTAATTGTTTTCCCAGTAAAATGAAAAGGATAGCCACGATTTCACAATTGTAACTCTGCCCTAGCCCTAGCCCTAGCCTGATACTGCTGATATGGGATGTGCTATTGTGGTTTCAACTACAGCTTTACTTTGGCACTGCAACTGTGATGGTTCCAACTGGGGCTGCAACTGTGATGGTTCAACTGGGGCTGCAACTGTGATGGTTCAACTTGGGCTGCAACTGTGATGGTTCCAACTGGGGCTGCAACTGTGATGGTTCCAACTGGGGCTGTAACTGTGATGGTTCAACTGGGGCTGCAACTGTGATGGTTCAATTGTGGCTGCACTATGTAGGAATAGTTGTCTGTCCCACTGTGGCTGTCCACATATGTGGTTGTTCAACTGTGACTGCAGATAGCTGCACAACTGATGGTGCAGCTGACCTCTGCTCAACACATTACAAGTGGTCCTTAATAATACACCCTATCCCCCCCCCCCCAAATATTATATATATATATGTATATATAAATTTTAATTTTCTGAAATTATATTCCTGTTTGAGGAACAAACTGCTGAACGAATTTTGATGAAACTTTACAAACATGATCCTTTGGTTCCTGGCTTGGTGATACCAAAAATAAGGGGGGAGAAATTGTAAGTAGCAACCCTGGTGGGGGGGAAAAAAAGGAAATTCAATTTTTTTTTCTTCTATTAAAAAAAAAACAAAAAAAAAAACCCTTTAAAAAGAACCATATGCAACAGCTGTTAAGGCACATGTCTCCCAATTGAAATCCGTGTTCAAACCCGGGTTGGGGGGGTTCCCTTTTTTTAACTTTTTCCCTCCTCTCCCCCCCCCCCCCCCAATTGTATTTTCCTTCTCCCCAAATTTTTCTTCCCCCTTTTTTTCCTTCATGACTTAAGTGAGTTTAAAAGGACACTAATTTCTGATCGAAAATTTATGTCCAAGAGGTACATCCACAACTCTGTTACCAAAGTGAACAGGTCACTTTGTTTATACTAACTCTTTTCATTGTTACTATGCAAACTACGCACAATAGAAAACCAATTGAATTCCGAACCACGAAGTCATCAATTACCAAGAAAGTTAATGAATGTAAATCTGTGCTAAAACATTTAAGTCCAAGAGATGTATGTATAGCTTTGGTTAGAAGTGAACAGCTAACTTTGTTCAATTCAATTCAACACACGCTCCAACGTGTAAACTTATGAATCTGATCATTGGCAATCTACCTTTCAACACTGCACCATGCCTCCAACACATTCTGGCCTCACTGATTGTTGCCAATCAACTTTTCACAATGCTTTCAAAACTTTGGCATTTCTAAAATTAAAAATCAATGGGCAATCTTGGTAGCATGCAATTTATGAGCTTTTGTTATTTGAATGAAGCCACAAAGTCTATAAATGGTATTTTAAGTTGTTTCTATCATGTTTCATGTTGACACAACCTGGGCAACGCTGGGTATACTGCACTGGTATATAATACATCTATATGTCTTATAAAGAATAAGTAAAAGAACTATTTGCAAATAGAGCACCTTCAACTGTACATAAGGTTTGCATATTGCCACATTGTGTTCCAAATTTGTTCTCCAAGTGTGTTATCATTTTATGGTTTAGTTGGTGTATCCTTGGAGACCAACTGCCTTGTACGGTAACAATTTTTGGTGTCTGTTATAATGTCAATATTATGCAATTTATGCCTTCAAGCCAAACAACGCTCACATCAATTATCTGCATCATTATTGTGTGCAGCTCCTGGCAGTGACCATTGACACTGTTTTCTATATTTGGATATGTATTTAGGCGAATGCTTAGCAGGAGCTCTTGAATGGAGGGAATTTATCAAGATGGCAATGAAGATTGGATTTTCACCTCCAATTCTTGTATCCTCAACCCTCTACAACTGCAGTGATGACAAGCTCAAGGACATGCTAGGTTAGACTCTGTATCAGATCAGTAAACCTTTCGTAAGTTGATGGTCTCAGAGATTTAGGTGTAGTTATAGTCATCCAACTATTGATTGTCCGTGCAGTGGTCACAGGGTGTGAGGATCTTCACTTCTGTTCTGCTACTTATCGCCTGGTGAAGGCTAAAGGTCGTCAGTCTGGAGGGACTGATAGGGACAATGGAAATGGAGGACAACCAAATGCTAAAGAAGAGGAGCTTGTTCAGATGACATATAAAGGTTGGTTGATACTTTCTCTTTAGAATTAATTCATCAAATATGTAGAATGCTTGTCACCAACACCAGCAGGAGTACTTGTGTTCAGCTGAGCATATTTTATGAACATGCATGCTAGTTTAGTTTTATCCATGCATGTGTGTGTGTGTGTGTGTGTGTGTGTGTGTGTGTGTGAGAGAGAGAGAGAGAGAGAGAGAGAGAAAGAGAGTGTGTCTCACAGATCTCCACAAAAGATTCGATTGAATGATAAATGTTATTAATATACTGCAGTTTGCTTAGGCCCAAGCAGAGATTATCTTGGCCTTGTCTGTGGGAGGAGTTGCAGGTAGAACTGACTCTTGCCTTGGCCTTCACTGGACAACAGCTATTATGTCAAATTATTACCTTCTAAATTATTGTATTTTCAGGTACAATCAGAGGACATGAATCTGGTGTAAAGTTTTCATTTGATGGAACTTTTAAAGTAAGTGGAGGACTTCAGTTTCATAATTGTTTTCATTGCATAATGATGAAAGATAATTTACAATATTTATTCCATAACTAATCAAGCCACATGTTGTCCAAGGGACAAAAACAACAACAACAACCTAAAACACATGGTCACACACCCACAGTTTGAGGTGTGGCCTAGTTGACAGTACAGCTTCATCCTAAATGAAGGTGATGTTATTATGAATTGATAGTTAAGCAAATAGAAAATGGAACAATATTGGGAAGAATAGGTGCCAACTTTACTTTCTCGATGCCTACGTTTCGTAATTGTAACTGCTGCAGTGTTCCCTCTCACTGGAGCAAAACAATCCCCTATGAATAAAGGAAAGAAAGAACACTTGCGAAACTACAATTCTGGAGTGTGGGCCTTCTCAAGTAAAGGAAATAATAAACTTGGCATTACTTGTAAATATATTTGGTTTTTTTTAGGTAATTGTTTTAGCTATACTATTTGTTGTTTCATTTTGTTTGTTTGTTGTTGTTGTTTTTTTAACTAACACTAATGCCAACATGAACAAGTGCTTGGACTGCTAGCTCTCTGTGGTATTTGGCATCTGTACAGCTTCATGGTTAAAAATGGATGTCTTACAAACTGGAGTTGGTCAATCAGAACCACACAGTTGCAATCTGTTCGGTGTTGACTGAGATATAGAGATATAGAGTGACCAAGTCTTGTTGTGTTACAATGTGGTGATCCAATTATTTATTACTTCCACAATTAGTCTTTCCTGCAGTGCTGGAGATGTTGTCTGGGGGATGTGATCACATATTGCTACTAAGTCCTTCATAATTATTAACTGCTGCATTCCACAATGTAGAAATCCCAAAGACTGTGAATTATTGTGTGGGAGATGGATGCACTTCAGAGAATTACATCGTATTAATTCACTTACTGTATTGTGCAATGCCAGGTACTTGGTTTCAACATACTCAGTAACCAGACAACTGAAATAATAGGATTACTGGAATTATGCTGAGTCAGAATTGTCCCACAAGTACAATGCATGGATTGTGCATAAATGCATAATATTTGCTTCTATGTTTCATTCCACAGGCTGGAGTGACTGTTTTGGTTCCGAAATCTATATGTGGCCTAATTCAAGACTGCACAAGACTTGGCCATCATTTTGACTTAATTCGTTCTTCCCGTGAGGAAAATAACACACCTATGATTCCACCTCTGTCCAAATTTGTGGAGGTGAATCCGTTTGAAGTAGCCTGCAAATCTGTGGACTTGGCCCCTCCCAAGAATCTTTCTTGCTGTGGAGGAGACGAAGAACAGCCACCACCAACCAAGAAGAACTGTTGTTGAAGGTGTCATTTTACAGAAGACAAAATAAAGAATGCAAATAATATATATACATGACTTTCATTCTTATTATTTTTTTTTGGTTGTTGTTGCTGTATTTTTATGGTATAATTAATTCTTGATTTCTACTCAAGAATTCTGTGGATGTGATTTCCTTTCACACGGAATAGGGCTAGTATTGCAACATAAATGATTTCATTGAATATACCATAAACCATATTACTATTTTATAGGGAAGAAATGCCAGAGGTAAGGATGGCAAGTTAGGATATTACATCATTGATTCCAGAATTTAAAATATTCCAATCAGATGATAAAATAGCAGAAATAAGAATTGTTGTTGCTGTCTGCTGCCACTATGCAATTAGTGCAATTTATCATGTGATCATCAGTGAAATTGTCCCTTCTCACTCCGAAGGAAGTCCACTGGGTCAAATAAAAATGCATCACAGATTTCTTAGCACAAAAAAGGTCAAATGAAATTGTTAAGTCTTTTTCTTTCTTTTTTTCCCTTAATCATTTCTCTGTGATGCCCGCCTCAACTTTTGTACATTTAATAACAAAAGGAAAAAAGAAGAAAGAAGCATGTACCCTGCTCTTGGGAAGACACTTTGGGCAGCAACACCTCTCACTGATGTACTTCGGGCACCCCCAGTGACGGCAGGAAAGTGGGTGCAGCATATGAACTTGCTGCTGCTGGATTCTGTGCACTCTATTCAATGCATGTATTTTAAATCTACAAGTAACTAATATTGATTAGATGAAAAATATTTTGAATAATTCTTTCTTTTTTTTTAACAGTGTAGACCAGGCCAATTAAAGATGACCATTGTTAAATAGATCCTCCACATGACCACACCTGAATGAAAGGCTATAGTAGCTACGTTGATCAGCCTACCAGCTAGTCTATATTCGGGATGGTGGCAAGTAGATACTGCTTCCGCTTGAGGGAATAAAGGTCAAATAAAAAATTTTTGAATTATTCCAGGAAAGATGACCTCCAACAAAAGAAACAGAAAAAGGAAAAAAAAAAGCAACAAAACAATGGCAATATTTTGAATTGTCGATGTGACTTCTTAAACTGAGCCTTTTGAAATGTGAAATTCAGTGTGCACATGGTCTGATTCATTCTCAAGAGATTTAGTGCTAATGTATTGAGCATATACACATGCTAAACTTCTTGGATATCAATAAATTTTGGCTCCTGACCTTTAGTTACCTGATGCAACCTTCAGGACAGACTCTGTGTTCAGTGAAGGCTCGCAGGAGGGAGTTAACTACTTCCTACCCTTCTCGTTAAACTGAGGCATGGCATTGCAGAGCACATGAAGTACCACTATTGCTATGTTGCCTGTTCAGCTTGAAACATCTTCATGGTGGATTGAACTATTTTTTTAGGTTGCGTGAGGTGGGAGGGGGGATTATAAGTATTGAGCCAATGGACATGGAAGTGAATGTAAAAATCATTTTACTAAGGAGGGATATAGTGCCACCTAAATGGGAGGCACCATCTTTTTCAGCTGTTGATACAACCACATACTAAAAACAGTCATTTGCAGCCAAACAAGTTTTTCTTCAAGAAAAATGCAAATCTGTCATTGTTGATCTTGTCAAACCACCTGGAAGCACACAGAGTGTTAAGGTGTCTCAATTACATGAAAGTGGTGTGGTTGGTGCTCCAGTTTTTAGAGCAGCACTACAGTCAGCATCAAAGACCAGCCACTAGACATGTAGCACATAGCAGAGCAGACAGAGTGGCACCTTCTGATGTGACACAAAGACAGTCATAGCACACACACCCACACCCTACATCTTTACCAAACCAACTGGAAGGCTCAAGGAAGGCCATCACATGAGTAAGGCCTTATATGTTCTCAATTTGCCTCCTAACCTAATCTGCTTCACTGCATTGAGACTTACCTGCTCTTCTTCAATAGTAAATATATTTTTCCTATATTGAATGGCACATAAATCCCCAGAACATGCGAAAATGTAAACTTATTATAAGTAAAAGACAATTTCAACACATAGTACTGCAAAATGATGCCAGGCAAATGTGTTATTTGGTCCACAACTTGTTCAGTTGAGAAATTTGAGCTCAGTCACTCCAGTACAAAGGAAATCTAAATTACAGGCAATCCTTCCTCCACATTCATATAATAAATCGTGAGATTTAATTTTCTTCTAGTGTTAGGTCCATTGATATGCCTATTACAATTAGGTCAAATATTTAGTCTTATGCATACAGGTTACCACACACCCTTTCCTTCCTCCCCCCTCCCCTCTAAAAACAACAACAACAAACAAACAAACAAAAACAAGAAACAACAGATAAAAAAAAATAAAGGTCTGCAAAACCAGACTATTATATGTATACAGTATTGGCCACAGTATTGGCCACAGTATTGGCCACAGTATTGGCCACAGTATACTCATAATAGTACCACACATTATTGGTGGGGGGGGGGGGGGGGGGGGAAGGGAGTTGAAAACATCATTTCCAAATATGAACAATGAAAAAAATTAGTTAATTTTTTTATTTATTTTTTTTATTTTTTAATTTTTTATTTATTTTTAAATAGTGAAGGACTGGAGGCTGATGCCACTCTATCCCTTCACCCCAGCAGCTCCAGATATTGCTCTGAGTTGTGATCTTACAGATAAAGAAACATAATTATTGTCCTTTCCACTTCTGGTGCCAACCAATGCCTTATACGCACCCACCCATCACATACACAGGCAGCAAGCATGCATGCATGCACACACAGATGCGTGATGCATGCTCACAGACAGACAGACAGACAGACAGACAGACAGACAGACAGACAGACAGACAGACAGACAGACAGACAGACAGACAGACAGACATTTCCATTTTTTTACACTATTTTTTATTTTTTTTTTTCATTAAATTTCATAATTTGGTACAGTCATCCCAATATGAGGTGGGTGTATGTAATAGGACACACACACACACACACACACACACACACACACACACACACACACACACACACACACACACACACACACACACACACACACACACACACACACACACACACACACACACACACACACACACACACACACACACACACACACACACACACACACACACACACACACACACACACACACACACACACACACACACAAATATGAAGTAGGCCGGTTCAAGGGGTCGGAGTGCTCAAGTAGCTTGGTGTACTGTGTGCTTTCATTTCATTATATTCTGGAGTGAGGGGAGTCTGATTAGGTTTTAATGTCTCTCTCTGAAGATATTAAGGACGTATCAGTGCACAAGGATGTCAAAGATTATTAGGAAAAAGAATCCGTAAATCTGCCGATTTAATTGCTAGTTGCTGCACGGTGGACAGAGACAGTTACTCCTACGAAGCCAAAAAAGCTATGAAACAACTTCATCCTGAAATTCTCTCAAAGTGAAAACTATTTAAATAATAACACTTAATTAAGTGAATTTTTGTCATTCAATTTGTGCAACTATTGCTTCATCACATGATTAAGTTAAGCTGGTGTGTATGTGTGCAGGAACTATGGTTGTGGCATGGTGTACCCTGAGGGGATATATGGTTGCAAGGTGCTGGACCTGGGCTCTGGGGCAGGACTGGATTGTTTTGTCTTGAGCAAGATGGTTGGTCCTGATGGTCATGTTACTGGTGTGGACATGACACAAGAACAGGTAGTCAGATAAGACTTCTACTAAGGTCGATTCCAGTCTTCTTTTTTCTTTCTTTTTTTTTGTGTGTGTGTACAAACTCTGGCAACTTACTTGTTACATTTAAAGAGAATGTTTTTAATGTTCAGCAGTTGCTTGTCACTTCTTTTCTTATTTTTTTAATTTTTACATAGCCAATAACCTTGTCTTTTTCCAGGAGAGGTACACACTGTTCCCCTTGAGTTGTCATTGGCAAACTCACCTTCACAGGAAGTGGATTTTTTTTTTTATGCCCTCACAAAGAACTTATGATAGGGGGTCAGGAATGTCTTATCCATCTTTGTAGTTTCCCTTGAACTCTCTTTACCCCTACATGAGTGTACTTGTCCAGTTATCCATAGCTATCCTGGGATATCCCAGACAGTGCCCTCACAATTGACCTACATATGTCCTCTTTCTCCTAACTGTAGCCATAGTCCTAGTCCAAATTGATGACATGAGATGTGTACCAGTACAGGTCCTGCTTGACACACTTCACCGCTGGGATAACGGATGCTACAGTTTGTTTGTTTTTGCCCACGCTTATGTTGTTTGACTGCACAATCATTATCTCGTGTGATATTATACAATCAATAACTTTTTTGTCTAAAGAAGCGTTGTTATGTAAATTTGATTGGTGTCAGGAGATTTTTTCCTGTGCTATTCCTAAACAATAATTTCTCCAAAAGTTTTTTGCCACTAGACACCAAACTACGGCACTCACTACTTGATATAGTGTATACTGAATGTGTGTGCCCACCACTAGTGCTGTCCTTGTAATGGCATGGGTTAATAATATATATATATATATAAGATAATTGATTAATTCACCCTTGGATTATTATATACTAATCTGTGAATTATAAAAAATATGGTAATGTATCTTCACAATGTCTACTTATTTTAGGTTTATTTAAACAAAATGTAAATAAACTGTGTGTATTATGTTGAAACAGTTCAAATCACATGACACAATGGCTTGTTGACTCTCTGTAGCTTGCTATAGCACGCAGCCACATTGACTACCACACGGAGGTGTTTGGCTATTCTTCAGCCAATGTAGACTTCAGGCAAGGCTACATTGAAAAGTTGGCCGAGGCGGGACTGGAAGATGAATCCTTTGATGTCATTGTGTAAGTATAAACACTCATTCACTCAACAGTCTGCTCTGTGTTGTGTGTGTATGGGAACTTCTATCTGCAGATGTAAACAGGCATGATAGCTCAATAACAATGATATGATTCACTTTGATCTATATATAGTTTGTTTAATTAATAAGCCAATTCCATTTTTATTTACTGCTTGCAGTAATCGTTGCTTGTTGCCTGTGTCATCAGTTTTTACTATTATTGTCTGTCTCTTTCATTATTTTCAGTTCCAACTGTGTCGTCAATCTCTGTCCAGACAAGGAGGCTGTTTTCCAAGAAGCTTATAGAGTTCTCAAGGTGAAGTGCTTTTCTTTGTGTTACCATGACAACCATTGGAGATATTTCAATACAATTTACCTCCTGTTCTTATCACTTGATGGTTAAGACTGGGGGAGAGTTTTACTTCAGTGACATGTACTCTAATCAAGCAGTTCCTGCAGCTATTACCAGCAACAAGATGCTATGGGGTAAGATTGGTGATGACGAATGAGTATCTACCTATTGTAAAAATAATTATACTTTTCTATGCACTACTCATTTTTCCAGGAATCAGTAAAAAAAACATGAAAAATGGACAGGTATAGGAAAAACATGAAAAATCAACCCAAGACACACACAAGAAAAAAATTATCACCAACTAGCAGCATATACCCCGTGGTGCCTGGGATATAATGACATGCCCACAGGAAAAGTTGTGGCCTAGTGTTACTCAACCTATTTCCCTATCAGATTAAGTTGTATTTTGCATGCTTCCAGGTACTTTGATCTATGTGTACATCTAGAATTCTTAGTACATCATTTCACCATACCTGCACCCTTGCATTTTTGATTTTATCACTGTTGCTTGAGAACCTGAACCACATAACTGAAAGTAGTTTAATCACATTAATTTGATAAAACAGTCATAAGTACAGTTGTATTCTGTCTACACTTTCAGGATAAGGCATCATAAGCCATGGCAGAAAAGGATAGGCTGGATCACCAAGAATTGTCAAAGATACTTAAGATTACAATGTGTGTTGGACAGGGGGGGGGGTGGAGAAAATGGAGCTCAGAGTAAACAAGGTTTTAAATTAGCAAATATTTGAACTAGTGAGGGTCAATTGCAGCACACATTGCATTACAATATAACATATATCCACTCATTAGCTGTTCTTCCTCCAGTCACGCAATAGAGTTCCACACTTTCCCTTCTGGTACAGAGAGGAGTTCACAAACACACGTGCATGATGCACTTTACCTGGTCAGCCTATGCATACGTCCATAAATAAACCACGGAAATCTACCATGGCTTGCATGATTATAGAATAGTATCCCTTATGAATGTTATAATCGGATGCACTCTCATCAGGACGTAAAATTGGTATATGTGAGCCGTCAATAGTCCCAGCAGCCTGTGGAAAACCACAATATGTCTCAAAACCTTCCACTATTTCTTTCAACATTTCACCCTTAGGCATGTAAACATATTGGGGGAAGCAGGCGAGTGGCTATTGTGTTGCACGTTTCAATAGTACTTTCACCCACAGCTGACTTCCCTATCCCAAACAGTTCTGATAATGTCCTATATTCTACACTGGTAGTCAGCCTCCACATTGTCACTGCAACTCGAGCTTCAACAGATTAGTAGTGTCCTAGTGCATACAGTGAGTGATGCAATGACAACAGTAGTAGATTTCATATTTTCACTCCTTACTTGTTTTTGTATGAATGGCTGTAGTTTGTTTTGGAGATATAAAAATGAATTTTTTAGTATCCTGAAGTTTGATTTCCACCACAAGCCATCTTCACTTCTCAGTACACCATCCAACCACTGCCCTGAACGAGGAATTTGCCATACACTAGGAAAAGAAATCCTTTTTGCACAAAGAGAGACTGTTATTATTCTGTAATATCCCAAGATTTAAAAATATATTAAATGCCTATTTTGTTAAGAAATGGATTTATAAATACCAATGGTTGGTTATAGACAAAAATGACTAACCTTAAAGCTGATTGCTTATGAAACTCAAAAGCTACCATGGCTCTCTCCATGCTCTCCTAGCCCTTAGGACAAACCTTCTCCTCCTTGCAGCTCTCTGTTTCTGTTTAAAACACTGGTACAACATCAGGCAAAAATATTAGTGTTCAAAGTAGCAGTTGGCTTAGCCATGTTTGAAGAAACTAGATTTTATGCTGACAGCAGACTCAAGTTTATCTTTCCCCCCCCATGAGGGTTTGTGTAGTGCAGATGCCATTTTTTTTTGCTTGAACGTTTTAGCTTGAACCAAAAAAAATCAACAGGCAACACCAGGTGTTCGGGTTCTTCACTAATTGTTGGCAATCTACCATTCACAATGCTTCCAAAACATTCTGGTTTCTCAACAAAAAAATCAATGGGTAATCTTGGTTGCATGCAATTTATGAGCTTTTGTTATTTGAATGAAGCCACAAAGTCTATAAATGGTGTTTTAAGTTGTTCTATCATGTTTCATGTTGACACAACCTGGGCAACACGGGGTATACTGCACTGGTATATAATACATCTATATGTCTTACAAAGAATAAGTAAAAGAACTGTTTGCAAATAGAGCACCTTCAACTGTATATAAGGTTTGCATATTGCCACATTGTGTTCCAAATTTGTTCTCAAATGTGTTAGCATTTTATGGTTTTGTTGGTGTTTTTTTTGAAGACCAACTGCCTTGTACAGCAATAATTTTTAGTTTCTGTTATTATGTCAATTATGTAATTTATGCCTTCAAGCCAAACAACGCTCACATCATTGTGTGCAGCTCCTGGCAGTGTCCATTGACATTGTTTTCTATATATGGATATGTATTTAGGTGAAGGCTTTGCTGGAGCTCTTGAATGGAGGGAATTTATCAAGATGGCGATGAAGATTGGATTTTCACCTCCAATTCTTGTATCCTCAACCCTCTACAACTGCAGTGATGACAAGCTCAAGGACATGCTAGGTTAGACTCTGTATCAGATATAGCAAATCCATAGGTGTTTGATATTTCTCCATTGAACAACTTTGTAAGCTTAACAACTTGTTTATCCTTTATTCTATATGTGGTTGTTTATTGCAATCATTATTTTTGCTTTAATCGATCATGTTGTGTTAGCAATCTTGCAATCTAAATAAACTGTAGGAAATATATAATTGTGCATTAATAGTAATCTATAGCAGTATTTTATCTCACACTTTGTTCTTGTAGGATGCATTAGCCCCTGTGATGTTATAAATTAATGTCAGTAATCTTTTAATGTTAATAATTCTATCAGCATTGTTTCTATGTCAGTAAACCTTCAGGACGTTGATGGTCTCAGAGATTTAGGTGTATTTATAGTTATCCAACTGTTTATTGTCCATGCAGTGGTCACAGGGTGTGAGGATCTTCAATACTGTTCTGCTACTTACCGCCTGGTGAAGGCTAAAGGTCGTCAGTCTGGAGGGACTGATAGGGACAATGGAAATGGAGGACAACCAAATGCTAAAGAGGAGCTTGTTCAGATGACATATAAAGGTTGGCTGATACTTCCTCTTTAGAATTAATACTTCTTTTTTTTTAATCCATTAAATATGTAGAATGCTTGTCACCAACACCAGCAGGAGTACTTGTGTTCAGCTAAGCATATTTTATGAACACGCATTCTAACTTAGTTTTCTCCATGCAGGTGTGTGTGAGAGAGAGTGTGTGTGTCATCAATTTTCAATGGTTCCGTCCCTTACTTGTTTACATGTACTAATGGATAGCACTGTAGACCTTGGCCCATGCAGCATCCTCCCTCCTCCTGCTTTCTTGTGTACACATACTTCTATAAAGTATAAAGTATGTAGTTAAACTGATTGACATTATTGATTCCAACTTCTCTCACTTCATTGATTGATTGACTGACCAAATTATTGGTTCATTGGTATAGTTGCTGTAATGATATTTAATTGAAAAAGTGTGTACATACGTGGTGTGTGTGTGTGTGTGTGTGTGTGTGTGTGTGTGTGTGTGTGTGTGTGTGTGTGTGTGTGTGTGTGTGTGTGTGTGTGTGCGTAACATCATATCACACACATTGTTCTGTGGGTTTGACACTTGTTGCGGTAGCCTTCTTTTCAGACATTAGCATTTGTGTGGACCGTTAAATAGAATGGGCACTATATTTGAAGCTTTAAAATAACTGTCTCCAGCAGCATTTGTCTGTGTCCACTTTAATTCCTACATGGACACAAATGAAATGTAAACTCAGTCAGTGCATGGGCACACATTGTTGCTTGGAGAGGTGCAACACACACTAGCTGTCCAGAAGCAACTAACTTTGACAGCAGACATCTTTCAAGAAAGTAGATTTGGGCGTAGGGCTAGATTTGGCAAGAGAGGAGGAAGTCAGTGAGCATGGAGGACTGGAGTGCATGTGATAGTCACATGAGGAGTGCCAATCATGCAGTGCTACATACAGGCAGTGGCAGTGTACTTGTGTTTTATAGAGACTTTTGTAATGGTGGTTAAAACAGTTCGAATGGGTGAATGTTTTCTGTCTCCACTCTACACTGAGGAGACTGTACAGAGTGAGGTTTCATTGATTTAAACATTCCTAATAGAGAGGCACTGGAAAAAAAGAAAGAAGTGTTTTAAAGATAAACTGAATCACTCTCAGTGATAAACGACAAGATGCTCCTACAGACGAAAGGCAACTTCTCTTGAATAGATATACTTTATAGCAATAGTTAATTAGATAATAAGATATGAATATCTAGATTCCAGCAAGTGACATGTTCGGTACAGCGACACTAAATTATTTAGCTATTATAGATATTTATATTGATGTGGAATGGCCAGTGGAGACTTGTTATAATTAATCATAGTCCCACCTCATCTCTCTCTTTACTCCTCTCTCTTCACTCCTCTCTCTTCACTCCTCTCTCTTCACTCCTCTCTCTTCACTCCTCTCTCTTTACTCCTCTCTCTTTACTCCTCTCTCTTCCTCCCCTTCCCCCCCCCCCCCCTCTCAAAGGAAGAAAAAAAAATTCAATAACCAACCCAAAATGTATAAACATTAATGTGTGGGGATAATTATGAATTAACAAAGTGTGTTATGGGTGATGAAGTCTCCAAGATGCATTTGGTCTGACAGGAGTTATAGCCCTGAGGTCTCACAGGTCTCCACAAAATATTCAATTGTATGATAAATGTTATTAATATACTGCAGTTTGCTTAGGCCCAAGCAGAGATTATCTTGGCCTTGTCTGTGGGAGGAGTTGCAGGTAGGAGTTGCAGGTAGAACTGACTCATGCCTTGGCCTTCACTGGACAACAGCTATTATGTCAAATTATTACCTTCTAAATTATTGTATTTTCAGGTACAATCAGAGGACATGAATCTGGTGTAAAGTTTTCATTTGATGGAACTTTTAAAGTAAGTGGAGGACTTCATTTTCAATTGTTTTTCATTGTGTAATGATGATAGATAATGCGTCATATTTATTCCATGACTAATCAAGCCACATGTTGTCCAAATTAAGCATGTTTTATCATGTATGTCAAGCAAGTGTTATGTTACTGCATTAGAACTGCTTCCCAAGGGAGTAAGATGCCTACATGAACAAGTGCTTGGACTGCTAGCTCTCTGTGGTATTTGGCATCTGTACAGCTTCATGGTTAAAAATGGATGTCTTACAAACTGGAGTTGGTCAATCAGAACCACACAGTTGCAATCTGTTCGGTGTTGACTGAGATATAGAGATATAGAGTAACCAAGTCTCATTGTGTTACAATGTGGTGATTCAATTATTTATTACTTCCACAATTAGTCTTTCCTGCAGTGCCGGAGATGTTGTCTGGGGGATGTGATCACATATTGCTACTAAGTCCTTCATAATTATTAACTGCTGCATTCCACAATGTAGAACCCCAAAGACTGGGAGATGGATGCACTTCAGAGAATTACATCGTATTAATTCACTTACTGTATTGTGCAATGCCAGGTACTTGGTTTCAACATACTCAGTAACCAGACAACTGAAATAATAGGATCACTGGAATTATGCTGAGTCAGAATTGTCCCACAAGTACAATGCATGGATTGTGCATAAATGCATAATATTTGCTATGTTTCATTCCACAGGCTGGAGTGACTGTTTTGGTTCCGAAATCTATATGTGGCCTAATTCAAGACTGCACAAGACTTGGCCATCATTTTGACTTAATTCGTTCTTCCCGTGAGGAAAATAACACACCTCTGATTCCACCTCTGTCCAAATTTGTGGAGGTGAATCCGTTTGAAGTAGCCTGCAAATCTGTGGACTTGGCCCCTCCCAAGAATCTTTCTTGCTGTGGAGGAGACGAAGAACAGCCACCACCAACCAAGAAGAACTGTTGTTGAAGGTGTCCTTTTACAGAAGACAAAGTAAAGAACACAACAAAAAAGATTCTTATTATTATTATTTGTTGCTGTATATTTATATGGTATAATTATTTTTTGATCACTACTCAATTTGTTAGTGTGTTGT
>OZ017781.1:14846905-14875272 GCA_963969325.1 Lycopodina hypogea
GGGGGAACCCAACCACCTCCAGGAATCAAATGAAAGTGGAAGTTTGACCAGCCCCAACAACAAAGTAACTTTAAGACTCTACATAAGACTCCATGAGCTATCCTCTGGGTAAAAATTGGAATTGGACGAATAAGAGATTTTTAAAATTATATCTTAAAGTTGGTTAGCTCTGCTGATGGTACACACTTCATCAAAATACAATATGATGTGGAATTATGTATGCACTGACTGAGGGTCAACTCAATATGGATAACTGATGTAGAATAGAAGTTGGCAATTAATGGGGAAGGTTCCATGAAGCCACAGAATGTTTAGTTTGTGGGCAGCTCCATAAAACATCAGAATCATACTTCCAACTTTGTAATATAATGTCTGGGGTTTCTGGCAGGTGTAAGCGAACTCTGACCCTTGCTTGACCATGAAGTGTCTGAGGTCATGTTCCCAGGTTCAGAAAACTGTTGGTATTGACATAGTCATGGATTCTTAAGTTTCCATTTCCCCACCAAAAACATCTACAGCAATATGAAGTATTCTTATGCTTGCCAGTTTTTATCTGACATTTATAACATAAGCATACATGTGCCCAGTATATCAATCCAGTCTAAATCACAAATTGTCAGATCAATAGAAGGAAAAAAAAATTTCTTTGAGATTATAATTAAGAAGAAAAAAAAGTTGGTTTAGGAAATCCAGTTGGTCCACCCCTCCAGAGCAGACCTATCAAGTTTCCCATAAGTTGTCTCATTTATGAGGTAAAATGTAGTATGCTGACCAAAGAGACTCCGATATTCAAACCATTTAATTTTTTAGCAGACATCCTTTATTTCTCTGAGACCAAAGAACCCAAAGAGTCTGGGTAGTCAGATAAGGCGGTTGGTTAAAATTTACCTAATTGTAAGGTGGCGTTTTTCTTTTGTTGAAATATCACATCTTCCCCTTTCAGAGCAGTCCAGCTTCCTACCACGTCCACCAGCACAGTGGACAGCTTGTTAGGCTGCTGAAACCCCCCTAAGCCTTCCTTCAAGACCTTCTTCTCAAATGACATAGATTCGGTAAGGAGTCCTCAAGCATCAAAACTTGCCCAACTCTTGCACTGCTAAGTGGCTTGCTAGTGGGATAATTATTAATGGCTGAGAAAGGTGTATCAGCTGTGCTTATTGACATTACTGGTGTTCTGTATGAGAGCACTAAAGACGGAGGCAAGATAATCAGTGGATCTCCAGAAGCTGTGCAGAAGTAAGCAAGCTCACTTTAGGATAGTTTTATAATGTCTCAGATATTTTAGGATAACTTACATGCATTAAAAATGTTTTAAAAAATAATTATCACATTCTTTCTACCATCAATTTCATGTACATACAGTCTGTGCACAGAGATGACTTACCTTCTATTTATTTACTAAATTTCAAACACTGATAATCTTATAGGCTGAGGGAAGCAGGCTACAAGCTGAAATTCTGCACCAATGAGACATCACTTTCAAAGAGACAACTGGTGGACAAGCTGAGATGTTTAGGTTTCAATATTTCTGAAGATGAGGTGCATTCCCCAGCCCCTGCTTGTGTGGCTCATCTCAAGAAGAGAAATTTGCGGCCACTCCTCTTAGGTGCGAATTTTCATGAACTAATCAGTAATTATTCCCATCACAAGTATAGAGAATATTTACCACTTTTTTGAACCAACCGGTTCAATTCTTAAAATGAGTAATATGTCAAAAAATCATATGAGTGGTGCTGGCTTGATCTAATATTTTTGAGATGAGACAGAATCCTTCTGGTGGGTGTTGATCATGGTGTATTGTTTGAGTGCACAGAGACTAATACAATATAACTGACGTTTAATGTGTGTGGTGAGTGAATCTCAGAATGCCATTAATGGGGATCAGTATTCATGTAGAGCCAAATGTACACTCCCAGGCAGTCTATTAGATTGCAGCTGTTCTCCCATAATGTAGTTCCCTTGATGGTGAATCACTTGTTGTGTCCTGGGTATGGATTTAGTGAGGGATGAGGAGTAATGAAGAGGTGGAAGGTGAATATAACTTCAATTTATATGCATTTATAATGGTATTTATATCCATGTTGTCATGCTAGATTTTTAAGTGGGGATTGGCTGGGATGAATATTGCATCTATTTAAGTTACAATGTACTTCTTTAAAACACATTGTCTTGGAGTTAATGTTATTTTTTATTTATTTCTTATTTTGTTTTGTTAATAGGTCTTGGGGACTGTTTTTGTAGTTTCTGTATAAAATTTTATGCGTAATAGATTATTTGAATATTATTGAACACTGTCCCCTCTCCATTAACTCTAGCAGATATCCTTATATCTGTTACCTGTGGATTTAGAATTATTCCAGTACCTAAACAATAATGAATACATGAAGGCATGGGTGTAAATTGATACAACTTTACTGGATGATTTTAGAGAGCATATTATTTGTTAACTTCTTCCCATTAATATATATGATCCAATTAATTAAGAGCTAGAGATACATATAGGTTATGGTAATTAGTTAGTATGCACTGAGTTAGGGTTACACATAGCTACATCATATGTTCTAGCTTGATGTAGAAAGCTATTATGATCAGCTGGTTGATCTCATCATGTAGTTCACCCAGATGCTATGGAGGACTATAAGGATGTAGACACCTGCCAGCCAAACTGTGTTGTCTTGGCCGACGCTGCCAACTCCTTCACTTATGAAAGACTCAACTCTGCCTTCCAACTTCTCATGAACCTGGGTAATGGAGAGAAGCAGGACAAGATGGATGAGTCCCCTTTGATAACCCTGGGGAAAGGGTAGGTGGAGGAATACAATCATTAATTTGTGTCAGCAATATTTGCTTACTTTCCCAGTCTCAAGTATCAGTTAATGTTCTGTAGATATTTCACACAATTAAGTAGACATGCAGCAACTGCTTTGTTTGATTACTAGCAGTTTGTTTGAGGTGAGAAAAGCTGCATAGCCCAACTACTAGAGTAAATTTTAAGTGAAGTTGAAATCCCTATACGATTTTAAAAGATAACTTTTTTGTTCTCCCAGTCTCTCCCTCAAGCTGGAACACCTCATGACATCTGCTAGAAGGTCATAGAAGTTTAGGAATGGGTGTAGCTAAGAATCATGGCTAGCTGGCTATATGGCTTAGCTAGTGCTATGTGGCTTAGATAGCTAAGCTATATTGTTTAACTAGCTTGCTAGCTACCCTATAATATGAATTTTGTTGTGCATCATAATTATGCTAATTTATTCTGAGCCCCCCACCCCCCCAAAAATGACAAAGTCATCAATTAGGTGGCATGATTTCTCACAAACATAAATGTTTTTTATTTACACCATTATTTGCAAGCATGCACAAGTCGCGAATACACAATGGGTTCTTTATGCTTGTGACCATTCATTTTCTGTGAAAGTTTATTTGCTTGGACCAGTGGTGGTTAGTTTGAGCTGCAGCTGGTGGGTTATTGCAGCTAGAGATAGAAGTTTAATATCTGACTAGCTATACATGCATACTTAGCTAGCTAGCTAGCTGCATTTTTTTCTCGATTATCTCTAAAAAGAATTTTTTTTGTATGTTTTTGAAAGATTGAGGGGGTGAAGGGGGAGGGGTTCCAAATTCTGTATATATGTCTCGGCAAGTTGTGTTCAAATTCTAGAGCAAGAAAGACCTACTTCACAAGATAGAGCTATTTCTATAACATGTATGCCTCAATTGCTTACTAGTAAACACAATATAGTAGCTAGGGAGGGTGAGAATTAGATGAAAACATGATGGTTCCAAAGTATACAGAAGGAGAAAATTTCTTGGGTAT
This sequence comes from Lycopodina hypogea, assembly GCA_963969325.1. Classification (NCBI taxonomy): domain Eukaryota; kingdom Metazoa; phylum Porifera; class Demospongiae; order Poecilosclerida; family Cladorhizidae; genus Lycopodina; species Lycopodina hypogea. The sequence continues at coordinate 14,850,720 of OZ017781.1, forward strand.
TTGTGAAGTACTAAACATTAGCTTCAAAATACGCATCACCAATATCTTCATAGCTTTCAGAATTTTTTTTTTTTTAATACTGGATCAGGAAATATATTCAACTTTTTCAAATTCATCCACTGGATGTCTAGGTGACTAGCAAAATCAAAATTCTTCAACCCTGAATTTCGTGATTAAAGTTGGACTTGTTTGCTGTCTGTCCTCAGAATAAAAGTGTCAATTTCATGTATGATCTCCCACATATTGTGTATCTCCTGCAGTGTACATGAGTTTAAAACTCTGAACAGGTTTATCCTTCAGTTTGAGCCTTTGGTAAGTATCTACCTGACTTCTTCAAAGCTTAGCAAATGTTTGGTCTTCCAAACAATTAAACATTTTCGCAGGCAGGATCCTGTTTGGACCTTCTACCACAGATAGAGTCACATACATGCCAGTGTTTTTTTCTGGAGAAAGTTTGCGAAGGAAACAGGGGAAAAATGTCAATTAGTGCCTGTGGTAGAACTAGCTATAGTAACTGAATTTTATGGAACAGACACACTGTTGTGGGGAGGGGGAAATACCTTGGTTTCCCTTGAACCCTGAACCCTGGTATAGAACAGGTAATATAGCCACCAAAACAAAAACAAAAACAAATTCCAATTCGATCTCTACGTTAGAGTGTGATATCTCTATGATATTTGTTAACTACATAAATTCACCGTAGCCCACATCTAGAGTGGAGAGAAACCCAAGCAACCTTACAGACTCTAATTTAACTATTGAACTTGTATTTGTCTAGGCAATAATATCATTTGTCTAGTCGATAATGTTACTTGTTAATAATTGCACCTACACAGCCGTTATTACCAGGAAGGAACAGAACTCACTTTAGACGTGGGACCATTCATGGCGGCCTTGGAGGTTAGAAGTGCAGGGATCTTCCAGATGTGTTCTCTGTGTGTGAACTTGGGTATGTATCGCCATTAGAATGTTTACAAAAAAAATCCTTCCTTATTACAGTCACAAAACGTCAATTTTTAGGGGTATTAATGAGAACATAAAGCAAGAAATCCCAGACTCTAAGTTAATTGGTAGGTGTGGTTAGTGGGAGGAGATAATATTCAAACCTGTTTAATTGGCTTAACGTTGTTTATGAAATGGTCTTAGAAATAAACCTATTGCAGCTTTTGGGCTTAACGTTTCAACTTAAAAAGATACTATTTCTGTTATATGAGCTAGCAGAACTAATGTGTAGGTATGATCAATGAACCCTGGCTAAATATAAGAAAAATGTATTCCTCTAATTATAGGGTATGTCCACAGCATTGCAGAAAGTATATGTATGTAATGTTTGGATCTTTTTTATTAAAATAAGTGGGTGTGGTCCAACATTTTCCCCCCCTCTATAATTTTTTTTTTATTTTTTAATACTTTTTTTGTTTTTGGTTTGTTAATTTTTGTTTGTTTTGTTTGTTTTTTTGCATGCCCATTGTCTGTTTGTTCATTATAATTAAAGGCATTCGGATTCACAGATCATGTCATTCGATCCAATCTATACCTTTTGTTTCAAATATTGTATGAATGTCACTTTGGCACTGTCACTGGGAACCAGTGCTTGCTTCCTTAACGAGGTGGTTGGTGCCAGGAATAAAAGATGCAATCTGGAGCCTTACCAGGAGTCTATCACTTTTGGGGTGGGCAACTAATACTCAGGCATTTAAAAAAAAGTTAGTTTAAAAAGAAAAAAAAGGCTTAATAAAAAGGTAGAAATGTGTAAGTTCTATTAAAAGCACAGCTAATCCTTTGCAGCTCTGCTTGCAAGCTTGGGATAGTCATCTAAAATGGTTTTGACCCTCAATTTCTCAGAAGTTTGTAGTAACAACATTTCTTGTTTTTTTTAATCAGATGATCTGTTGATGGTAGAGTTTGCGAGTTGAGAAAGGTTAACAACTCTCTATGCAACCACAAAAGGTTATCAACTCTCTATGCAACCACAAAAGGTTATCAACTCTCTATGCAACCACAAAAGGTTATCAACTCTCTATGCAACCACAAAAGGTTAGCAACTCTCTATGCAACCACAAAAGGTTAGCACCTCTCTATGCAACCACAAAAGGTTAGCAACTCTCTATGCAACCACAAAAGGTTAGCAACTCTCTATGCAACCACAAAAGTTATCAATTGATAAAAATTGATTCCTCCATCCAAGCTCCAATTGTCCACAGACTCTGACCAACTATTTCCCTTCTCTCTCTCCCCCTTTTCTGTGTACAATAATTCCTCATTTGATGTGCTAAGTGGAGATCCCTATTCCTAGTTCACTTGGTTGTTTGTATTTTGCAAACTATTTATTCTCAATGAATCACTATTGAGTAGCTGGCAACTGTCCCACTTTTTTGACTTCTGTCCCGACATTTGACTTGCACCAAACAAGCTAAGGTTAAAGTGCAGTTTATGACATCATTGTGTCAGGAGTCTGCAAATGCCTCAATGACACAGCCACATAGTGGTGAAGGTGAAACACCATAGCAGATAAGAAACTAGCTCCTGTTGTTTTAGCATTGACTGTGATAGTGTAATCTCTTCCAGCCAAAATACTGCTCACTTATAATTTAATATTTTGACTTAATAATGACTCAAACTAACTTCATAACAATTAATAATGATGACTTAAAATGTTGACTTCCAAATCCACTGAATTTCCATTGGAAAGAAAAAGAGAAAGAAAGGAGAGAAAAGAAAAGGAAAAAAAACAACAACAAAAAAAAAAACCCAACCATGACTAGGAAGTGTCACAAGAAAAACAACAACAAAGTAATGTTAACACCCGGGGAGGGTAAATAAAGCAACAACAGCAAAAAAAAAGTACATCAAAAACAACGAAACAACCAAAAAAAAGTTAATTTGAAAAAAAGAGGATACTTAACCTGGTACAGAGTACCATAAAAAATTTTTAAAAAAGGAAAAGGGGAAAGTAAAAAAGCAGCAAAAAAAAACAAACAATAGAGTTTATAAAAAGCCTTTGTAAATGAAAAGTTGTGATACTTTTCTAGGCTGAGGCTAGGGATTGCCAAGTGCTAGGTCTCCCTCCCCTATCATTTTTAGGCTGAATTCTTTGGAGGTTGTTTTTTTTTTTGTGTGTGTATTTAAAAAAATTAATATTAGCTATTATCATTATGTGTGTATTTAAAAAAATTAATATTAGCTATTATCATTATCTAGCTAGCTACATGTATTTTTATAATCATTATTTTTAAAATTTGTAATAATAAATTTGAATTTTTAAATTTTTTTGCAATTTAATTTGATATTTTCTTAATTTCTACTTAACATTGAAAAAATCCTCTACATTTCATTTTTGCCACTATTTTTGTTTTGCTTTAGCCCTTTTTTCCACTAGGGAGACAAATAGTTAGAAATTGTGGGTGTGGTTCTTGAAAGTTGGCAGCTATGTCATTGTGATTGTGCCACCAATGCCCAATTATTTATCAACTCTAAAAAAACCCTCGGAACATGCATGTAAGTAACCAAAATACATGACCTTGTTCTCTAGCATTATTGCAGTCTGGAGTGGAATGTTATTTATAAGGAAATATTTGTACATCAAAACAATACTAAGATACTATTACCATTTACTGCTAAATTTACCTCTCTTTTTTTCTCTCTTCTGCAGATAATTTTTTTGTTATCTATGTATTAAGCATAAAGACACTGCACTGAATGGGAAGCGTGCAAAGCAACCCTTCATCTTTCAACATGCTTCTCTATTAGCATTTGTCAGCCTGAAATAGTCATTTTTGCCATTTTTTAGTATATCGGCCTCTTGTATCTCCCAGGATACCTCTCCACTATTTTGGAGACAACCTTACCACCCCTAAAAGTATATGTTTGGCCAATATTTTGCTAGGCATCTATGTTGGTACAAACTTGATTCATATTTCAAAAGCTTTAATTAGTGCCAACACAATCCTAAAGTACGCTGTTGTTTTTATTAGTGTGTGTGTGTGTGTGTGTGTGTGTGTGTGTGTGTGTGTGTGTGTGTGTGTGTGTGTGTGTGTGTGTGTGTGTGTGTGTGTGTGTGTGTGTGTGTGTGTGTGTGTGTGTGTGTGTGCAGACTTGTCTCAAGGCATTGGTTCAACATACAGGGAAGTGGTATAAGAAACTAAAACATGATTTGCTGATAGCGGCTTGTGATTCTTTCCACTTGCATGTATTTGGATTAGATTACTATATCAAAAAGATTTTGTGTGGGTGGGTTGTGCGTGCACACAGCTGGCAAATAAAAAGTTGTATAAATGGATCGAACATATCTTTCTTTGTTTTAAAATTATTTTGGTGGATAAAAAAAGCGCACATCAGAAATACATGCTTCCTAAAAATGGCAAAATGATCTGACCACTTCTAACCATTACAAAGTTTTGTTTTTTGAATCTATCCCATTTCATGGATCAAATCAATGTGGTTATATATTGTACCATTTTGAATCTTTGATATCAATATTATGAGAGGGTTATGCATTGGAGAAAAGCGGTGGTAAATCCTTGAAGATAAATTTTGTATGTCATAGTCAGCTAAAGCCATCACACAATGGATAAAAGTAAATTAAGAAATTTAATCAGCTATTAGCTTATGTATGTTTTTTTGTTTTTTTTTTCCTCCAGACATCACAGCAGTATAATTGTGAGTATAGCATACCATATACTCTCTAGAAGAAGGGGTGGGTGAAACTTGTGAGAATGCTGTAGTAACTACTTATGCAGCAACTGTTTTTGTCTCAGTATGCCACAGGAATATCTGCTATGGTGATTGGCAAACCTTCTTCATCGTTCTTCCTCACTGCACTCCAGGACCTTAAAGTGGAGCCTGAACAGGTAAGGGAACACACAAGATGGAGGTAAGACATCTGCTTTGGATGCCACTTGATATTGCTGTCCCTTTTCAGGCTGTGATGGTCGGGGATGATGTAATGCATGATGTGGGTGGAGCCCAAAAATGTGGCTTGACTGGAATCTTGGTCAGAACGGGAAAATACAGGTACATATTTGAATGCCAACATTGCCCAATCTGTTCTGTCATACATGAAAGAACTAATCCCAAACAGAACTAATCCCAAACAGAACCAATCCCAAACAGAACCAACCCCACACTGAAATTAAACTATTACTTGCACGTTTGTATTTTGAAGACATCATAGGATCACATGTTCAATAGACTCTGTATAATTGGTCAAAAGCAGAAACATTGTGGCAACAGTGTGGTTGCTTGGTAGTTCTGATTGATGACATAGAAATCCTCATGATATTGTTCCACCAATGTGCTCCATATAGACCAGAAGACGAGCAGCAGGAGGAAGTGAAGCCACACAATACAGTGGACAATTTAGCAGAAGCAGTGAAACACATTCTATCCTAAACTTAGAATCACAAACTGGAACAAGTTGATAAGTTATGACAATTTTTCTGTATTTCCACAAGAGATCATTTTTCATTTTTCTGTATTTCCACAAGTGTCAATTTACACCAGAAAGAATGTGGATAATGTCTGTTGAATTTTAACACAGGAATGTTTTAAAATACAGCAGTATACACAATCAATCACGATCAGTTTGGGCAAACAAATTGATAGTGAGAAAGAATGCAACAACATTTTGGAGAATATAGTATACACAAAAATGTCCAGTGATTTCAATTTCATGTAACCCACAGATTGTCCCATAATTGATAAAGCATGTCATGTGAAGAGCATAATGTATGAATGATATGCATTAGTATATATATATATGGAATAAATGTTTAGTCCCGAATCTAGTAATACATCAACAGCGAAGTGTTAGGAAGCATTTTAATCTCTAAAAGTTGCAATTCTATCTACCACCTCTTCCATCAGTGTGTTAGGGTCAGCCACATGAAGGTTGGTTCCCTTCTTGTAGCTGATGTAGCCCAAGTCATTGAGTACTTTCATGGCATTCTTCAGCATATCCATGGAGCAGCTTTCAACTGCAGCAGCAACAACAATGAACGTGGGCAACAACAATGAACGTGGGCAACAACAATGAACGTGGGCCACTACATCACTGTTTGTTGCAGATCAACAACATAGGAAGCACACATTTACACAGCACTGGGACACAATACAGTGGTGACAATAAATAGAATGCAACAAAGGTTCCTTGGTTTACTAATCAAGGTCAGCAAACCCTTTACCCTGTGTGTCAGTATTTGTGGGGAATACTGGTCCAGGACAGTAAAGTAAATCACAGTACATATTTAACTTGTAGGTGCATGCATGCTTGCATAGATGCACATGAATAAATACACTTACCACTTCTCAACACATTTTTCTTTGCTTTGTGAATAAGACTTTCCTGTACTTCTTTCAAGAAATCTGATTCTTTAAAAAAATAAAAATAAAATCACATTTATTTGGTATACTGTATTAATAAAGTACAGTCCTGAATACAGGTTCACTAAACAACACAGTAATTAACAAACACTGCATGTTATCATTTCATATTAGTGTAACTCTAAGCACAGATTAGTGCAAACACAAATCAGTACACACTGCAGAACACTAAGTGGAGTTCACAATCACTAGAACAAATAAAGTGCTACCTTCCATGGAGTGCTCCATTTTGAGTAGCGCCAGAGCAATGTTCCAGTATGACTCTAGATATGGCTCCAGAATAGTCTGCAGAAAAGAGAAATGCCTCAAAGCCACCTCTCCCGTGTTCACCTGCGACATACAGCATTCAAACAGACAGTTTGTGGTTATGCACACGAGGTCAGACACAGAGACAAGCGAGCAAAAGAAGAGAAATAAAGACTGGCAATTACAAGCAGAAAGACAGAAGAAAAGTCAGAAAAATACACGAAAACAAACCAGTGGAAACGATCAAGTACAATTAGAATGCTGCCACCAGTGTTAGGGTTTAAAGGAATGTAGGGTGAAGGGAGCGAGAGAAAAATTAAATGGCTTGAGACTTAACACAACTAGATCAGAACACAACTAGATCAGAACACAACTAGATCAGAACACAACTAGATCAGAACACATCTTAGGAGCACTATGGATAGTTATATAACTTACTAAACTATACATACACAATTCTTTTACACTCACCACTGCATACATAAATCATAGTAGATAAATACTCTACACATTCCTGCAATATCTCGTTATCTTAATTAACAACATAAGCAATACCCTTAATTGATTAATTATATGATGTTCTGGGGATTTCTATGGCTTGGATTCAAACACGAGGAGAAAAAAAGCTCAATGAATAAGAGAGAACACACACACACACACACACACACACACACACACACACACACACACACACACACACACACACACACACACACACACACACACACACACACACACACACACCACTACTACTACTACTACTACTACCTCTAGCCAGACAGTGGGGCACTGGTCCTCCTCAGTTTCATCGTCAGACACATCCTGCAGCCGTGGTAGCTTCTTCCCTGGTTGCATCGTGTTCATGACCTATAACAATATCATTTGCTCTATAAATATTCATTTGCCCAACTCAGTGAAACTGAAGGTAAGGAATGAAAGTGGTAAAGATCATATTCCCCACTGTTCTATAGGTTAAAGGAATTAATTTTATGGACTGGTGAGTGAAGAAGTAAAAATTATTCCTAACTATTTATTCACCTACTTCAATGTACTTCAGAAGATTTATTTAGAGAATTTATCAATTACACAGTCTCGCTCACAATCATAAAAGTCACAAGGCCAAAGAACCTGGGTACGTATAGCCCAGGGTACGTATAGCCCAGGGTACGTATAGCCCAGGGTACGTATAGCCCAGGGTACGTATAGCCCAGGGTACGTATAGCCCAGGGTACGTATAGCCCAGGGTATGTATAGCCCAGCCTACTCTTAAAAATCAATGGGAATCAGGAGACTGCATTAAGTGTCAATGGTTGGTGTGTGGCCAGCCTAGTCTCTCTTCTCATCATGACAACACTGAGACATGAACTAATCAGTCAACTACAGCAGGAAGAGATGAGTGGGTGGGCGACTTTCAATCCATTCACAGAATTCTAAGGAATCAGTTATGGTTACTGCATGGTTCATGACGTGATGAAAAATTTTTTTTTTAAATATGCATCAATAAACCATTACAACAAAAACATCACAACAAAAACATTACAACAAAAACATCACAACAAAAACATCACAACAAAAACATCATAAATCAATATGACAAACAACTTCGGGGAGGGGGTGATTAGTAAGAAAACAATATTAAAAAGAAGCATATATACAATACGCCATCATTTCATAAGTTTTTTATAGTTGTCAAAACATTCAGAGCATTACTCTTGTACAGCATATGTTAATTAGCTATGTGTTGGAAACTTGTGGTTTGTTGTATGTTTTGTCACATTACGCTTTTTACCTCGTCTTGGATGTGGTTCAACCCACCAGGACTCAACTACTTAGGGAGTTCCTGAGTGGTGAGAGCCAGATTTCCCTGACCAAGTTACAATTAAGATAATAGTTATGACCTACTTAACAGAGTAGCATAAACTCTACCTAGCACATGACACATCTCTGGTGCCAGCATCTACTGAGAGACAGGATTAAAACCCTTTAACACTCCCACAATGACAACAACAAAAGAAAGAATGACTTTGAAGCAAGACTGATTGCATCACTGCAGAATGCAAGTTAGACAACTCTACCATTTCATTCGAACTGTTTGGACTTGTAAAATTTTCTGAAAAGTAGAAGTAAAAGAAATTGGAAGCGGTGTATGAATATTATTTATTTATTGAATGTCTGGAATACTTGCAACAATAATCAATTAGGAAGAATTTCATTTCTCAGACTATTTTTTGGAACTACAAATCTAGACGTGGAAGCCAATTAAATATTTGCTGAAATCCTCACATAAATGTGGGGAAACAAACTGACCAGGGTATTTACACCATATGTCTATTTCCCAACAGAACCCAAATAAATTGAAACTCTCAATTAGATGGCAAAACTAATTTCATTTATCAATTACTGGAATGGGTCTTTCTAAATGACACCCACATGATCCTGGCCCAACACAAACAGTTGCCATGGAGTGGTTCTGAGAGGCATTTCAATGTTGGATTAAGAAACAGCTGATGCTGATAGTTGTACTTTGCTATCAATATCTAAAGCATTCCAAGTGCAATTGCTGTTGGAAGTTTGACCACTTGACTAAATTTTTTTTTTTTAATTAAAAAAGGGGGGAAATCAGAGTGGAAAACTCGTTAGGATTCACACAACAGCAATACTTGAGCTAATAGGTGTAGCTATCGTATTGAAATAAATTTATTTTAAAATGGCATGGAGTGAAGCCTAAAAATTCAAAGCCTATTATTTCATTTAAAACTCATACCACTGTTTCTGTGTATCATCTATCTGCATGCCAGCCCACCAATTGATCTATATCTATCCACCTCCCTACCCATCTGTTTTCCCCCACACCTGTACTTACTTGGCCCTCTAATAGTTTTGAATATCAACAAAAGATTTCCAAATTTCTAGTAAATATCCAATAGTTTAGTTGAATAGAACAGCCAATAGAAACAGTTGTTTTCCACAGTAGTAACACTGCTGCTATGTTGGAGTAAGGCTTGCTACAAACAATTGTTGCAGCCACACAGACGGACGGCTCCACTACCATTCTTATTGTTATTGAACTATAAATTTGTGGAAGTCACAACACTAAAATATATACACTAAGTCCACAATCTCCTATCAGTAAGAATTTTAAATGGATAGTTGGAAAATTTACACTGAATTATTACAACCAACATCCCTAACCTCCACCACCATCTCTTCAGTAGAACAGCAACATGGGTTGTTGTTTTTAAAGTTTATTTTATGTGACTATATGAATAATCTCATGAAGAATATTTTATAAAGGCTGTACAGTGTATGTCTATGTAGAGCAGGAGCACAAGTAAGAGGACCAATTCAACAACTGCACCAATCACTACGCCGGATTAAACTACTAGATGATTGCAATACTTTATTTGAATTGGTAAAGGATCTTAACCTGTGATGCAGGAGAGCAATTGCTGTTCCTTCTCTTTTTCACAGGTCAACGAAAGACAACAAAACCAACAACTACAACAAAAAAAACACTTTCTATTTCTTTATCCTTCACAAGGCCATTCACGCCATTTTATGTATATGCCAGATTACCCTAATAAATCAAATTAAAAAATGGAAGACAAGTCCATCTTCACACCCTGTGAAAGGTCTCTTTAATAACATCCTGGCTGTGTCATCCTGGAAGTGTCCCTACAGCTTTTGTTGGTACTTGTTGGTCCAACACACGGAGTTACCATGGGATGGTTCTGAGATAGACCTCCCAATGTTGGACAAGGAAACAGCTGATGCTGATAGGGGAAAGACCACCTCTCCTAATATGTTGTGTGTTTGCATTTCTTGATCATTTATTTGTTTGTTGTTGTTCTTTGATTAGCATCATTAGTGTTGGAATTTTGAGTATATGCGACTCAAGCATTCTTAATACTAAGCCACCAAAGCAAGCTGAACATTTACTTGCCAGCAGTTGGTTTGTTTCTTGCTGTTTGCTGCAGTCTGCTTGAGCAAGTTTATCTTGGCAAAACATATATTCACCACAGACCAATTGAAATCTGATGGAGTCTATGTGAACCCATGGCCAGGAAAATTCAACACTCCAGTGTATTGGGGCCATCCTACTGTTGCTGCAACTAATGCATATAAGGCAGTGGGGAAGAGTTCATATCATACACCTGGCCATGGCAAGACTTTTCTGCTTGTCTTTCAAATACTTGATTAGACAGGTCAGAAACTTTCTAGAGAGTTAAACACAGCTTACTGTGGACATGATAATCACATAGACTAGTCACAATGAGAGGCAGTTAGTCACATGCTCACTCACCTTGACAGGCCCACACTAATTTATAGCTGACTAATATGTTGGAGGGTGAAAATATGCAATTCTTAATTACCCACAGGAATGATAAGCCAGTCACTCCTGCACATGCACACATGGAAGATTTGTGCTGACTGTAAGACTTATCATTTGTGTTTCCTTCCCAAAAAAAAAAGAAGTTTGCTTAGTAAATTATAATGCTAAACTGCAAGGTTGGGAAAGTAAATGCTTGCTATGAGATCAGTAAATAAGGTAGAGGCTGAAATGGATGGATAACTGGAGGCAAACAGAAAAGATAAATGTTCAAAAGGAACAGATAAAGCAAATTTATAAAGCATGCACAAAAAAATCTCTGCCCACCAAAAAAAAAAGAAAGAAAGAAAAAAAGATGACCAGGTATTACTTGTGCTCATGATTATGCAACATTGCTTTTTCTTCATAAGAGCTTCAGGACCAGGAGAGCTAGGGCTAGGCTATGATATTGGGTCTACTTGGAAAAAAAGAAAAGAAAATGGAAACAAGGCTATCCAGAAAAGAAGGGAAGAAAGAAACATCTCAGTCATTAAATGACCATTTACCAATTTAACCGACACTCTTTATTATCATTTACTGATACCTAAACAAAAATTTAAATACTGCAAGTTACTAAACATTAATGATCAATCAAAAAGCCACTGATGTAAAGCGGAAGTAGGTGATCACTACTTGTAACTGCACCTGTGGTGGGTTCCTCAGAAGTTCCAAGTTGACCAACGCCTCCACGGCTTCTTCCAGCATGCTCCACAGATCCACACACGGCTACTCACACACACACACAAACAGTGCTTTACATATGGGACAAGAGCACTACAAGGCAGCTCCACTCAGAACTCACTGGAGCAAATATGAACTCCCTAGAGAGAAGTTTGCAGAGGTGAGTTGCACCTTCTACCAGCTACAAGACAGTTGTCAACGGAGAATGAAAGAGTGAGCTTTAATTTTGAACAAAACTAGCGAAAAATGGTCACCTCATCTTTGTTGACCTTCACCTTGTCCATCTGCTTCACTCTCAGCTTCACCCCAACCAAACCATGGAGGCTACATGCTGTTGAGGAAGGAGGTAGGAGTGGATGGACAAGGAAAAAGGAAAGGGAAAATGGATGTGTACATGTAGATGACACAGAGGAGGATATAGGTGGGGGTGGGAACATGGGGGAGGGCCAATGTACAGCTACAGTCAACACATGTAGATTCCTCCATACCGACTACAGCCTCCAGGATCAGCAAGGGTGCAACATTGTTGGCATGATGCAGCAACTCAAACACGTCGGGTAACTCCAGACGAGGCCTTATGACCAGGTCATATGATACTCTGCCATTGCTCCTCCATTGCTTGTCAACCTCCAGCAGAGAATGGAGGTAAGCCAGAGCATAGTACACCCCTTCCGACGCCACTCCAGTGAACCCTACTGACCTGTGCAACAAGAAAGGGAGAGAGATAGTGGTGTGTGTGTGTGTGTGTGTGTGTGTGTGTGTGTGTGTGTGTGTGTGTGTGTGTGTGTGTGTGTGTGTGTGTGTGTGTGTGTGTGTGTGTGTGTGTGTGTGTGTGTGTGTGTGTGTGTGTGTGTGTGTGTGTGTGTGTGTGTGTGTGTGTGTGGAGTGGGGAATGAAGGTAGAAGATGTGAGAAAGAGAAGGGAGTATCAGTAGAGAGCAGATGAAGAGGAGCAGTAGTCACTAACACTGGACCTCAGCTGAGTTTAGCTTGACTTTGAAAAGAAGGAGAACAAGGAGAGGGTTAGGATGGGAGGGAGGAGGAGTTAGACGAGAGGGACTGACGTGAGGAGGAGGAATGTAACATGAAAGACTAACCTATTCTTGCTTCTTGCCATTTCCTCAATCCACAAATAACTTGCAACTAATTCAGCTTGTGTCACCCCCTATAAATAGACACACATACACACCAACTCACATGTTGGTCATTCAAATAATACTATATTATACCACCAACTTAAAATTTGACCTTCAAGATCACAAAACCCTTAAAAAAACAAATTAAAATATTCTACTTTCTCTCCAATTGCCCTCTGTGCAGGATAAACAGTTCATGGTTGTGCAGGATAAACAGTTCATGGTTGTGCAGTCAGGAAAAGTTGACTAATTTTTTTCTAACAACTTTTTGTGCAGAACTCTGACTAAAATAAAATTGAGGACATCCTCTATTTATCATGACTTTTATTCCTCTACACCAACCCCTTACCACAAAATCTTTGAGATGTACAATTTCAATCAAGTTGACATCAACAGTGAGAAAGTAATTGGAACAAAATTTAATCAAGTTGACATCAACAAGTTCCAGGGGGGAAAAGCCAAACCGTCTATCTGCCATTTGAAAGAAAACATTTTGAGTCACTTTTTCTTCCTTTCAGAGATGATATGGTGTCATCGTTCAGTATTTTTGACCCAAGGAAATTGCCATGTTTAATCTGTGATTTATGTTACGTTATGGAGATGATTCCATTCAAACACTCCTTGCCCACTATGGGGTCGACAACAGAGCAGTAGAAACACTACCCCCATAAGAGAAAAAAAACCCATTAGAGTCCACGATCACTGAAGACACAACTACTGAACCGAAAACCTACTATCAATTTTCATGGTCAAAGGCCTTGAGACAGTGTGGAAGTTGCAGTTGGAAAAATCTGCTTCAAACAAATTCTGAAAACATGTTTTTGAGCTAGTATAATTGCCACCACCAGCACAATTTTTTTTTGGACTGCAAATTTTTAAGCAGCCTGATAACAAAACAGCATAAATTCCCCTGGAAGACTAATTACCAAGTTGCCTTACGGTATCATAATTTTTCTCAATTTGATACGGTACAACTACATATTACAAGGAAATTGATGACTAAACAGGGTGGGGGGAAATAATTCTTTTTAATAACTGACTTGAATATTCATTTTTTAATGTTAGTTTTTTGTTGTTGTTGTTGTTGTTTTACCATCAAGCTATCACACTCACGGGGTCTTAAAGTCACTTTGTTGTTGGGCTGCTCAAACTTCCTCTTTCCAATAGGAAGGTCTCCCTCCGGTTTGATTCCTGGTCATGGTTGATTTTTCCCCCCCTTCAATTGTTATTTTTTTCCTGGTGGAAATTCAGTGGATTTAGAAGTCAACATTAAGTCAAACATTAAATCATAAGCGAGCGGGTTTTTGGCAGGAAATTCCAGTCCTTATTAGCTATATAGATGTAATTAAACAGCCTCAGTAGTGACATCAAGCAGATTGCTATAATAATCTTAGCCTGGCTTTCAAAGTAGTCAAACATTTTGATTGCTGAATTATTGTCAAAAAGTACATGCTAGATTGCACTTACAACTTCATGAGCCTAGAAAATAGCCAGCTTACTGGCAGTAACCCAGGTGAACAGTAGATCCTTTACCAAGCTCTACCTAAAACTAAAATGATAGGTCGAATTGAGCTTAGCTAATCTGATCTATTGCTGACTACTTACCTGGTTCACAAAAAGTAATCATTTATTCCACCATGCTGGATCAATACACAATTGTTTTCATACTTTTGAATTTGTTCTTCTTGGTTGAAATCATAAAATACTTTTTTTTTTGGTTGCTTTTCTATCGGCTATATTAAAAATACGGATAGGAGGGATAACAGTCGATCCTTTACCTATTTAACTCCAAAATAACCAAAATTACTGTTTTTGTTTGTCCTCCAACTCCTTTGTTGAGCCATTTTCCCTCGAATTGTAAGACCTTCTGCAGAGAGAGGATATGATGTATGAAGATGAATCCAATTCAAATGGTGGTTGTGAGACCACGGGTTCAGAAGTATTCTCCTGACAGTTACACACACACGCACGCACGCAGGGAGTTAGCACAGATAGTAATATAATTAAGAAGTCTTTTAAAAAATTGCATTTGAATGGCAGTGTGTGGCAATAAAGAAAGCAAAGCTGTGCTCATGTAGACCACAAGGTGAATGACCTTTCCACCAATTCCAATCAGATCAACATCATTGTACTCAACTGGTAAAGGATCACCTAACTTGTGGTCCAAATGGGTGAACATCTCAAAGGAAGACTCAGGGCAAACTGGCATGCCAAGCAACAGCAAGCATACACACAGACTGAAATCACAGCAGCTGAATACAGTTCTGACTGAAGGATTCTTCCTAAAGTTGTACTCCTGGTAGGGAAAAAAAAATTTTTTTTTAATTCTCCATACAAAATAAAGTATATAAAAATCATGGTGAAATGGGTAAGGTGTAAATTTCTAAGCGACTTTTTTTTTATTTTTAGACATTTTATTTGTTTTTGTTGTTTTTTTTGGAGGAGCTTTTTTTTTCTTCCATCCATTTTTTTTTTACTATTTTTTCCCATTCCCTTCTAACTTTTTTGGCTTAATTATTTCTTTCAAGGTGAACATCCATATTTGAATCCATATCTGTGCTTTCCGCTCTGAAAAACACTCCACCCACTCCTCCCTGGTACTCTTGAAGGATTAGGCCAGATGCTACTGTCTAGTCCATCAAAGATTTCATCATGTGAGCTTGATGAGCCCACTGTAGTGACATCTGAAGATCAAGCACCAAAAAATTGATCGCAAACAGTCCCTTAACTACTGAACTTGCTACTTAGTACAATTGTAGAAACATGACATTACTCCAACTAGAACATGGACAAGACACTCTTATATGCTAAGCATTCTTATATTGATGTTAATTCCACTTATATAATCTGTGCTATTGTGTGACCATATATATTTACATTACTGGTAAGTCAGTAGATTTCAAATATCTAACCTTTCTCTCCTTGCGAGGTCCCTTCAAATCAATGTGTTGCTTGATATTTCCAATGTTTCACTAACCTAACCATAAGATAGGTCGGTTTATATCCAATACTTGTAGTTAGACAAGTGGATACTTTAATTTGATCATGCTACCCTTTTCCAATTAGCAGATAAATGCTGGCAATGTGTCACGCAGGAATTTTAAGGTAGAATTACAAAGTCTCTTTCGATACTTATAAAGCTTTTTAAGGTTAATTTTAATAAAGAAATGTTCGATGAAATCCTGTCTGACTTCAGAACCTCCTCTCCTTGGTGGGAACCTAGCTTGTGTGACAAAGGAAAAATGGACTACTAATGTGTTTATGGCGAAAATTTATCAGTGAAAGATCTTGGAGATCAGGCATAATTAATAGTTGTTGTTTTTTTTAATTGAATGACGAGTTAAAAAAAAGAAGATGACTGATCAAGCTAAATGACAAACTAAGCAGAGGGTTGTTGGTGCCAGCCAATTAAAATGTCCAAAACCAGATGGACTGCCATCGTGGGCAACAAATAGAGAATGAGTCAAAAATTTAAAAAAAAACAATGTATGAACATGTACTACACATCTATAAAGTGTGAGAATGTTTTAAGTTGTGATAATTTATTGTTCAATAAGTATGTCCAGAAATCACTTGGGGATGGTTGAATTGCACCGAGTAGGCTTGGTACACAACATGCAACATTTCTAATGTAAACAGTGACATGAATTACTGTGTTTCCCAGTATAAGACATGTCCTGAATCTTTGTGGCTAGGCGAAATGTTTTCTTCTGTGAAACATACCATACATGTCATATTTCATTGGAATTTGAGACATAAAAGGTAAGAATGCATCTGTAGAACACTTCAAATGCTATAGGAATTCCAGAGACATGAAAGGTGATAAATCTCATTGTAGGACATGTCAAATGTCATCGGATTTTAGGTACCTGGGACCCTGCCCTATCCTCTACCTGATAGCTTGCATGAGTTGCAACAATCCAGTACAAAGGAAATCTGGAGTACAGTTGGTCTTCCCTCCACCTTTCACATACACATTCCGTAGCAGGACATTTTAATTTTTGCCCAGTGGGTACCAAGCAGAATTGCAGTCATGGAAGAAGAAAGTACGGAAAGTTGGGCAGACTTAGCGGAAGACCCGAGGGCATTGGCAGATAGAGCCTATGCAGAGATGGAGAACAACACCAGGGAGCGACTTGCCCTCAATGGTTATCTAGCCCTGTTGCAGAATCCACACATGCTCTTGGAGTGAAGCAAAAGGAATGTCCAGTCTCTGGATGGTGCAGTCACCTCTACTCCTGAGCTTGAATCTTACTTGCTCCCAAAGATGACTACTTCAATACTAACAACTGAAGCTGAAACTCCAAAACAGAACATCACTAGCCCTGGAGTGGGATCAGAACGTCAACAATGTATGCCTAATGATCAGGTAGCTTCTTTGTTTGATAAGCTAGTAGATAGAGTGGAAAAGCTTAAAGCCTCCCAGTCTCAGGCAGGTATCAGGAGATAATATGGGGAAAGACCAGGAAGGAATCCTGGGAGGGCTGTTGCCCATCAGGGTAAATAGAGCCAACCACAGACTGCTACATGCTGGACTTGTGGGAAGGCCAGTCATAATCTTGACAGTGCCATTCTCAGAATCATATTCAGCTGGAAAACTAGAGATGCTCTGCATGAAGAGTAGAGTGCAAGTGGGTGTATATATTATGGCTCAATTACCTCTTTTTATTACATTAATTACCCCCCACAGGAGGCTACAGTGCTGAAGGTCTGGTGAATGGGGCTCCCACTGCCCTACTGGTGCATACAGGAGCAGCAGCTTCATTAATCCAAAAAAGGAGTTCCGGGACAAGACCTGTGACAGACCAGGGACTGTGCTGAAGCCCCGGCCGGAGAGAGCGGAAACTTGTTGGAGTCGATGGAAACCCCTTACAAGTTTTTGGATCAGCTACAGTCATGATTGCACTAAAGACGGGGGATTTCAGCAAGAAGTCATTGTGATGAGACCTTAACTACTGAAGCTATGTTAGGGGGAGACTTGTTGAAGGAGCATACACCTCAAATTGATCTTAGCCAAATCCAAATTTATGACCCAGACTCTTTGGTTTTAAGTTTGAATCAGCATTTGACAATTTCCAATGACAGGGTAGGCAGTACCAATTGCTTCAGGATCCTACGTTATGCCCATTCTCGGAACAAGTTGATATGGCTGGAGTTACATGCTCAGTGTGTATTCCAACTAGATAAGCTATACAACGGCTTCCTCCATCTAGACAAAAGATAATCCAGAAGCTTGTTACTGACATGTTGAACAGTGATGTGTCATTCAGCCATGTTGTAGTCCCTGGGCTTCACCCATTGTTCTAGTTAAGAAGAAGGATGGTAGCTTTCAATTCTGTGTAGACTATAGAAAGCTTAATGAAGTCATCCACAAGGACGTCTATCTCTTGCCACACAGAGACAATACTTTGAATACATTGGCTGGTTCACAATGGTCTTCAACATTAGACCTACTGAGTGGCTACTGGCTAGTGGAAATCTCAGAGAAAAGACAGGGGCAAAACAGCATTCTGTGCCACAGAAGGGTGGCTTAAGTTTAAAGTTATGCAATCTGGTCTATGTAATGCCTCTGCTACTTTCCAAAGGTTGATAGATTTTCTATTGGCTAGTTTAAGTTTACAGTAGTCAAATTGCCTAGTATACATTGATGGTGTAATAATATTAGGCTGTGATTCCAAGAACACTTGGTACACCTTAAATAAGTATTTCAAAGCTAAAGGCAAGCAGGGTTGAAATTACATCCAAGGAAATATCATTTTCTTAAAAAGCAGTAAAAATATCTAGGCCACACTGTGACAGAGGAATTTCCCTGGATCCAGCTAAAATTAAAAAAAAAAAAAAAATTTTTTTTCATGGCCAATCCTTGGTTCCACAAAAGAAGTTCAACGATTTCTAAGCCTAGCAAACTATTACTGTAGATTCATCCAAGATATTGCAAAGCTAGCCAAGCCACTTCATAGACTTACCGAATGAAGTGGAACTTTTAAGTGGTTGGGAGATTGCCAGGCATCCTTCGAGGAGCTCAGAGCATGTCTTTGTTCATCTCCAGTTATCTTATCCAGACTATACAAGGCCAACCACTCCACACACTGCTGCTAGCGAGAGTGGCATTGGGGCTGTTCTCTCCCAGTCTGATGATAATGGTGATGAACATGTGAGCGCTTATGCTAGCTGTCTTCTAAGCAAACCTGAATGGCAATACTGCATCAAATTTAAATGTCTGATTCGGCCAATCAGGTGTAACCATGGTTGAAGAGTAGATGTAGGCAGTTTGAAGTATTCAGGATATCATTCAAGACAGCTCATAATCGCAATATGACTGGTATAGTTATTTTTAAAAAAATCAAAATAGGAATAATGTCTTCCAGACTGTCAGTTTGGAAAAGGGTCATCTAACTTGTGGAGAAAAAAACCAACAGTTTGAAGTATTCAGGATATCATTCAAGACAGCTCATAATTGCAATATGACTGGTATAGTTATTAAAAATTTAAAAAATCAAAATAGGAATGTCTTCCAGACTGTCAGTTTGGAAAAGGGTCATCTAACTTGTGGAGCAAAAAACAACAACAACAAACAAATAAACTCGGACCATAAAGAATGTGGGACAAATGTGTTGTCATGCAGAACTGCGGGACAACCACATGAAATACTGGACAATAGAGCAGACAGGTCTGGAGGTCATACATGTCCCCACTAGATATGCACATACCTGTCTGTGTTTGGTGAGCAGCAGGAACGAGATGATGCCAGTGGGCATGAGACTGCCACAGTGAGTGAAGTCTGCACAGAGACAAACACAAAGACAACAACAACAACAACAGAATGAGACAGACCACCACATGCACCACAGAGATGAGGCACTGATAGTCTGTCTGTTCCTCTAAAGCTTGGTCAACAAATACTGGACCCAGTGTGGTCAGATCATAACCTCAAGCCCAAGGGATTAGAAGGCCTCCAGCACAAAGTAACAGAGCACCAGCAGACATCTTTCAAGTGCAACAACAGTGCACAGGTATTAATTCATACACACATTATCAACAGTTTGTTGCACAGTCCTAAGTGGTAATTACCATAAACAATATGGTGGCTGAGTGCAGTCACAACTTTGCGGTGGGCAAGTTGAGTGAAGTTGAGTTGAGATCTGCTCTGACTAATGTTGGTGAGCTCCAGCTGAGATTGGTTGGCAATGGATGACGTACTAAGATACTCCTAAAGAAGAGAGAGAGAGAGCAGAGGAAGAGGCAGGGATAAGAGGGGGGGGGGGGGGAAGAGAGAGTGAGTGAGAGGTAGGAAGTGACATGTGATGGGGTTATTCAAGACAACATCACGAGAACATTGAAAGGAGTGATGGAGAGGCTGTGAGTGGTTCCTATGACAACACCACATACACCACAAGGTCACACATGAATTGTTATGAAAACATACACATGCACTGCACATGTAGTGTATATGCATGCACAGGTGTGCAATTCAAGTACTTACCTGCAGTGAGAATGGCTGAGAGAAGTCGATTCTGACTGAGCCAGTATTCCTAGTCAACATGGCCCAAAGACCATACATGGCATTGATGAATGTCTCCACCTTCTTACTGCCACCCTGCACACATACACCACCATAAGTGTAAGAGAAACTCGAGCAAGGGAGGAATGGATGAGCAACTGGAGAATGCATAAAAAAGCACACATTACATTCCTGTAAGTTACAACATACCACACCCACTGTACTGACCATCAGCTCGTGGCGGATAAATTGGCGTTCAATGAGAGAATCATAGGATATACCAACAGGAACCAACAAGATGTCCTCCACAGATCCTGAAATAAACACACACAGATGCAAACACACTGAGATAGATAACACAGCAAGACCCTTTACAAGCCATGGTCGTAAAGACATCATTATCCCTGCTATAAATGTCACAGGACCATATTGCATGCACCGATATATGAATTATGTACATGTGGAGTATCCTGGAAAGCTGTCTATTCAAAGGAAAGTATATTTGCTTGAACTACAAGGCACGTTGACACATATTGGGGAATACAATCACTCCCAGTGTTAAAATGAGCAAGTTATTAAATTTTGGGTATTTTTAGAGTGAGAGTTTGATTAATAGTGTGGTTTGCAGGGCAAGTATCCCACTCTAAACACAGTTTAGTTGTTTCTCTTGCCTCAGGCATGAATGGAAGCCTAATTGCTAGTCAATTTTGTGGTGGATTAATATTGTGTATTGACGTGGATTATCTTTAGAAAGCACTTGGAATAAAACTTTGGTCTTTTTTTATGCTAAAAAATAAAAAAGGAAAATCTACAGGGAGATGTATTGCATTCTATGATTTCATGAATAATCCATGATTTATGGGGGTTACTACTCCCTTACCATTCCCTTTCCTTTCTTTTAACACAAAATGATCATTTTGCACCCCCTCTTCCCACATCCCAGGTTATTTCACATTCTGATTGCATATTTCATCAAGACATTCCTTACCCAATCACACTTTGTCCATTCCAAAACCCTTTACTTTCCTTGACAACCCATTACCTTCCTTGACAGAGTCCACCAGCATAGACAACAGGCCTGCCTTGGGCAAGTTGCACTTGCCACTGCGAGACCGTGAACCCTCAATGAAGAACTCTATATTCTCACCATCACACAGGGAACGCTCCAAGAACTAGAGGAGGAAAAGCATGTAACAAACACGTCAAGAATGGCTGACTACATACCTTATCATCTAATTCACTAACTACTCAACACGCACGCACACATGCACACACGCACACACACACACACACAGGAAGTAACAAGACACATCTCAGTAAAGACACGTGTTATTACGCTCAGTCCATGAGATGCTACTCAAACACACCTCCACCCACCCACATGGTCACACTCTGGGTTAACAATATGCACCAACATGGTCACACTCTGGGTTAACAACATGCACCCACATGGTCACACTCTGGGTTAACAACATGCACCAACATGGTCACACTCTGGGTTAACAACATGCACCCACATGGTCACACTCTGGGTTAACAACATACTCTGGGTTAACAACATGCACCCACATGGTCACACTCTGGGTTAACATGCACCAACATGGTCACACTCTGGGTTAACAGCATGCACCCACATGGTCACACTCTGGGTTAACAACATGCACCAACATGGTCACACTCTGGGTTAACAACATGCACCCACATGGTCACACTCTGGGTTAACAACATGCACCAACATGGTCACACTCTGGGTTAACAACATGCACCAACATGGTCACACTCTGGGTTAACAACATGCACCCACATGGTCACACTCTGGGTTAACAACATGCA
The DNA here is from genome assembly GCA_963969325.1 of Lycopodina hypogea. Classification (NCBI taxonomy): domain Eukaryota; kingdom Metazoa; phylum Porifera; class Demospongiae; order Poecilosclerida; family Cladorhizidae; genus Lycopodina; species Lycopodina hypogea. The sequence goes on from OZ017781.1 coordinate 14,872,866, forward strand.
CCCACATGGTCACACTCTGGGTTAACAACATGCACATGCACACACTGTTTAATCTGAATGTTAAACATTGCAATGTACTTCGTATAGGCACTTGCGATAAAGGACATCCTTTCCTGCAGCTGTGTCGAATTTCCGTTTGATGAAGAAGCCCCCCAGGTGAGTGATGAGCCATCTATTAAAAATGACCATATATGGTGCTAATCAGATTTGTAATTAATCGGTTGGCAACTTACGATATTATGGGAATCCTCAAGTTGTCTCCAGCGGCTATGCGAGGTGGGTGAATACCCATGTTCACAAGGATAAAGGTCATAATGATGTAATCCATGTGGCTCTTGTGACTCGGGAGGAAAATAATGGGTGTGCCACGCTGTTGCATAATTAAATAAAGTTGTTAAACAGAAGTCCACCCACCAACCAACCATTCAATCTCTTTACCTCCTGTGCTTTCATGAGCATGGCGGTGTGCTTCTTGGGGACATGTATCTTGTTGAATAGCTTCCCAAACACCCACAGCAATATAAAGACCACACTCCTACAGCAGAAGAGGAGGGGAGGGGAGAGAGGAGGGGAGGGGAGAGAGGAGGGGAGGGGAGAGGGGAGGGGAGGGGAGAGAGGAGGGGTGGGGAGAGAGGAGGGGAGGGGAGAGAGGAGAGGAGGGGAGAGAGGGGAGGGGAGAGAGGAGGGGAGGGGAGAGAGGAGGGGAGGGGAGAGAGGAGGGGAGGGAGGAGAGGAGGGGAGAGAGGAGGAGAGGGGGGAGGGGAGGGGAGGAAAGGTGAGAGGAGAGGAGGGGAGAGAGGAGAGGAGGGGAGAGAGGAGAGGAGGGGAGAGAGGAGGAGAGGGGGAGGGGAGGGGAGGAAAGGTGAGAGGAGAGGAGGGGAGGGGAGAGAGGAGGGGAGGGAGGATAGGAGGGGAGAGAGGAGGAGAGGGGGGAGGAAAGGTGAGAGGAGAGGAGGGGAGAGAGGAGGAGAGGGGGGAGGGGAGGGGAGGGGAGGGGAGGAAAGGTGAGAGGAGAGGAGGGGAGAGAGGAGAGGAGGGGAGGGAGGAGAGGAGGGAGGAGGGGAGGGGAGGGGAGAGAGGAGAGGAGGGGAGAGAGGAGGAGAGGGGGGAGGGGAGGGGAGGAAAGGTGAGAGGAGAGGAGGGGATAGAGGAGGGGAGGGGAGAGAGGAGAGGAGGGAAGAGGAGGAGAGGGGAGGGGGGAGGGGAGGGGAGGAGGGAGAGGAGAGGGAGGGGAGAGAGGAGGGGAGAGAGGGAGGGGAGAGGAGGGGAGAGGGAGGAGGGGAGAGAGGGAGAGGAGGGAGGGGAGGGTAGGGGGAGGAGGGAGGGAGGGGGTGGTGGGAGGGTGGGGTGGGGAGAGAGGAGGAGAGGGTGGGGTGTGTTGAGGGAGGTAGTGTGTTGGAAGTGTGGTGGTGTGGGGGAGGGAGTGGGGGTGTGGGTGTTGTTGGTTTTGTGTGGGGTGTCTTTCTTTTTTTTGTTTTTTTGTTTTTTTTGGTTTTGTTTGTTTGGTTGTTTGTTGTTTTTGTTTTGGGGGTTTTTTTTGTGTAGGAGGGAGGGGAGAGAGGAGGAGAGGGGGGAGGGGAGGGAGAAAGGTGAGAGGAGAGGAGGGGGAGAGAGGAGGGAGGGGAGAGGGAGGGAGGGGAGAGAGGAGGAGAGGGGGGAGGGAGGAGAGGGGAGGAGGGGAGAGGGAGGGAGGGGAGGGGAGGAGGGGAGGGAGAGGAGGGAGAGGGGAGGAGGGGAGAGAGGAGGGAGGAAGGGGAGAGGGGGGAGGGGAGAGGGAGAGGAGGGGAGAGAGGAGGGAGGGAGAGGAGGGAGGGAGGGGAGGGGAGGAGGGGAGAGGGAGAGAGGAGGAGAGGAGGAGAGAGGAGGAGAGGAGGAGAGAGGAGGAGAGAGGGAGAGGGAGAGAGGAGGAGGAGGGGAGGAGGGAGGGGAGGAGGAGGGGAGAGGAGGAGAGGGGAGAGAGAGAGAGGGAGAGAGGAGAGAGGGAGAGAGGAGAGCAGGGAGAGGGGAGAGGAGGAGAGGGGAGGGGAGGGGAGAAGGGGGAGGGAAGCGCGAGGAGGGGGGAGAGGGGAGGGAGCGGTGGTGGAGGAGGTCCGTCCCGGAGCTCCTCGCGGTAAAGGTGAGAGGAGAGGAGGGGAGAGAGGATGGGAGGGGAGAGAGGAGAGAGGGGAGAGAGGAGGAGAGGGGGGAGGGGAGGGGAGGAAAGGTGAGGAGGAGAGGAGGGGAGAGAGGAGAGGAGGGGAGAGAGGAGAGGAGGGAGAGGGGGGAGGGGAGGGGAGGAAAGGTGAGAGGAGAGGAAGGGAGAGAGGAGAGGAGGGGAGAGAGGAGAGGAGGGAGGAGGGGAGGGGAGAGAGGAGGGGAGAGAGGAGGAGAGGGGGAGGGGAGGAAAGGTGAGAGGAGAGGAGGGGAG
>OZ017781.1:14875472-15124299 GCA_963969325.1 Lycopodina hypogea
AGGAAAGGTGAGAGGAGAGGAGGGGAGAGAGGAGAGGAGGGGAGAGAGGAGAGGAGGAGAGGGGGGAGGGGAGGGGAGGAAAGGTGAGAGGAGAGGAAGGGAGAGAGGAGAGGAGGGGAGAGAGGAGAGGAGGGAGGAGGGGAGGGGAGAGAGGAGGGGAGAGAGGAGGAGAGGGGGAGGGGAGGAAAGGTGAGAGGAGAGGAGGGGAGAGAGGAGGGGAGGGGAGAGAGGAGAGGAGGGGAGAGAGGAGAGGAGGGAGGAGGGGAGGGGAGAGAGGAGGGGAGGGGAGAGAGGAGGAGAGGGGGGAGGGGAGGGGAGGAAAGGTGAGAGGAGAGGAGGGGATAGAGGAGGGGAGGGGAGAGAGGAGAGGGGGAGGGGAGGGAGGGGAGGAAAGGTGAGAGGAGAGGAGGGGGAGAGAGGAGGGGAGGGGAGAGAGATGGGGAGGGGAGAGAGGAGAGGAGGGGAGAGAGGAGGAGAGGGGGGAGGGGAGGGGAGGGGAGGAAAGGTGAGAGGAGAGGAGGGGAGAGAGGAGAGGAGGGGAGAGAGGAGAGGAGGGGAGAGAGGAGAGGAGGGGAGAGAGGAGAGGAGGGGAGAGAGGAGGAGAGGGGGGAGGGGAGGGAGGGGAGGGGAGGAAAGGTGAGAGGAGAGGAGGGGAGAGAGGAGGGGAGGGAGGAGGGGAGGAGAGGGGGACGGAGAGAGGAGAATAGAGGGGAGTGGAGGAGTGGCAAAATGAAAATAATGCATGAACTCATAAACTCATATTCAAACATTACGTGTATCTATCTGGGTCAAACCCACCTGATTATAGAAATGGGGACCGCAGAGGACATGCTCAGAATGATATTTTCAGCCCTTTGCTGCTGTATCACAAGAGCTGCCGTGTACGCAGACTCTGTGTGGTCTGAACAACAGATAATGGAGTATAAATTCTTTAAAAAAAAGGACACCCACATTATACCAGCCAACAATAGTCATAAAATCAAGCCCTAAGATTTGGTAACCCTTGCAGTGTACATAGTCTGTGGCCGTAAATGTTGACCAATAACCAGACTGTTAAGAAATGTGTGTACATGTGTGACTATATATCGAATACAAAAATTTGGTATATTTATATATCATGCTGCACATTCTATGAATCTGAGTTAAATATTTCCTAACTATGGAGCGGCAGATTGTGGTCTCGTTTTGATAGCTTCAGCAACTGCAATTAGCCCAGAGTTCCTTCCATGTGACAGAGTGTCGTGTGGGAGCAAGCACGCCATTCCTTGGATTGGACAATGCTCATCCTACTAACCCCCCCCCCCCTACCTGTCACAAAAACAACCACTATCAACCATAACGTTGTTTATAATTACTTTCTTCTATCAAAATGTTAACACTGATTGTAGTTCATCACTTCTTTTTTGATTTATTAGACTGAGTGAAGAGAAGTCCTAGTATTCTGACAGCCAGTTTGCCAAAACCTTTTTTCCACTATCAAGATCACGTTTCTCTAGGAAACCACTGCAAGCAGCTTCACCAAACTGACTGGAATGGTCTAGGAGCACAATGTTAATGAGTCTCGACCCCTCCCCCTGGGGGTGGTGCCAAAGGATAATTTTTCTTCTTTTTTGTTGTTGTTGCTGTAGCGCCCACATGGAGAGGTGTGGCCTTGCCATAAACCACCTCTCACACCCAAGGATCATATCTGCCAAGTTTCATAAAATTCTTTTTCAACTATTGGGTCATTGACTGCTTCAACTCATTTTGGAGTGAAGGAGGCCAAAGTTCCCTGTATAAAGTAAAACATGTTGCTTATTGTTAATAGCTTATAATCATAATGCTCACTCCTAGAACTTGGGTCCTATTGGTGTGAAACTTCTGGGAATAATTGTTCCTCTCAGGTTATGCCAACATATCTACTAGTCCAGCTGTTAAAGGGTTGGACCTGGAAATAATTGGTATAGTAGTAAATTTGGTATCAAAAGAAGCGGAATTTTTTGTAGAACAACATATCCAAAATCCACCCGAAACTGCTTTGGGGAAAGTTTGTTATACACGATTGAATATTTAATTTACTATTTAACATAAACCACACCCACAACGACCAAACTACAACACCCAAATGTGACTAAATTTGAAGAAATGATGTTTTGCTGATATAAAGTTAGCTCATAGAGTGGTAAAAGTGCATGGTAAAGGTTTTATAATGTATTTTCGCCTTCCAAGTCAAAATTTTCTTCTTCTGGTGCAAGAATAATGTCCTCAGCATTGCTACAATTTTCTCCTCGGCAGTCCCCACAAGCAGTTACACATTTGAGACCATTTTTGCTGCAAGAGCATGCATTGGTTCCACAAGGATTTCTAGAAGAAAGCTTGCACTTGCAGTGCACAAACTTCAGTAGATTTTCTGGTGCAGCAGCCATGTCTGTCATGACTGGAGTTAGTGTAGTACCATCAAGCTTCCAACCCCACTGCTCAGGGTCTAATTGCAAGTCTTCATGTGTGAGCTTCTTCCAGAGCATTAACTGTAAATGAACCCTCAAACTATGAAAATGTGCTGCCCTTTCTGTAGGTGGTAGCTTCTATTGGTCAATTGCTTCATTTGATGAAACCATCTCCATGAATTTCACATACCGTAAGAAGTTCAGGGAATCTTCTTGCTTGCCACCAAACAGAATAACAAAAAACGGACACCAGCTTTGCCAATTTCTTCTGCTGTCAAACAAGGATCACCCATCAAGAGTGATATTTGCTGCACCTCTTCAGATGCCTTGATCTTCTTCACGAGGTTTGTTTTTCCCTGCCCGAAAGTTGCAGAGGTGGTGTCACAGCCACTCCATGCATGCAGAAACAGAAGGTGAGATGTCAATGTTCCAGCTTTAGTAATCAAATCACATATTCTCCACACTTGCAAGCCTTTCTTCTGAGATTTCTTTGGCTCAGACAGGAAATACACATCTGCCATGCTTTCTGTCCAATGGTACATTAGAAGAATGAGCACATCTGTGTCATCAGCAACCACAGTGACCTCTTTCCCTTCCATAGCCATTTGAAGGGCACAAGCAACAATCATAGTATCTGCATCTCCAGTAGAATTGTGAACTCTCTGACCATCAGATTCTAAGTAGCGACTTAGTAGTGAAATAAACTTGGCTTTGTTTCCTTCATTCGAAAGAAAGGTCTCCTGATGTACATGAGCTTCCATGGATTCTGTTAGTTAAATGTGTGCACATGCTGTCCTGCCTCTTCTCTCATGCTCGTGGTCTATAATCCATGGACCTTGCTTGTGGCCATCAAAAACAATAAAACAGTTGCCATACTTTACACGTACATAGCTCACATATTGCTTCACTATATCTTGGTATGTTCCTTTCTTTGCCCATTTCACCTTATGAATAAGAGCACCACCATCAAGAACGTACTTTGCTCGCAAACTCAGTGCAGATGGTTCCACACCATTTTTTTAGGCCCCTTGCTAGTTGTGCTTTGTCAGTTTTTCGCAAGCCATTGTCCTTGAAGAGAGAAGTTGGGATTGTTGTAAGCTCATAGTTGAAAAATGGAACCATGTCTTCCTCTCTCTGTACAATAGCAATCAGTCTTGAGAACAGTTGGGTTGGGTTAACATGAACTTTCTTTTTGTCAAGTTTGATTCCAGGATGTAGATGGTCCAGAGATCGAACTTGGTCACTTCTCTTGATTGAAGCATCTATAGCACTCACCTTGTCCAGCTGCTTGTGAATTTTTGCCCCAACCGGTTCTGTCTGATCACAGTTCACACCACCATCATCTGCAGCAGTTAACCCAGATGACAAAGAGCACAATTTTGGTTGATTCAGATTAAATGGTTCATATTGATTGAACCATTCTTGAATCTTCCTCAGGTCTTCATAATCACGCTTGCTTCTTGACGTTCCCAACTCAATATGCTGTTCAGATGTTCTGTGTTTTAAATTTGTGGTTGTTGTCATAGCATCATGGACCCCAGCACACTTGTGCATGCTATAAATCCACTGCAGACGGACAGTTTCTGTTACCCCTCTTCCTCTCGTTAGCCCTCCACGGCTCTTGACTGATCGCATCATGACTTGTTCAATGATGAGGTCAGTCCATAATCCAGCCCAGTGCCTGCTGCTTTTGCGGACGGTATGAAACCCCTCTTCGGTAAAACAGTGATATAACCATGGATGATCAGTTGGCAGCTCCCGCATCAGCTATAAATATAGTCTAGAACTCTTTGCATAGTGTATGTGGCCAGTTGCAACAAACAAATTCAACATCTTTTCAACTGCTATAAGATGTAGGTTCCAATTCCCTGTCCTTTCAGCTCGAATGAATAGCTTCAAAGTTTCCACATACTCAATATACTGCAACCATAGCTTAGCTGTTGGTGATTTTTCAGCAAGTAATGCTTTATACTTGAGTAAGCACTCCTCCAACTTGATCAGTTCCTTCGATTCAGCGATATCAGAAGCTGGTACGGATTTGTCTTGAATTCCTTCATACAGATCATGGATTTTCTGTATCTCACCAGCATCTAGCTTGTGCTCTGAAGAAATGCTTGTGCCTATCTCTGGTGTTGGATTTTCATCAGAGGTTCCATGGTTTTCTTCAGTGTGTTCCACCAGACTGTGGTCTCCTTGATGTGGTAATAGTGCCAACATTAACTTGTTGACTAAAGCAGCCTGTACCAAGAAATGCCCACGCAGTGCCCTTGATACAGCTTTTCCTGAAATCATATGGATGATGGCATTTGGTCCATGGACGGTTTCTAGTGCTTCCTCTAGTCCAGACCCTTTCATCATTGAACCAATGCTGCCCATAAAGCTCATCATTGTGTGAAAGCCACCAAGCCTGCAAACTATACTCATTGATTTTGCTTCGATAATTTCAACTGCTTTGAGCCACAATGGCTGATCAAATGTTATACAAGGGGTTGGTATATTCAATTGCACAGCTTGTCTTTGAATGTAGATTAAAGTTGAGTAAATACAGCTTTCATCAGATGGGCTTAAATCAATGATGGATAGAAGAAGCACTTCAGATTTGGAAGTTGACTCATGACAGCTAGAAAAGGCATGCTGCATAAAGCCAGACCAGTTTGTTCTTGGACTGGCAGTGTTGCTGAACGTCCATCCAGAATGCCAAAGTAGATTGGAGTATAGTTCTGACGGCAAAGTGTGCGGAACTTGCAATTCAATAATTGGTTTGTACAAAACAGAGGCTAGACCTTTCTCATGTGGTCTTACATATTGTAAGATAGGTACTCCTTTTTCTCTCACTAGCTCATTTACCTTGATACGTTGCTGTCTAATGATCACCCGGGACTTCGCAATGAGTGTTACATTATCTTTGGGAGTTGAAACAGCTATGATTCCCATACCATGCAAGCTACCGTTATCATCTAATGATGCCACATTGTGGTCAGCATTATCTGCTACCCACTGAGTAAAGGTACCAGGAAAGTACTCTGTGAGCAAGCTATCAAGGCTTTCACTCTGAATAACAGATTGTTTGTATCTGTTTACCTCATCATAACTGATGGAGAAACCTAACCGTGACAGTTCATTTACAAGCCACCTTGACCCAAATACATGGTCCATCTCAACACCAATGCCAAATAGTGTAGGGGTTATAACTGACCTTGGCCGAGCAGACTGTATAATAGAATGGGCAATACTGTTCTGCTTAAGTTCAGATTGCACAATATTTTTCAAGAATGTTTCTAAATGGCGTGGGATCCATTCCCTACCTTTATCAACATTAGCAATATCTTCATTGGTGGGGTATGACTTTGAATCATACTCTCTTTCTCTGATTTCAGCTCTTATAATTTTAGCTGCAGCAATCACTATGTGCTCTGCTTCCTCTTCAATGTCCTCCTTCCTCTCAGAGTCCATTTGTCATTGACAATATAACTTGCCATGTTTCTAAAGCATAAAACAGTACCACGCCCCTCAACTTCTGCAAAAAATATGAAATCTTCATAATGTTCATGGAATTTCTGTTTCAGCCTTTTGGGAGTGTAAACGTCAGATCCACCAGAGACTTCTACCATCTTGGCATGCAGTTTTGTTAGTGTATAGAGCTCAGCATCAGCCTCTGATTCAAGCCACTGGCACAACATTTGGAACCAATATAACATTCCTTTGTCCTGAGGCCTACCCAGAACCCTTGCTGTTGATAAGCATTCCCTTTATTAAGCAAAAATCGTGAATAACAATTAACATGATAAATTGCCTCTGCTGCAACTAAGTCAATACAACCGTGAAGACAATTTTGAACTTCAGAGCCCCACCCCACCCCATGCATGCATGCGTCTCCCCTTTTGCCACAACACTCTAGAAGCTTGTCACGCATGGGAAGTGTTGTTACATTGTGTACTTTATTCCTCTCTGGATGACAAGTATCAAACTCAGCAAATTTCCTACAAAGCATGCAGTTATTTTTCCAATTGAAAGACAACATGCTAGATCTTAACCTTTTTTCTTGAGGCAACTGGTCATCTTCTGAAGTACTGAAACACCTTCGGTTAGTAAAATCTCGACGGCAGTTTTTGTGTACTAAAACTTTTCCAATGGGTATCTTGTTGATACACTCGGTTAAGTGGGAATGAAGGTCTAAACATCCACGTTCTTCACTGAAGCTGATAAGGCTCATCATACCCTTTTCTGATACTGTAGTTGCTCTATCATTCTGAAATCCCAGCTTACAGATAACACAACGGTCTTCTTCAAAGCTGCTAGCAACTCCTAAAGGTTGCCCTTCAGCCATGACAACTTGATCTACAATCAAAGCTGTAAGTGAACACCCAGTAACATTTCTAGCCTTGAAACTTACAGTTTAATGTATCACAGCTTCTATAGCAACTCCTGAAGGTTCAATGGCAATTTTACCTAGAGACAAAGCTCTACCTGAAGACCTTGTTAATCTCACTAACCTTGCAACTTACAGTTTAATGATCAATGGCTCTCAACACAAGCAAAGCAGGATACAGAACTGGTTAATAGTAAAAGGTGCAGGCTCATGCTTGCACACTACACTGAATTTGCAAGCATGAGCCTGCACCTACTAGCTAATTTACAAGTAATCAAGTACCTCGTTAAAATGTTACTATAAATGGGCATACATTTTTTTCCCCAAAGCAGATTCTGGTGGATTTTGGATATATTACTGAGTAAAAAATTCCGCTTCTTTTGATACCAAAATCACTTTTATACCAATTTTTTCTGGGTTTGACCCCTTTTTGGCCTTCAACAGCCAGACTATATTTGAAGGAGAAAAAAAAACAACAATCCTTGGAGCCCTAGATCTCACAGTTTTGGGAAGAGCCCCACTAAACTTAGTGGACTTTCATTTGGGACCAAGATGGCCATCACCAAAAATGGACTCACATGTCATATTAAATACCTAGACCCCCCCCCCCCCCCCCCCCCCCCCCAAGGTTATTTTGGGGTATCCTCCCAAGGCATTTTGTTTCTTTTTGAGGGGGCTATTCCTCCAAGCTTTCTTTTTTTTTTTGGGGGGGGGGGGGGGGGGGGGGGTAGCAGCAATAGAGGTAAGTCATAGGCAGGGGGGGGGGGGTTGGTAACCCCACTAGGGGCCAAAACTCTCCAAAACCTCATATCTTTCAGAGGATCTTAGGTCCATCTCAGGATTGTAAATATCTACATTTAAAAAAACAACAACAACCAATCAACAGCCCCATTAGGGGCCTCTATGGCCTATTAGAGCTCTAACTCCCACAGTTTTGGGAGGAGCCTCGCCAAACATGGTAGGCTTCATTTGGTACCAGTTTGGTAGTAACAAAAAATGGTCCCCATGGCATATTAGAGCCACAGTCCATCCTGTGGGACACTGCACCCTGTGGGACACTCCACCCTGTGGGACACTCCACCCTGTGGGACACTCCACCCTGTGGGACACTCCACCCTGTGGGACACTCCGCCCTGTGGGACACTCCGCCCTGTGGGACACTCCACCCTGTGGGACACTCCACCCTGTGGGACACTCCACCCTGTGGGACACTCCACCCTGTGGGACACTCCACCCTGTGGGACACTCCATCCTGTGAGACACTCCACCCTGTGGGACACTCCACCCTGTGGGACATTCTGCCCTGTGAGACACTCCACCCTGTGGGACACTCCACCCTGTGGGACATTCTGCCCTGTGAGACACTCCACCCTGTGGGACACTCCACCCTGTGGGACACTCCACCCTGTGGGACACTCCGCCCTGTGGGACACTCCGCCCTGTGGGACACTCCGCCCTGTGGGACACTCCACCCTGTGGGACACTCCACCCTGTGGGACACTCCACCCTGTGGGACACTCCACCCTGTGGGACACTCCACCCTGTGGGACACTCCATCCTGTGAGACACTCCACCCTGTGGGACACTCCACCCTGTGGGACATTCTGCCCTGTGAGACACTCCACCCTGTGGGACACTCCACCCTGTGGGACACTCCATCCTGTGAGACACTCCACCCTGTGGGACACTCCACCCTGTGGGACACTCTGCCCTGTGAGACACTCCGTCCTGTGGGACACTCCATCCTGTGGGACACTCCGTCCTGTGGGACACCCCGTCCTGTGAGACACTCCATCCTGTGGGACACTCCATCCTGTGAGACACTCCACCCTGTGGGACACTCCACCCTGTGGGACACTCCACCCTGTGGGACACTCCACCCTGTGGGACACTCCATCCTGTGAGACACTCCACCCTGTGGGACACTCCACCCTGTGGGACATTCTGCCCTGTGAGACACTCCACCCTGTGGGACACTCCACCCTGTGGGACATTCTGCCCTGTGAGACACTCCACCCTGTGGGACACTCCATCCTGTGAGACACTCCACCCTGTGGGACACTCCACCCTGTGGGACACTCTGCCCTGTGAGACACTCCGCCCTGTGGGACACTCCATCCTGTGGGACACTCCGTCCTGTGGGACACTCCGTCCTGTGAGACACTCCATCCTGTGAGACACTCTGCCCTGTGGGACACTCCATTTCCCCCCTTTTTTGGTGGGGGGGGGGGGGGTTCTTTTGGTGTCTTTATTGGTTTTTTCCCCCTTTTGTTGTTGTTTGGGGAGAGGGGAGGGGGGGGGGGGAGAATCATGCTATTGCTTTTGTTCTGCTCCTGCTGGCGAACTCTGGCAACCCATGCCTGTGAACAAGCTCAGCTCAGTCTGCGCACGCAAATGATCTGACTAATATACTCAAATTGCACATCTACTTTATTATATCTGCTTTTAAAACAACTACTACTGATTCATGGACTATCCGCATGATCCATAGATTGCATGAAACAACAAACTAATTACATTCTCTGTGGTAATGTTTACTATTAATAATATTTAATGAGTTGTATAATTAAAACTTTCTGTGTTGCTGTCCTTCCTGTTCGAGCAAACTAGGAATATGCACTTCTACACAGTAAGAAATCTTGAACTCTAATTCATCGAATTTGAAGCACAACCTGTAGATTGGTCAAATTTCTATGTTGGATGAAACACATATACTGTCATTCCCTTTAATAATTAATTACCATCCACATCAATTCATTCCTGATTCGACCACCATGAGCATTAAATAGGTCCTCTAATTTAGTCAGCTTCAAAATAGCAATCATAAATTGAATGTTTCCTGAAATTAAGAAATTGAGTGATGAGTGTTCAAAATTATTCACCTTTCGGTGGAAGTTGCTATGCAACAGCAACTAGTACAACTAACCACTTCATGAGGGATGCTCCAATGGCCAGTGACATATCTTGGAATCATATTCCACCTCACCATATAGTTCATTCCATGACAGACCTAGCCCAAGATAATATTTTATTCCATGGTAGCCTGAGCATAGTATTGTATTTCACTCCATGGTAGCCTTAACCCAAGATGATATTCCATTCCATGGTAGCCAAAGCCCACCATTTATATATTACAAAAAACATGTGCATGCAAGGGCTGGGCTACATGTGCATGCAAGAGCTGGGCTACATGCGCATGCAAGGCTACATGTGCATGCAAGGGCTACATGTACCTGCAAGGCCACACAAACATGTGAACAGTCCCAAACAAATGATGTAAGATGCCTTGACATGTACTCATATTTTGTACTCACCAGTAAACTCTGAAACAGCTTCTCTGGCACAAGAGATGACAGCCTCTCTGACTCTGTAACAGAGCATGTGATGGATAGAGGGGAGGGGAGGGGAGGGGACGGGAGGGGGAAGGAATTTGGGCTAACTATATATATGTATATATGCAATATAAACAGCCAAAATTATATAAAATTCGGACCTCCAAAAGGAGAATATAAATTAGACAAGTCAAAAAAAATCTTTATAAAAAAAATGAAAAAAAAAAAAAAAAAAAAAACTAAACAAAAGTAATAAAGAGCAAACACTATATAACTCATCAAAATTTCTGATGTGGGGGAAAAAAAGAGAAAAAAAGGGGGAGGGGGGCAAAGAAGAAGAAAAAGAAAAAGATCATAAAACCCCCAGAGATCTGCTACCTTTTGGCAGCATGTTCAAGGAAGTGCAACACATTGGGAGAAAATGAATAACAAACATGCTCACATACAAAGCAAACCTTATGGATCTGATTGTTGGGTATTGCATAATGCCTCCAAAACGTTCTGACATTTATATATATATTTTTTTAAATCAACAGGCAACGCTGGAAATTAACATTTCAGCATTACACAATGCTTCCAAAACATTCTGGCCTTTCTAAATAAAATCAACGGGCAATGCTGATTGCATGTCTACTTATGAGCTGCTTTTATTTCAATGAACCCACAAGGTCTAGAAATGGTGTTTTGAGTAATTTTAATCATGTTTCCATGTTTCACATTGACATTGCTCGGACAACGCCAGGCATACCACTCCCTTAAAAAAAAAGTTCTAGCTTGGTACACCCACAGGAAGAAGTGTGGCTAGGTGGCCAAATGTTTTTAGGCAAAACATCCTTAGTGTAGGTGTCTACCCTCAAAAGGGGGTTTCATTTGGTTTAGTGCAGAATGGATAGACACACAATACATAAACACATATGTACTAATTGGGAAGAGGTGAGACCAGGATCAACCCAACATGCCATTTTTATAAGGAATTTGGAAGGGGGGGGGGGGGGGGAAGGTATAATGACAGAGTAATTTCTTGGGAATCAGGTTCTGGGGGTTCTGGGGGCATGTCCCTCTAAGAAAATCTTGAATATTAGGTGCTCTACATGAATTCTGGTGGTTTTGGGTAGCCAGCAAAATAACTACCTTTTGTGCAATAAATTTCGTAAGTTACAGTAACATAAGAAGGGAAAAAAAGGGAAAGAGAAAAGGAACAAGAAAATAGGAATATCTTGGACATTGCTATTTAGGCTTGTCTTCTTTTTGTACAAAAATTTGATTTCCTTTTTTGCCACCATGGTCCACATTTTGGATTTGCTTCTTTTAGCCAAGTTCTTAAGTTGGGACAAACCTATGCTCATGACAAGTTTCAGAGAAACCTTCCTTGGTTTGGCCAGGCAGATGGTACAAACATACCAGACAGACAAACCTCCATTTATTGAAGAGACTAAATGTTTAATTCAAACTTTGGTTTGTATGCTAGACACAAAGGATATTCTTGGTTCACAATGTGGTATAATCACCTGACACACTCACACACAATACATTGCCGACTTGTAAAAGATTAAGATTTTTGTGCTTCAATCTACACCAGCAAGAAATGTTTTCTGGTTTATAATTTCCTGGTTTTTTCATAACTACATCAAAACAATGTTCAACCAAAATTCTGCCAAAAATAAAGTAGAAAAAAGGTCAAAAATAGCACATCAAGGTAAATTTTCAAAACAAGGTTATTTCAGGTTAAAATCTTGGTTATTTGTGAATAACCATTTTTTCCCATATCAAGAATTCACACCAAATCATGGAAAGCTGTTGCAACCATAAGCAGCTGCACATGGCAGATGTTTTGTACTTGTAAACCACACAACTTCAATGGATTCAAGTGGCTGTCTGAGTGGAAGAGCAAAACAGAAAACAACTGCATGGTTCATTAAATACAAAACAATAAATAAAAAACAAACAAAAAGATTAAGAAACATTAAACATGGAAGACTGTGCATGATCCTATATAAGGCTTGATAAGACCATAACTAACTATTTCTATTACAGGTCCTGGAGAAAAAAAGAAAAAAAAAACAAAAAACAAGTGCACAAAACAAAACTCTATAATATTGATGTAGTTGCCTTTAAAACAAGTAATAAATTATTTACCTTTCAGAATGAAGAACATCTTGTCGTAAATCTCTGAGGTAAAAGTCAGTAGAGATCTTTGAAAGGTAAGTGGGGTAGGGAAAGAGCTGACCTAGATACCTGTAGAGGAGATGAGATATATTGAAAGGTGAAAGAAAGAAGACACATATCAGCTTGATAGTGGGAGTGGAGAATTGGTCAGAGGACAGAATAAAATGCTATGGGAGGGAAGGATTCAGAGGGATGAGAAACACGGCAAAGCTATGAAGGACAAGAAAAGTAATGCAGACAATGCTCACCCATATTTCCTGGTGTTGATAACAAGAAAGTTATGGAGACCGGATGTGGAACCAAATTCTGCACTGAAGTTCACCTGCCAGGAAGAGTTGAATACGAATAAAATATGAACCTGGAAACTTAAAGAGAATTCCAGGAAAAGAGGGAAAGAAAAGGTGGTTGGTATAGTGGTGACTGATTCATGAATTAAGGGTTATTTTTGATCTTTTATACTCTAGGTTGATGTATCTTATTCAGACACGTCAAAAATAAGTTCGGTGCCACATTACCCTCCTCTCTAATTTGGCACACTCACAACTAACATTAAAAAAAAGAAGAAGAAGTTATATCAACCAGTTTGGCTTGAAATAAATTAAATTATTGGAGTTGGGGGAACACAGCTTGTCTTGTGTATCAGGCGTAAAAGTGCCCACTCTGTATATACATGGATCGAGAGTTCATCTGCATATGGATCAAACCCACAAAATAGTTGGCACTTGGAACCAAAGTACCATAATTAACTGAGAGCTCAATCTGAACAGGAACTCTTACCAAGAGATGGAGTTTCAACTTCATAATTTAAAAAAATGACATCATATTTTTCTGACATAAATGTATTTCTTAGCACAAAAAAAAAAGTCTAGTGAAGTCGGTAAAAGTCCCTTCTTTCATTAAAGATTTCTTTAAGGTACCCATCTCAAATTGCATACATTTATTAGCAAACCATGCATGTACCCTGCTCTTGGGAAGACACTTTGGGCAGCAACGCCTCTCACTGATGTACTTGAAGTTGCTGGCGGCATGAAGAGCAGCAGACGGTACTCCCAGTGACGGCAGGAAAGTGGGTGCAGCATATAAATTTGCTGCTGCCGAATTTTGTGCACTCTAAAACAGAATAGATTCGATATATTTATCTTAAATACACAAATAAAGATGAAAAATATTTTGGCAATAACGTTCAATTTTTACAGTGTAGCCTACTTAAGGATGACCACTGTCAAATAGATCTTCCACATTGACCACATCTGAATGAAAGGTTGTGCACTGATCAACCCACCAGCTACCCCATACAGATGGTGGCTAATAGATACCATACTACTTCTGCTTGAGAGAATAAAAGTCAAATAAAAATTGTTTAAATGCTTCCAGAAAAAATGAACTCTAACAAAAGAAACAAAAACCAAAACAATAGCTATCTTAAACTTAGCCTTTTGAAATTCAGTGCACATAGTTGGATTCATTCTCGAGAATTTGAGCGTTCACATATTGTGCATGTACACGCAATATTGAACCATTTTTTATTTGGATATCAATGAAATAATTTTGGCTCTTGACTTGCATCTACCCTGATGCAGCCTTTGGGACAGATTCGTCCAGCAAAGGCTCTCAGGAGGAGTTCACTACTTCCTCCCTCTCCCTTGTTAAACTGCAGCAATACTGAGCACATATAGAGTACCAGTCTCATTATGTTACTGAATGCTTAGCTCGTTTAATATCTATAATCATCATTATGGATTCAACTACTTTTGGATTGCGTGAGGAAGGAGGGAGGAGGAAAGTGTATGAGTATTGAATCAATGGATGTGAAAGTACATGTAAAAAAGTAGTTTATATGAAGGAGGGATACAGTGTCACCTCAATGAGAGGCGCCATACTTTTCAGTAGTTGACACAACCATGCGACAAAAAATTATTAGTGGCCAAACGAATTTTTCTTCTAGAAGAATGGAGATTTATCATTGTTGATCTTGTCAAACCACCTGGAAGCACACAGAGTGTTAAGGTGTCTCAATTACATGAAAGTGGTGTGGTTGGTGCTCCAGTTTTTAGAGCAGCACTACAGTCAGCATCAAAGACCAGCCACTAGACATGTAGCACATAGCAGAGCAGACAGAGTGGCACCTTCTGATGTGACACAAAGACAGTCATAGCACACACACCCACACCCTACATCTTTACCAGACCAACTGGAAGGCTCAAAGATCTGCTTCACTGCATTGAAACTTACCCTGTTCTTCCCCAATATTTGTAGTAATATATTTTTCCAATGTTGAAAGACAAATAAATCCCCAATACATGAGAAAATGTAAATCTTCCTATATAAAAAAGAATGTGTCCGTCCATCCGTCCGTAAAGCTAAATGTGTTCACAAATTAAAAAGATACTTCCTGAGGTCGAAGGTAGATGAAATTTGGTGAAGATAGGTGCAGTGGCAATGCCCATTATCTTAGAATATTGCTAAAGATAATCTCAACAGAGATAATTAGTATTAGCGTCATTTTGACCAGTTTTTGGTCAGGAATAAACTTGCTACACCCACTTAATCTCCTATTTTTCTGGTCAAGTTGTGTATTGAAGCAAAGTTTGAGGTCTCTGTTCTAGGGCTTGGCAGTGCATTAGCCACATTGGTAGGTATATACATACAATTTAGTGGGTTAGCAAAGTGAGGTCACACAGCTTTTAAACTTTGTTTGCTCCCCAAATTCCCTTCTTTGACACTTCAGCACAGACATCAGGTGTAATTATAAAATAAAGTTTGCCCATTACAATATAATTTTTTTTTAAAAATTAGAAAACAATATATACAAAAATTGGAAAGAAAAATCCATGTGGAGTTGTCTCAACCTCAGCTTTTGGATGACAGCTGGAGTTGTCTGCTTCTAAAACAGATAGTTCTTCCCCCCCCCCCCCCCCCCTCCTCCTCACATAGACACTCACTCACAGTGGTGTAACTTCATAGTTCTGAAAAATATTTCTAAAAATCAATAGCTACGAAAAATAAAGAATACATCTGGAGATCGAAGGTAGATGAAATTTGGTGAGGATAGGTGAAGTGACAGGGTTAATGCCCATTCAATTCAAATTTTACTAAAGATAATTTCAACAGGGATAACAAGCATTCAGCATCACCCAGTTTTTTTATGTGGTCAGGAAAAGACTCACATCACTCACTTAATCTCCCATTTTTAGTGTCCTGAGGCCTTCAGAATCCAGCTATTGGATTTTAACATTGGCAAGTTACGCCCCTGGTCAAGTTGTGTATGTAGGCCAAGTTGTCTCTAGGTCTGAGGGTTTGGCAGTACAGCATAATTGACACTCCAGTGACGAGCGGAGCAAGTCCACCAGCTAGTATAAGTAAAAGACAATTTCAACACATAATACTGCAAATTGATGCCAGACAACTGTATTATTTAGATCCACAATTTGTTCAGTTAAGAAATTTGAGCTCAGTCAATCAGAGCTGCCAAGACTTGTTCATCAGGTAAAGACTTGCTTAGGGAGATACAGAATCCTCACACTTCTTTTGTGTAGAAACGATGTTCCTTTCTATCACTTGCTTATCTTTAATTTGGCCATATTTTCCATATGCTGGGGATATTTGATGTGATTCAAATGAGTAAAGTACTTCTCTCAGTGATGTAGCTTTTCTGCAAGCTTTGCAAAGAAATCATTCATATATCAGAAGCATAGCATATTTTTTGCAAATAATTTTCCCTTTGAAAAAGCAAATCTGTGAGAGTGATACCACCAGAAGACATTCCTCCTCCTTCCTTTCTTTTTAGAGTTGTTTTGTATCAATGGAATGCTGTGGAGCTTGCAGACATTCCCTAAGCTAGGGCATTAGAATCCTTCTTCTGCACTGTCTTCCATCAAAGCCATAATATCCATTGCTCAAACAGAATACTCAATGCCACTGGAATAAATGTAGAAATATTCAAAATCTACATTTAATTCCTTCCTCCAACCCCAAATTTTCCTGAAATCCCTGAAAATATATAAACCACCTAATCGAGAACTAAAAATAGTGGAACACAATAAGAGAATAGACCTAACTAAATTAACCAACCGAACCAGTGTTGAGTGGAATCTCCAGTACACAAGTTGTGAGAACATATTCCTATCCCATTCAGTTGCCAGGCAAGCAGCAGATGAGTCCAGTCTTGGTTTGTAATTACACAATTGAATTAAAAATTACACTAGTTGTAATGGTAACTAAATTATATTTTAATCTATACCATAAAAAAAAAATCAATGTTTGAATTTGTCTTTCCTAACATTAATAACAAGGTAACATCCTATTAAAAACAAACAACCACATTTAGATTTTGTGTAGGCAGGAGAATGTTGTTAGCCATGTTTCAGGTCATAGCCATCACCATGACATAAGCAATCTTCTTTTCTTTTTAATTTTAGAGCCATGTGCAAGTTACCATGTAAAGAGTGGGCATTTTAGAAATCTGTGCCTCCCAGGGCTAAATTGAAAAATAAAGATGTAAATAGAATGTAAAATGAATATTTAAAAAGTAATTGTAATTAACTAAATTTCATGGCAAAATAATTTAATGTAACTAATTACATTTTATGGTAAAGGAATTGAATTGTAATTAACTACATCTCAAAAGCAATTAACCCAAGTCTGAAAAGAAGTCATAAATCTTACTTCTGCACTTCCGAGTTTATTGAAGACTAATTAATTATTGTTATTTCTTTGAAAGATGTCTGTTATATTAATTAAAATCAGAAGTGAAACAGCTAGAATGCTGATTGATGAGCCAGTGCAGTGTTCTATGGCAGATGATTGATCCTACAATAGCACATATCTATGATTAACATCCACATATCTATGATTAATATTACATTTATGATTGATATCACACATCTATGATTAATATCACATTAGAGCACTGCTGTTCAGCAGCTCTAAGAGCAAGTCATTCATTGGTCATCATCTTCTAGTCCTCATCCGTCCAGCAGCAGTGTCAGTGCTCCACTCAGAGTCTATACCAGTCATCATATATAGAGTAGACGATGACTCCCAGTTATTGGACACCACAAGTAAACCCACTCAGAGAAGAACAGTAGAGGAGAGACAGAATTACACACAACTGCTACTCCAAGTTCAAAATGATTGCAGATAAATTTCTTAAAATATAGTTGCCATTATACTCTGATGATTCTGACAGCTTCCCTTCCTAGGTTATCATCCTGTACTTGCACTTATGGAGATAAGTGGTCTATTTTGGTCTCCCTTTACTTAGCTGATACAGTATTCTCGAGTCTCGCAAGAGAGTGAATGCTCATAGTCACAGCCGAGAGAGCACATGGCAGAAGACAAACCAACCACAGAAACCAACCATGGCAACTAACTATGAAACCAACCATGACAACCAACTATGTCAACCAACCATGGCAACCAACCCGACAACTGTATACTATATGATGCAGATACAAATTCTGGTAGATGATGAACACTATCCAAAACACTTATTATTACAGAAATTACTACAATTTTTTTAAATGCCAGGCACCCAAATATTATTACACTGCTCTTATATATTTATACTGTCTAAATAGCATGAAACACTTCTTTGACCCTGAATCACATGTATGGGGAGGATGAGATGGGGGGGGGGGGGGAGAGAGGAACATGTTGGTGCACTGAGGTGATGCTCATAGTCACAATTATGGTACAACCCATAACCCTTAAATTATGTTAGGGAAAACTAAATAAAAAGTACAAATTTTTCTCAATGGATATATTTCTATTTCTCATGCACAAGCCTGATTGTAGCATGGCAACACAGTGTTAGCATGCAAGACTCACTCTTTGCCTCTGTCTACTTGCAAGTGTTGAGCTAGCACTGGAGTAACGAGGTGCACGGATTTTCAGCGTCCTGCTACCAGGTCTGCAATGAACAGAGCATCATTATATAGTAATTGAGAGATGGGTGTCAGGCTCTCACTAACAAGAGTGGACCCTAGTCATGCTTTTCCTTTTTGTCCTTCAAATACTGCGATAAATTAATTATATATATATTTTAAAATTAAAAATGCTTTCCATGTGACCAATAGTTAAGTGAACGGATAAATATAGTTAAATAAACAATAATATACTCATTAGTCTTTATTTATATAATTTCACTATTCATTTTATTATTTCTTTAATGATCTCTATTTATTTCATTCCATTATTCACTATATTATTATTATTACTATTATTATTATTATTATTATTATTATAACCCTAACCTTTTAATTCATTTAATTTAATTATTTATTTTATTATTTCATTTCATTAATTTAAATAATAAAATGGGATCAATAAAAGGCTAGGGCAGTATATTTTTTGATTTAAAGAAATTGGTAACAAAGAAATTTGGTAACATCAATTGAAGAATAATTGATAATCAAGTAAAATTAAAATCAAACATGGAAGAAAAATTTCTTTGGTAGCATTGATTGAATGATAATTAACATGCAATTAAAATTAGCTAGAAAAGAGTCATTTCTATGATGTGGGGTACCACTGAGGGTAGTTAATTGCAATTTTACTTAAATGTCAGTTAGTTGTCCTTGAATTGATGTTACCATATTTTTTTTGTTACTAAATATTTTTTTAAAGATTCCTTTATTACCAATTTCTAAATAAATAGATAAATACATTTAAATAAAAACATAATATACACTAGCCCTTGCTCTAAAGGCTTATTTATTTCATTTTATTATTAATTTTATCTTTACTTTATAAAAAATAAAAAAATTTATATATATATATGTATATATATATATATATATATATTTGAAATAATATTTTTTAAAAGAACCCTTTATTGCATCCACTTTTGTAAACAGGTACCAGGTATCATAGACTCCCAGATAAAAACATAATTTAAAAAAATAGGAAATGCCATGGTGACTGAAGTTGTCATGCAAGCAAGACATATAGCAACAATAACTAATAGTATAAATAGGATAGATACATACAACTCAGATACAGAAGTGAAGATATCAAAGTAAACACAGCTATAAGGCTATATGCGGAATTGCAACAACTAACTTCAAGCCATTTTGGGTTGGGGCAAACTGGAGTCTAGGTTCGGAGGCCTTAGCTTTTCTGTCCCACTTAGCGTATACATCCTCTATTTTCTTCCCCCTCCAAGCAGCCTCCATACTAAATGCAGCAATGTTCAACCACTGTGACCCAACAGGAAGCACGCTGTGTTTTGCTGTTCCCTAGGCCACCTAGCCATCTCACCAACACCACGAGCTCCGAAAATACAATGCACACGAACACACCTCCAAGACTTCCGTGTATATGGGCGTGGTTTTGGTGAGGATATGCCGCTCGGTTACTTTAACAGGGAGGGGGGGGGTGTATGGGGGTGCCACCGTTGGTAAAGCGAAACTTGGGACACTCCTCCATCCTCTGACATCAATCATGTAGAAAAGGGAAATAAAGTAGACGATCATTTCCTGGTTCAGCCCTACCCTATAAACCAACATTTGCTCAGAGAACCGCTTGTGCCCCTACAACATCCTGTACACTTAACTCTGGTCAATATTCTTTTAAATGAGCAGTGCGGAGCTGGAGGGGAAGGGTTCCGAGGGAAATGGAAAAAAGAAAGAAATTGTAATTACTGACTGCCCTGTGCAATCGGTTGTAGTTTACCCTGACCGAGCAGAGGTAAGTGTCCACTTGGAAGTACCAGAGGTTATAATCTGCCCCTCCCCTTTTCTTACCTTGTCATAGGATTAAGGTAACCATGGGTGAAGGATAACTATTTTCAGGCACAACTATGTATGGTTTTGGCAATGTACTAGGCCATTGCACAACATGTTTTGAAGTGCAATTATGGATGTACCAGTGGGTGTAACCTGCTGTATCTAGTGCCTGGAGGACCAGCACATCCATTGAGATTTAATGTAGTTACCAACACACACACCTAGAACCTAGAAGCTGCCCATGATACGAAGTACCATGATGGCAGTGTCTTGGATGAATCCAGGACCAATGTCAATAAACTTAGCTTATGATGGCATCACACAGAAATGTTGGTGTCTGGTCAGATCTCCTTGTCTTCGAAATTTCCTTCCACAGGCACAACTTAATGTTCTTAATTCAGATTGCTTGTTAGCTGAGCAGGTGTTCCATCACACGCGCGCGCACACACACACACACACACACACACACACACACACACACACACACACACACACACACACACACACAAAGAAGATGATACAGGAAAGTTTATATCATCATGCAGTTCAGCCTCCAGGGTTGTTGCTAGCATCGAGTTTTCCAAAATACAGAAAAAAGGAGGGGGAAATACAGTGTAAACCCACACCCTAGCCCATGCCTTATCCTTAACCTAGGGCTAGAACTGGAGTTGTGGTAGGTGTTTTCCTTTTTAATTGGCTGTGGGTGTTTATCTGCGTTTTGGAAAAGTTAACGCTGGTGATGATCCAGGACGCTCAACTGCAAGATTAACAAATTTTGCCGCACTGGTCTCTGGATTTGCATAGGCTGTAATGTCTGGATTGTAATGTCAGGATTGTTCGCTGAAGGAAAAGCATCTCTATGCACTATGCCCTTACAATTACATGTTCTTAACACATTATTTGTAAGTGTATGTAATATTTTTAGTAGTCAGTTCTATTTTCATTTCTATTCTAAGCTCTTTTTTTCCCATTTTATTTGCATTTCATGTTGACAAATGTATAAACCTATTAGCCAAGGGAATCGTGTGAATAAGTGATGTGCAGGAAGGGTAGCAAGAGAGAAATATCTTAAACATGTCTGATGTTAATATTTGTTTTAAAATTACTGTCAAAACATTGACACCTTAAGTATATTGATCAGCCACCAAAATAATGATCATCAATGAATTTAAGTGATCTAACGTTTTCTACAAAGTACAACCAGATTTTTAAAAAAATTTTTTTGGTTTTAATTAACTGAAAACAACTAAAAGTACCAGATATGTGTTTCTCCTGCCTACTATTTTAATGTCTAGCTCAAACAGTGGTGAGATTTGGAAGAATTGTGACTAATAGGCCTCGATTATGAACTCTAAAGTAATCTATTACTATGAATATTTACAAATCCTATGACAGGTTACTCGAATGGTGAAACTGAACCTTGGTGCAGGTGAGGTAGAGGTAGTCCTCAAGAATCTCTCCAAGTCCCTGGACAAAGATTCTGTGCGTGTGGATGGCATTGGTGCTGCCAGCATCACTGAAGTGTCATTCCAGGTAAGTCTTCTTCCTTCATAGATTATGGGAGTACTGGATGCCTCTATTCTGTGTGATATCCACACAGAACATTTCATCACCTTATTAATTAGAAATGAAGTTATCAATGTCTATCTTAATTAAATATTGATTGATACCTCTGTGTCATCATTTCATCCAATGTTCACCACTCCAAGGTTTAAAAAAAAATAGTAACCCTATATGTATTAGCTGTGCACCATTACTGTGAAAGCTTATTATTAAGGCCAGTATTGCCCATTACAAAGACATTGTTTTTTTTATTTTTGACCCTATATTTGGTGCCTATATTTTTTCTAAATATGTATCTGTATAAACTGTAAACAAGTATCTGTACGAAATGTCTCTCAAATATGATAATATTTGGATGCACAAATCTCTGGTTATGCTGGGTTTTATCCAAGCTGTGACATGCCCAATTGTAAATTTCCAATACGTCCAGAAGTTGTCATGCACATGCTTTGGGATTGTGGACAGAAGAACAGATGAACTTATGTAGAGAACTCAAACTAATTGAGTAACAAGTGTGGAGTGAGTCCCAAGTGTGTGTAGGCATCACACGTACAAGTCTATTTGATTGTGTGAGTGTAACTGGCTCAGATATGATCACAGTTTACACACACTGTAACTAGCAGAGCTACCATCTGATTTACCCATGTCTGACACTCATGTTGAATGCTGTCCACGAGCTTGGCTTCTTTTCTCCAACTATTTTGTCTATTTTGAGCAAATAAAACTGTTTGTTGTCGTTGTTTTTTGTGTTGATATTATTGAATGAGTGATTGTGAGTGAGGTAGGTTAGTTAAGTTATCATATGAATCTTATTTTTATGCAAGGGGTATGGATGATCTAGAGATGTGTCGGTGAGGAATGACGCCATTTTAACACAAACACAATAATGAAGTTGTCTTATATATTTGTTGCATGATATGTATTCTTCGCATGCTTACATAATGTGATTAGTGAGTACATGTTGTTGGTTGTCAGTTATTTTAATAGCACTTCTATAATGTACAGTGAGTGACCCAGTTTGATTGAAGACCTTCAAATCACATAATGCACCTCACAGATGACTCTGACATTGTTATTAACCCCCTGGCTACAGGAGATAGCTGTTACTGAAAAGGAGGATGACCAGACCAGTGCTACTGAGGAGGTGAAGGAGTTAAAGGAGAAGAGCGAGGAACTCAAGGCTCAAATCAGCTCCGTGGACGACCAGTTGGCTCGAGTCAATGTACAGACCAACTTGCTGGCCAAGTACTCTGGAGGACTGCTGGACGCTGGCCGGGATGCTGACACGTTGGACCTGCTAGACATCAAGACCATTGGTAAGACTTGGGCTTTGTAGTCTCAAGGAACCTTTTTGTGTTGTTAGTAGATGAGGTATAGTTGTGTGAGGTGTAGGTGGCTGTTGTACAGTGAGTGATACAGGTGGCTGCATGTCTGTACATGTAGTGTACCTCATGGTGAATGGATTGATGGTTAAATAATTTTACTATATTTATCTGTTCGTTTGTTTATTTGTTTGTTTGGTAACTCCTCCCAGAAAGTTAAGTCTAAAAGGCTCAATTTTTCAAGCTTTCATGGGGATCACCCTTGGGTGGTTATACGGAAGTTTGGTGAAGATCAACACAAAACCCTGCCTGTGGGGCTTTTTTTTTCTTCAAAATTTCCTGATTGGAGTCACAACTCTATGCCTTACTAAACCAACCCACTTACTACAAACCACAATTGTGTAAACACAGATGGGTCAGAAACTTCTTGCTCTCTTTTTTTCCTCTTTTCTTCTCTTTGAACCCTTTAGGCCAAAGTGCCTGAATGTGACAGGGAACAAACAAACTAACAAAAAATCTTAAATTATTGTAAGAATTTCTTGTTGTCTCCGTCCGTAGAACGGGTACTTTTTTAGTTGCTTTAATTAGGTGTAGACACTCTTGGATTCCCCTTCACTATAATATGGTTGGGACCTACCAAAGAGCTCTTGACATGTGATTCCAACTATTGTAATGAAGAGCCTTCACTACAATGCTTGGGATCACATGTCAAAAGCTCTTTCTTATGTAGGATGTGGGTGTCTGGGCCAGGTGGGCAATATTTGCAGAAACACTAATCTTCAAATTCTGTTCCATTATTGTTTATAAGATCCCCTCTAACTTCGGGGAGCAGCTATTAGCTAACTTCCAATCGGTCACTGTTCAATGGTTGTCTTAATTTATGCTTCTTATTTCATTTCTATTTTTTTGTTTTGTTTATTTATGGTTTTGTTGTTTTCCTTTAAGATGGCATATTTAATTTTCTGGATACTTATGAAGAGAGGACCCTGAAGCTGAAGATAACTAAACATGATACAGAACAGGAAAATCAACGGCTTCAAAAGGAATTAGAAAAGGTTTGTTTATCTAATCAAGAATAGCCCCACGAGCATGTTTATCTTGCAGAGTCAGTTCCATAAGGTTGATTCAGAACATCACACTTGAATTTGACAATTTAATGCTACCAGACATCGAGATATTAATATCCCTCTCTAAAATAATTTAAATAGAAATTAATGTCAATTATCTCATTGTATAGTGTCATGTGACATCCAATGCAACATTCTGAATCAACCTGTACAATCATGCATGCACAGCTAATGCATTGCAGCAGGTTCATAATTAATTGATATTTTCTAATTGTATTCTCTAATTAGAAAAAATCTCGTCTTCAGGAGTTGATTCCAAACTTGAATAAAGCTCCAGAACCTGTGAAACAGCAGGTGATTGGAATTTTGCTGACTGTTCAAGAAGAGGCGGAGATTAAACTGATGGTGTCATATGTGGTGTCTGATGCGAAATGGAGTCCCAAATACGATCTGAGAGTGTCCAGTGCAGAGAGAACCATGCTCATCAGCTACTTTGGTATGGTCGAACAAAACACTGGAGAGAACTGGTATGTATGGAAACTGTGTTAGGCTTATTATGGTAAAGGAGTGTGTACATGCATTGTTGCATGCTGACGTCCAGTTTGATTAGATGTCCTGTGCAGGAGTTGTATTGTGTGCATAATTTGCTGTAGGAAGATCACTGCGAGGGCATGCTAACCCTCTCCGCCGTCCATCCAAGGTGCACCTACATATGTACATCTAGGATGTATATACACAGACTGGAAGTTGGATGCACCTACTGCTGATAAAACCTTTACCTGACTGATCTACTGTCTGGTTATCATGTTGCCAGGCACTATTATGTTGCATTAGTGATTTTTTTAAAAAAGGGTAAAAAAAGTAGAAATAGCGAATTTGACCCTGAGGTCATAAGTTCACAACTGTCTCTGTTCTCCCTGAGCAGCACATTCCTTGGTGTGCCCGTGGTCAAGGAGTCCTGTCTGCAATTGGGGGGGGGGGGGGGGGGGGGGTGGTGGGCCTCCCTGACATAATCCCTAGGAGCTTGATTTACTGTTGGAATCCAATTGGACCAATAGTCATTAGTCGGTAGCACAGGGTGGATGTGGGCAAATTCTCGATGGGCCTTGCACAAGAATTCCCACCATGATTTATCATTGTCAAGGTGATGCATTGCCATGGTAATGTATTGCCTATTTGACGTATTATCATGGCAATGCATCGCCACTCTGATTGACTACCAAGGTAGGCATTTCTGTGGTGATGCAGTAATCTTATGTTGGTGTGACAGTCTGGTTGCTTAAAGAAAAGCATGTCCTCCAGGTTATGGGTGTTGTCATGGCACAGAGTGGTCATGGAAGACCTCTAGTCCGCTATTCCTGTCTTGCATCCACTGTATGTAGGAAGCACTCGTGGATGCTAACTTGCAGTGTGAAATGAGATGAATAGAATGATGCAGACTCCTTAACTTCAGAAAATTGTTACAAAGTGAGAAGTAAGGTGTTGCTCTAGCAATGGTGGAAATTTATCAATTGCAGGCTGCACATGTGTTTGTTTTAGTTAATTATCATGGATACTACAGCTATTTCTACACCCCCACATCTTTGTCATCATCACCATCATTATCATCATCATCATCATCATCATCCATGCATTCAAGTGGATCGTCCTGAGGGCTATTCTTCCCTCCAATCTGGAGGTTGTTTTCACTTTAATGCTAATCCTAAAAAGAAAAGAAAAATTTTTTTTTTAATTAAATTATCTTAACGACAATCAAGCTCTGAAAATGATTCCCAAATTACTCAAACCCCTGTTTATTGTTTCTTGCTTAGTTGATTGTTATGGTTGCTCAATCATGTTTATTAATTAGTTTATTGTTTATTAATTAGTTTATTGTGAACCATTTTCTGTGTGATTGGCTTATCTGCTCCTGCATCCATCCACAGCAGAGCTAATATGGTGGGTGTTTCCATGGTGATGGATGCTTGGCATATAGACAATGAGAAAATCCTCCCTACCATGGGAAGATATTTATGCACACTAACACAGATCGGGATTTATTTTGATAAATATATGAGTTTGTCTTTTATGTACACACTCAGCAGTTCAACCACCAGCGTATGTAGTTCAGTGTAATAAAGTGTCATGCTCTTAATGGTATGGTATATACACAGGGTAGATGCCAAGTTGTCTCTGTCCACGGCCATGCCCAGTATTGGTGGCGCTGCACCCACACTGGAGACATGTAAACTCACTCTTGTGCTTGATGCCTTCCCAGCACGAGGCAGAGGATCACTCAGGTGAGTGCTAAATACTGCCAATTAACACTTGTTGAATTGCTACAGCAACATTGCATTATTATTCAGGAAGAAGAATGCGCGTTCCTCCTACGCAAGGGAATCCACTACCCTCATTGAGGCCCCAGAGTCAAAGGTCTCGCAGGGTCTCTCTAGCTCTGTGTTTGAAATTGCCAACCTTGCCAACATCCCTGCGGACCAATCTGGACATAAGGTAAAGGGTACTTTGGAATTTCTATTAAAAATTTCAATCACCAATTTTTATAAACATGGTAATATTCTGCCATAGTTTTTGACACATTATATCTACCACTGAGGATCATTTTTGCAGCTGGTTGTGGCATTTCTTTAACCTTCCCTCCCCTCCCTTGTGCTTGTTGTTATTCTAGGTTCTTGTGGCAACCATTAAACTGAAGCCAACCTTCGAATATGTCACAGTCCCCAAACTAGCACAGCATGCCTTCCTGAAAGCCAAAGTCACCAATGATTCCAGCTATCCTCTTCTGTCAGGACCAGCCAATGTGTTTCTGGACCAGTCCTATGTGACGGAGACCACAGTCACATCTACCTCACCGATGGAAGAGATGAGCTGCTCACTAGGTCAGTGGAAAATGAGAATACATGATTTAGTAAAACTCACACCGGCTCTATCAAACACGAAACACAATGGTTGAACTAGCTCTAACAATTAGGAAGTTATTTTTAGAAATTGATATGGGAACAGTCAACAAATTACACAGAACTGATGTGTATTTGTCATGAATTTGCTCCCTGTGCGAACGTTGTGTGGTTCTTTTATTTGTTTGGTTTTTAAAACAGAAATGCTTTCTATTTTTTTTGTTGATTTTTTTTTCTTTCTTCTGTTTCTCTTGTACTGTTGTCCATGTTTAGGAGTGGATGCCTCTGTTAAAGTGGTATACAAACCGGTGAAGCGCTCCCGAGTGGAGAGTGGCATTCTGTCAAAGAATGTGACATACTCTTACAAACAGACAACAGAGATAGTGAACACTAGGTCCGAGACTGCCACCATCATATTTCATGACCAACTGCCTAAGAGCAAGGATGAGAAGCTGAAGGTAACCTCTCCCTTTTCTCTTTATTCTGTAAATTATGTTGTGATGCTTTATAGTTATGTGTGAATCTTTAAGTAAAACATCAAAATCTTACAATAATTCAAGTTGGTATAAAATGTTTGCAATAAAAAGAAGTTTATTATTTAACATCCACTAATTTAACAGTAAACTAGCAGAAGAAATGATCAGGCGAAACTGATTATCTACTGTACTGCAGGATAATGAAGAAGCCGAAAAGGAAATAATTTCCACTCTCTAATAATCATATGCCAGTTTAAATTAGTTGCATTAGTCATGTTTAAAATAATAACAACCCCTCCCCCCCCCCTTTTTAAACAGTAGATGTCAATTGTTTGAACTTGTCCAAACTTTTGAGTTTCACATATCTGCTAACCATCCCAGATTTTCAGTGATTATTCTGGAAAATATGCTTCCAACTCCTGGATTTCAGGGCTGATTAATATGCTACAAACCTCTAGCCTTAAATATTGGCATTGCTTGGATTTGTAACTGCTGACTATGATGGAATAAATGCAATAAGCAAGCTTTGGTAGCTGATTTGGATGCAGAGTATAGCTTCATCAGTTCATGATGATATGATTCTAAGTGGCAGTGGTTTTGATTTTCATAAACCGGACCTTGTAGCAGGTTTTTTTTGACACTGTGTGCATGGAAAAGGCTTGCCTCACAGTCTGTTAGCTCTTTCTCCATCAGTAATGCATAACTTGTTGAGTAGAGAGATCTACACTGATCATAAACAATTTAAAAGCAGTGATCTCTTGACCAAGTTGCTAAGGCAGCAAGACGGCAACACTACCAAGCCTCATCTACATCATGCTGGACAGGCTGATTTTTATTTTGTTTCCAGGGTATATACATGTATACTTCTTTTTATGTAAAAATCAAAATTATGATACTTTTATATTCATTTTCGTCTCCGCAAAAATAATTTTTTCTTGTTTACTTACTAACTCATCTACGTCTTAAATTCAGATATCAAGTTTTTTTTTGGATTTCAGTGATTTATTAGGATCAAGGAAAGCATGATGAAATCAAGGAAAATTATGGCAGGGTACAATGAAAACTGCCTGCCAGGTTGGTAGGTCTGGGTCCAGATAGCTGAAGGTCCACCAATATTTATCAAATCAACACATAATGTGACAATCAATTTATACTTTTTGGAGTCTCGGTTCAGTTATCCTCTAATGGTGGCTTGCCTCAGTCAAAGACAGAACTAATATTAGATAACTGACTTCCTACTCATTGCTAGCATGATAAATCATTGCTTTATAATTTATGATTGTTTTGTACACACAACAATAACGACAAATGTTAATTACAACTGAGATAGGGATACTTCCTATTCAAATGTTGATGGTCACTTTCCCAAAGTGTCCTCACATCAGAGATTGTACTGCTTCATAACCATAACTAGCACCAACAACAACGACCAACCATAGCTACTATCCAGCAAGAGTATCTATACTATATCATTTGAATAGTCTGTCTGTCTGTCTGCGATTCATGCTTGAACAGTTGAAGTTAGACCCACAAACCCATATATATTTAGAATCAGTGTCACCAGGGGAAAGTCATAAGTATGTCTAATGTCCACACT
The DNA here is from genome assembly GCA_963969325.1 of Lycopodina hypogea. Lineage (NCBI taxonomy): Eukaryota > Metazoa > Porifera > Demospongiae > Poecilosclerida > Cladorhizidae > Lycopodina > Lycopodina hypogea. The sequence continues at coordinate 14,904,412 of OZ017781.1, forward strand.
CCTTTCTGTATTTAAAAAGCCAAAAATGGTACTTTTACTGGAAGAAAGAATGAGCTACAGGCCTATAACTTGGCATGCATATATAACTTGACTCTGCGAATAACATGGGGTGAGCCCCACTTGGCCACACCTCTTCCTCTTTGTGTGTAAGGCTAAAGATGCCAAAAATGGTACTTCTAAAAAAAGCACTTTGACCTAATAACATGTTCACTTATGTTTAAGAAGTCTACAACAAGTCTTCAAAACAGAAAAAGTTTTGACTACAGCCCATCAAAGTGAGCCAAAAAACTGCATGTAGGGCAGGTTTTTCACTAGTAAGTCTTAATACATAAAAAATTTACCTTTGTAATCCTGTTCAATATTTTTCTATTTATAATGATTTATTTTTGTGTTTCTATTTGTAAACCTCACCCTGTATTGTATATTATATGTATTTGTAATACATGTGTATGTAGGTGAATATGATAAAACCGGTTTTGACAAAACAAAAGCCAGGTGACCCTTTACCTAACCCACATCTGAATGGGAAAAACAACGTGGAGTGGAGTGTGGAGCTGCAGCCGGAAGAGACGAAGGCCCTGACTGTGGAATACACTGTGGAGTTCCCAGCCAACAAGGCTGGAGCAGTGGAAGGACTCTAAGAAGTAGCTTAGTCAAAGATTTTTTAAAAAAAGAAGAAAGAAGTATATCTAGCATACATAATTTTTTTTTTTTTTTTTTTTTTTTTTTCAATTTGTTGTGTTTTAATTTTTTTTTTTTTTTTGTGTGTGTTTTTTTTTTTGTTTTTTTTTGTTTTTTTTTTAACTATGACATAAATTTTTGAATTGCATATATATGTATATATATATATGTATATATATGTATATATATATTTTTTTTTTGTTTTTGTTTTGTTTTGTTTTGTTTTTGTTTTTGTTTTTGTTTTTTTTTTTGAAGAGAAATTTTAAGCAAGGCTGTAATTGGTGTGATTTCACTACTAGCTTGTTGAACATTATGCCACCTAAGATAGTCACTGATCAATTGCATGCTATTTACCATTTGTATCTGGTTGCACAAAGCAGCTAAACAGCAGAACTAGTTGAGGATGGTTTGACTTCAATAAATTAAGGCTGAACAGCAGAACAGATAATGTAACAACCTCATTCTAAAGTGAGGGGAGGGGAGTATACACTGATTAGGCACGCCACACACAAACAAAACGAAACAAAACGAAACAAAACAAACCCTGTATTTCCCCTGGAGAGGACCTACACCATTTTTCAATAAACCACTCTACAGGAAATATGCCAACCCACTATTCTATGACTGAGGGCAGGGAAAAACTGCATTTTTCAGAGTTTGGATCAACTGGTTTGGGGTAGTGAAAAGATGATTGAGAATGGGAAGTTTTGGCTTTTTATCTCCTTTAGCAAACAATTTAGGGTGAAAACACACACAACTATGTCACATTAAAGAAATAAGCCTCAAAGAAAAATCATGCCAAGAAGTTTAAAAAGCCATACACATTTCAGAAAAAGTGGTATTAAAAGGCCAACCAAGGTCACGCCCCCTAGAGGACTTTGAACCTTGCCACCTGGAACTGGATGTGAACTGTCGCAGGAGTGTTGGTCTGTAGGCTTTTTGTTTCTGCCTAATTCAACTATGGGCTTGGAGGCTACTTTGATATGGTGAGACGGGTGTGATTCATTCTATTATAAATGGGGGACATATTACACCTAAAACCAATTGTATGTCAACTCACAGTGTGGACAACAGTGAGTGGATGAGGAATGGCGATTTTGTTCCCAGTCGGCTACAAGTCCAGGAAGATGCTGCTAATTCTGTTACTCTCATGAAAACCAGACAGAACGTGGAGAATTCTGTTGGGCTCCTCACTTTAGCAGAGTAAGCTACACTTGGGGGGGGGGAGGGTGGATATACTTAGCTATCTATTTCATTGTATTTAACTAGCAATAATATTTGAAAATTAATGTTTGTTGTTTTTTTTGTTGTTATTTTTACCCAATACTCTCCCAACAGCACTCAAGTGAGGGTGACTCTGACCAATGAGACTAACAAAATTTTCAAAGCTCTACAGGCAATAGAGCCAACAGGGAGAATCAACTTTGTGACTGGCATCAGGATAGCCCATGTATGTTTGCCATAGACTTGTCTAGTTATTGTGTGGTACAGGGTGGTTACAATGTCATTCTAACTCAACACTGCCTGAAGCAATAGCGTCACGAACCCAGAGAATTATTTGTATCATTTGTTGATTGCTTCTTGTGTTAGTCACATTACTGGCACAATACAAGAAATCCATTCCCGTCTGTGTTTCTTACATCTTTACTAGTAAGAATTGAGCTGTAATAACTATCACACGTCAAGCAGTGTGAAGCAATACATACAGTGTGGCAGTGTGATAACTAATAGCTATGCACTAGACTCAAATGTTTTACTTATGTGGATTCTGTCGTATGCTGCGTCAATATTTCCACTTCATTATCACACTGCACTATTATCTCTATACACACCATTGCATTATCTACTTGGATATAATTTTTATACGTGAGCATGCTGTATCACCAGGGAGATTAACTTTTATAATCCTATATAATGCACACCATAAAATACCACCATTGCATATTTATACAGTTGATTGTATTTTTTTTTAATATTTATTTAGTTGGCCTTGAAGCATCGCCAGAATAAGAACCAGAAAGTAAGGATCATTGCCTTCATTGGAAGTCCTGTGGACACTGAGGATAAGGAGGTCAGTCAAGATCATGTGCCCTGCACATGACTAACCATTTGGAGGAAATGTTATGCACAGAAAATTTAAGTTGATGCAAATCCTTTCTCTTTCTTTTTTTTCATTATTGTTTTGTTATGTTCTTGTTTCTTGTGCATGAAGCTGATCAGGTTGGCTAAACGTTTGAAAAAGGAAAAGGTGAATGTTGACATTGTCAACTTTGGAGAAGATGTGAGTTATACAAAAGAGTGACATTAAGGTTACAGATGTTGAATAGTTTCTTTGTTTTCTGTTATCAGGAACTGAATTTGGAGAAGTTGACCAAGTTTATTGACACTCTGAATGGCAAGGACCAGACCAGCCACCTTGTGACTGCCCATCCTGGACCCTTGCTCTCAGAGGTCATCCTCTCCTCCCCCATCATGGCTGGGGAGGATGGGGCTCCCATGGGACAAGGGTTCGAGTTTGGAATAGACCCCACAGAGGACCCCGAGCTTGCTATGGTAAAGGATCAATGAACAAATTACTGCACAAGAAAGGTGTCACTTTCTTTCCTTGATCCTTTTTCTCTGTGTGGAAAAGATGCTGCATTGGTGTTTATTGTTTATTTGTTCCAGTTGTTTGCATTGATCTTTTTTGTCTGTTTGTGTGTGTGTGCATGTGTGTGTCTAGGTGCTGAGGGTGTCCATGGAGGAGCAGAGGCAGAGGCAGGAAGATGAGGCACGCAGGGCTCACCAACTGCAGGGGAACGCTCAAGCTACCTCAGGTCAGGCCATGAATGGTGTATGTGTGTGTGGGCATGGGCAAAGTAGTTACAGTGAAGAGAGATGGGAGGAGCTGGGGTTGGGGATTTACACAATGAAAGTGAGGGATGCATGCTAGATATTACGCAGAGGTACATGTATTTTTACCTGTGGCACACAGGTCTAGAAACACTTGGAATAGTGGGGGGGGGGGGGGGGGGGGCAGCATATATCCATAAGTTTTACTCAAGAATGGATTTTTAACAAATTGATTATTATATGAAAACACAAAAGTTTGTTTTAACCTGCTGACAACTAAGTACCTTTAATGTATGAAAACACAAAAGTTGTAAATCTCTTCACAACTTTAAAAAAAAAAATAAAAAAAAAAGAAAATTATTCTCATCTTAAGTGTTCTAAACGATTTTTTGCCTAGTCTAAAATGCTACGTTTTAATAAATACTAGAGCAATTATTAGCCACAGGTCTTAGTGCAGACCGCTCTTGTTATTTAACTTCTATTTGTCTGTATGTTGTTTGCAGAGGGGACTGCAGGTGGAGTATTGGCCCAAGCTGACATGGCCGGTCTCCCTTATGACCCAGTGAGCGAGCACACCTGTGTCATTGCTTCACATGTACTTCCTGTGGATAGTTAGATGTTTTGCCTCTTATGTAGTCTTGGATACATAGGCAAGCACCAGCCATCTGGTGAAGATACATTGCATAATAATAATAATCAGATATTAACCACACCCATTACATGTATATCCTATAATATAAAGTGGTTTTGGGTGTGGTTTTAGGTAATGAGTTCCTATTAAATTTCTGAAATTTGATGAATGAAAGTACCAATTCACATCCCATACTTCTTTCAAGGATGTAACACTCATAATTTAACCATATCCCTTCATTATTACCTGCTTAAATGGAAGCATGATATTTAGTGTTGGCAATTGTTTTGATTTTGCTTCAAAACAAATCTCAGTATTTTAATAGGTGTGCAATCCATGAAACATTGGTTGCATTCTTGTTTCATATCTATTATGTCCATTACCTTTCTTCACAGGCTGTGTTGTCAGGTGGAACTATGGTGGCAAGAGAAACCCCAGTAAGTGGTTTTATCAGTTGTTCTACAGTGCTAACACTGTGCCATGCTCTAGTGGTGTTAGTTAATTGTATGACCTACTTAATAAAAGGTGTGTATGCTTTGTGTGCAGATAATCCAAACCCACGCTGTGTTCTATTCACAAAACAAGTGGCAAACATTACTGAACGCAAATATAGCGTCCCATCCCAAAAAGCTTGAAACTATGCATCTATTTAATTCCTGTACATTTACAAATGTGTACATTTGTGTTAGAATGCCTCCTAGGCAACTTCAATAAAGAATTTTCAGTGTAACATTGGCTTAGTATCCCTTCCTACCTGTATTACACACACACACATATATATATATATATATATATTTTTTTTTTTAGTGCACATTTTGACACCATTGAGCTAGTACTTTGTTTTGTAATATCTCATAAAATAGAGCCCTCAGAGATAAATAACAGAGATAAATAGATTTATAATACAAAGACAACACCAAACAATACACATTTTATCTGTAACTTTGTCAAGATTAATGCTATCACAAAAATATCTCTATGGCAGAAAAACCAAAGCTGTGTATTAGCTAGTCTTCTGTGTTAGAATGCCTCCTAGGCAACTTCAATAAAGAATTTTCAGTGTAACATTGGCTTAGTATCCCTTCCTACCTGTATTACACACACACACACACACACACACATATATATATATATATATATATATATATATATATATATATATATATATATATATTTAGTGCACATTTTGACACCATTGAGCTAGTACTTTGTTTTGTAATATCTCATTAAAAAAATGCCCAGGTATGTGCTGTGTATAGGACTGCTATGGCGTGGCCTACTTATCTATTGAAATGAAGCCTTGGTAATCTATTAAAGTAGAATAACTTCTATGACTCCACACTGTCCCAGTGTATTTTTCCTGTTATTTTTTTTGTTGTTGAAAGACCTGCACTTTAACCACTAAGCCACAATTCTTAAGGCCTATTTTAATGGAATATATATATATATATATATATATATATATATATAGTAGCTACACCCCCTCTTCTACTTTATGTTAACGACACATTCATTTCTGATGTTTGTTCCATTGTCTTATCTGTCCAGGATGTGATGTCCATGACTGATGAAGAGCAAATGGCTCTGGCTATGCAGAGATCCCTGGCCTCCACCACACCAGACGAGAGGGGGCCAGGAGGAGATGTCAGCATCAACACCTCCTCTGGTGCTCCTGCCACAGACACTCCTCCTAATGTGGCAGACACTGTCTCGAGCATGACCTCTTCCACTGCTAGGAACATGGACATGTCCAGTGCAGACACACAGGTGGGGAGGGGTGGGTAAGGTGGAGGGGTGGGTAGGGGTGGGTAGGGGTGGAGGGGTAGGTAAGGTGGAGTGGGTAGGGGTGGAGTGGGTAGGGGTGGAGTGGTGGGTAGGGTGGGTCATGCTTAGTCACAAGGACTGCAAGGACGTAGGGTCTGTGCTAATGTATTCTATGTTTTATGTGATGATTTGGAGACACTGGCAGCTTGGCTCAGAGTTAAGCAACTATGTCATGCAGTTATGCAAGGTAGCATTCTGGTACAGCATGTTTTGTGGATAATGATACTCTTTAAACAATGAATGGTTTGTTGTTAATTTTTTAAAAATTTTATATATATATATATATATATAACTTCCACTTTGATATTGAGAGATAATCTGGAACTGCACTTTTATGTGTTATTTAAATCACGTGAAGAATTGCAATCGAGACATGCATTTTGAATGACCCTGATCAGCAGTTCTTCTTGGTCTTAGGAGTCCACCTCTGGTGCCAGCCTTGACTGCGGCAAGTCTGTCAGAGGCACTGAGCAAGCCATGGGGGAGGGCGAAGATGAAGAGGAGGAAGATATGGAGGTGCTGATGCAGAACCCTGACTTCATTCGCTCTGTCCTCAGCAACCTCCCAGGGGTGAACCCAGAGGAGGCTATGCAGAACCTTGAGCAGATGGACAAGGCCACCAAGGAAGAGGTGAGTAGGAAACAGGAGGAAGGATTGGGGTGTGTGTCTAGGTGTGAGGAGTGTGTGTGGTTGTAATGGAGTAAGTTTAAGTAGAAGAATATATATGCTCTTGTGGACGCAGCAACAGGTATCACACAACACAGACGTGACATGTAGAAAGAATAGTTGAATGGATGTATAATTGGCAGGACGCTAGTCTGACTCTTTGCTCTGGTGTCAGGCAGCCACAGAGTGTTCACCCTTGGTTGTAGTTTGAGGACAGGTACTGTCTCAACTCTTTTTTTTTTTGCATCTTTTTTTGGTCTGTTCCTTTGTGTAGTCTTTGAGTGCAGCACTGATTCTCCTGTTTTACCAGGTAGGACGAAGGAAAGGCCGCAAACAACAGCTTCACATGCTCTCAAATGTCAGAATATTGTGGGGTGGTGCTGACTGTAGCCCAATATGGGCGTAGATTGCAGGATGCTGGGAAACCTAAATCATTAAATGTCCATGACACCAGTTTGAGGAAAGCCTTTCTCTTTGAAAATGCACTGCTATGACTTTGGAACTAACATACCCTTTTACTGGCCTTGTCAAATAGTCAAATAGAGTTGTTAAATTTTCCTTTGAGGGTTTCATGGCCTTATTGGAGAACACTAACACTTTCTCACAAAGTAACCACAAGAGAAGTAGAGTACCGCTTGGAGATTCAATGAATCCAAATTCTAGATAGTGCACAAATACACTTTTCTTTCTCTATAGCTCACAGTGGGCAATAACAGAAACAATGGAAGAACTGGGATTTCCCCTGGATGACTAATAGCCTAGCGGAGAAGCAGGAGAGGGGAGGGTGTTGCAATTTAGACAGGCACCACCGCACTATAGTTGCCTCTCTACTGGCCCTATTGTTCATCAGAGAAATCCACAGGTTAAGGGAAGGCAAGTGAACAGGACACAAGATGAAGTGGAAGTTTTACCAGTGGAATGTCATTATCTACATTAAAACTTCACTGCCCCTTAACCTTATCCCCCCCCCCCCCCCCATTTTTTAGAATGTCTAATCGCCTCATGAGTAGAGCAGCACCACCTCCATTAAGAACATGTTTTGGCCCAATCACCATCTGTGTTGTTCCTTGACTATATGGTGGTGATGTACACACTATATAAGCAGCAGTGTCCGTAGTTGTCGCTCTCCGGGTCCTGGACCTGACCTCTATAGTGATGTGTTGAATACTGGTGTGTGAGAAAGTGAACAAGAGGAGAAAGGGGAGGGAGTGGGCTAGGGCATTAATTGTGCTAACTTTAATTATCTTGCTTTTATGATACTACAGAAGAAGGAAGACAAAAGTTAAAGAAGATTGGATTTGACGTGACGTTACATTTGATATACAATAGTTATATACTAATACATTTAGAACTATATATATGTATATGTATATGCATGTTGGTGCTAGTGACACTTATTAATTATGAGAAAGATTATTCATTTACTAATATATATATATATGTGTGTATATGTATATATATATATATATATATCTATATCACTTTGACAAGCTGATTGGATATTTGACTATGATATTGCTAATCTCTCTTATTTCATTCAAAATTTGTGTATTCAGAATTTGTGTGGGGGAAAGTGTGTGGAAATATATAATTGGAGGGGACAATAAAGAGGTGTGGTTTGAATTCTTAAACTCGAGTGTAGTTCCATTATCCTCAGTGATGCTGTTAACCTCCACTGTCATAGTTACTGTAGAACATCTCACTTGGACAATTAATGGGGGGAGGTACCCATTCATTAATTATTCATGAGATTATCTACTATGTAGGATAACTTTGTTGTCATTCACCCCTACTCTAAATTTTATTACCAAATGAAGTGTAGTTCAACCGCTTTCAATGATATACTTATGTGTCTGCCTCACAAAAAAACTTCCAAGATTCCCAAAATTCCTCCTCACCTACACTAACCACAAGTAGCAAGAAGCTGCATGGCCCCACTTAACTGAAGGAGAGTTTTCTGTAACCCCCTTAGTGTGCTTTAAGTGGTCATATAGCCACACAGCACTAAAAGATATATAGATTATATGAATATATTTTCTAAAATTTTCACAAGGATATAAGTGTTTCTAGACTGAATATCCATCCACATTAACAGGAAATCATTTTTTGCTCTGAGAAATCAATGTGGCCTCCATGGCACATATTTCTCAAATCCACCATAACTCAACAACAGACCATCCAAATTGCTTCACATTTGAAAGGCAACTTCTACAGATGTTGTGCAGCTATATAAGCAACAAAACAGAAAAGAACACTGTCATGAATGCATTGTCCATATTCGTTCCAACCTTTCTGATGTCTGACCTGTTTTAAATTGATTCCACCAATCTGAACACAGTTCCAGAATGAGATTATACAGAACTTGGGATATGCACATGAATAACAAATTTGGCTTCTCATTATACTCCTGAATTTACCACACTCAAATCACACCCACTATATTAACTCTATCTCACCCCCTGAAAAAAGTAGGGGGGAAAACTGAAAAGGATATCGTGTAAATATCAACTAGTTTAAACCGAAACAAACTTTAAAAATTAAGAGTTGAAATCCTAAAGTGACTGTAGTCAGGTTTATTATTAGAAGGATCTGAATATGTTTAAAAAGAAGCATTTGCAAAGGCAGGCTTGTCCTCCAGTATACTTCGTTACTGTAAGGATAACTTTGTGGAGGTCTTTCTATTTGTTCTACTTTTGAAAAGCACTTCCAATTTATGATACTCAAACTAATATATATATATATATAATCTTTCTCCCAGTCATTTGAGGCTATATGAATTAACATTATTACAGTATATGAAACAGGCCACTACCAGCAAATCTAGATCTTGGGCTATACCTGTGAAGAATGAATCTTCTCGAAGTAAAAAATAAAATTGGATACTTTTCAATTTGATGGCATTGTGAGTAAGAACTATTTCTTATGTAGGTTCAGATTTTTATAAAACTTGTAAGTATTCCTAAAATGTTGAACTTCCAATTGAGTGTGTACTGTTGCTAAATAAGTTAAAGTTAGGAAGATTTCATTTTCAGTTCAACACCATGGAGATAACTTTAGGGTTGTTATTTTTTTTTCTTCTTTCTGATGCAGTTATTCCAATCATGATTCATGAGGGCAGTTCTTTAAGACCTGCCCACCTCAGTAGCCTGAGGGGTAGGGGCAGGATCCAAATATATTTTCAGATTTGGGGCAAGTTTCTGAGGCGCATGGGCAGGGGTCACCCATGGAAATGCTGACCTCATTATTCAGCTCCTTCCACCCACCTTCAACCTTGGTATAAAAGCTCGGACAAACCGAGTACTGACTATTTAGTAGAACAAAGTTACCCCACCTCTGGTACCGGGTCACTAATGGACTTACCGAAGGAAGACGCAGTGTCCTTTCTGGCTAGGATTTCTGAGAAATTTCCGCATGCTTTGGCTCTTCTGAACACCTCTCAGGCCAAGCTGCTGAGCAAGGACCCAGCTGAGCCCTACCAGCCTGAGAATGTGAACGAGGAATACCTTAGAGACATGGCATGCCAACGTGGTGTAAGCAGCAATAGTGAAGAAGCCAGGTTGGCCCTCTCAGGGGCCCTCCTCGGCCCAAGAACCCAAAACAAGGAATTAAACGTGGAAGAATCTCTGAAGAAGAAAGAGATATTGGATAAAGTGAGTGTGTTATATTATTGGCTAAACTGTTGTATGTTAATTGGTAGACATAGTGGGTGCTGACTCTCCTCAGCTCCATGCCATAGTGCTACTGGATTTGCTTATAGCAGCATATATATATATATATATGCATGTACTAGACAGACTGGCAATGTATATGGCAAGTGAATACTACAATACCATGGAACTATATAGCTAGTTACATGGTAGAGGTGCACTTGGCAACATAGCATGTAGCTCATTCATGCACCTGAGAGAGATTGCCTCATTATTTACTACGATAGCTTGGACAACTCCTTTTACTACCATATAACCTTGTTTTGTGAAGATGGTTATACACAGATACGAGTGTGCATGATAGGGGTTTTTTGGGGGGTGAGGGGAGTTTCTTTTTTTGGAGTGAGGGGGTTGGCTATTGCTTACAAAGTGTAAAGCTTGACCAAAAGGCAAAAATATATATGCAAATTGTTTCAGGTAAACATATGAGTTGAGTTGAATGAGTTGAGCATATGCTTTTGATTTAATGAATTATGTCTTGGAATGTGGTAACATTTCAATATCGAGGGGTGATAAATACTTTCCTTAATTTGAAAATCACTGATATTAAGTTGCTGTGGTATGTTCACATTGACTGAAATGAGAGTACATACTTTTTCAGTGATATATAATTGTAGTAGCTATGGTTACATATCAATTCAATGTATCATAATATTTTATTTTATTCAATTCCATGAAATATTTTTTGAAATGTGATGAGTACGAACCTTACAACATATTCCTTTTTTTTTTATAACACAAAATTGGTAATGAGGTTAGAATAAGTTTGATTCTAGTCTTTGCTTGCACCTTTTTTTACATTATTATAAGGTGAGGTTGCCAAGATTTTTTTTCCTCCAAAAAGGTGTTAGCTACCAATTCATTTTGTCTTTGTACACACACAGATTGCAGAGCGAATGAAGCTGGTGATTGAATCCAAACTCTTGGCAACTGAGAAACAGCTGGGAGAAATCTACCTTCCAAGAATCACAAGACTCTGCAGAAAGTTTAAGTTTAATGAGAATGAAACCAAAATTGCCACTTTCTGTCTTGTGACACAATCTGGCTATGGTGAAAATCACAGCGGCAGATTTGACTACGGGATGGTGAATCCTGTGACCTGCTGTAAAGTTCTAAACATTCCTCTCAAGGAAATGCTAGAGTTTCTAGACAAGGATCGCCTCCACATGGAGCAAGGATTCTTCCCTGACATTCAAGACAGTTATATCCTTGCTAGTGGCATCACTTATGACAATGACTTCTGCATGGCACTGATGGGCACACACCTGAAAAGTCAGGAGTTCCTCAAGATAGAGCAGACAAAACTTGCTGATGTTATTGCTGAAGAACCTGGGAATGATAAATACCGGTAAGGGAAAGTTTTTAACCATGAGTTGTACATGAATGTGTGGTAGGGAAATATGGGAGAGAACTGAGGGACAGTGAGATGGGAATAATGTGTAAGGGCCTAATTATTTATAATCTCTTGAAATGTACATTTTTTTAAATCGATCCTTTTTAAATAAGTGGGTTTATTTTTTTCTATCTTGAGGTCTTGTTTGCAATTAAGTTTAATCTCGCTGAAATATTACTAAATTGGGATTGAAGAAGAGCAGACAAAATGGAATTGTTGTATCTTATTTCAAAGGATCCATAGCTCCCTTCTCCCCTCTCCATCTCTTTATGCATGCAATTTTATTATCAAAGACTGTTGGATACAACCACTTTTGGAACCAGCAGTGGTTGTAACCACACAACACAAGTAATGTACTGAACAGTCACACAATGGTCTAAAGGAGCTGTGTATAAGTTTGTTGTGGACGGTTTTACAAGAGCTGTACCTAAATACATGGCAGAGTTCAACATCTCCATGTATGAAGAAACCTCAATCAGAGATAGTGCATCCCAAAAGGTGTTCAGTTCACACCCCTTGAACCCAAACAAAAGGATGTAGTTCTCCACAATGACCAACCTGTGGGAGTAGCTTTCTGCCATTAGCTAGCCTTAGCCCTAGCACTATATTTATGACCTTCACATACTCATAATTGGCAATGGCACTTCCTCTCACTTGTAAGCTCAATCAGAGATCATTCATTTTCACATCTTTAACACTTCCTCAGCACCAACAGAAGGTAATACCTCAGTTCCTTAATGAGCTACTTATGGTGCATGCTTTTAAGGATTACACAAATACTGGCATATCATTTCCTTTGTTTGCAACCGACCCGACCCTTTCTTCCTTCCTCTTGTGAGAGAAGTGGGCTACGTGTAGTCGCTGTTATTTAGACCTGATGACTAGGCACTTCCATATCAGTGAGCCAGAGCTAACTCAAGGAATATTATTAGCCAAAACCACTATTATTTTCAGCCTGTGTTTCTGGACTTGTGACAATTTAATAATGCATGCATCAACCAGTTGCCGATCTTCCAAGAGATATAATGCTGACTAGCATTCTCTTAAAGGGTAACTGAACTGGAAAAAAAAATTTTTTTTTTTTTATTGTCTTATTTTGTTGTCCTTGATGCATAACCTGGTATAAAAAATTTTGGAAATTTTTAGTCCAATATTCAAGAAGAATACTTAGCTTAAAAGTTTTGCTTCCTGTGGGGGTGTAACTAGTCATGATATCACATGGGGGACTGCTGCAGCCAGAACTCAATGGCGGTGATACGCTATTTCAACTAACTTCAACAATTCCTGGGGTCAGGAGGCCCAATTCCACCGGTAAGTCCAGGATTGGTAACAGCACATTGACATCTAGCGCAATAGCAACTGAAAAAGAGTTGTGGAGTTGGAAATCTTAAGGAATAAGTGAAGAGATCTGTCCCTTGAGAGAGTGCAACAATTATTCATACCTTCATATCCTATTGATACTGCTCCTCATTTCCATCTATCTCTAATTCTGGTAAAGAAAATGAGGATCAAATACTTTCTGATTTGTCATGATAAAATATAGCTATTTGCAACTACCCTGGACTACTAGCTATAAATAGCTATAAATGTTATAACCTAGTGTATAAGAACAATTACACAGTTTGCTACATAGCTAGCTAGCTATGAAATACCTTGCTCCACACCAAAAATGGCAAGCTAGCTAGCAAGTATTACCATAACAAGATACTCATTTTTTGTAGCTATATAGCTAGCTATTAAATATCTAGCTCCACACCAAAAGTAACCAAAGCTAAAAAAAAATTTCTTCTGGAATATTGGACTAAAAATTTCCAAAATTTTTTATACCAGGTTATGCATCAAGGACAGCAAAACAAGACAATAAAAAAAATTTTTTTTTTTCCAGTTCAGTTACCTTTTAAGGCATCCACAGGATGTTCCTCAAGTGTATTTGAAGGAGTAAATGAATCTAAATCAGGTGTAGAGTAATTTAGAAACTTTGTTGCTCAGTAGTCTTAGATAACAATGCATCCAATTTCAAAAGTGCCACACAGAAAGTGCCATAGGGAAGTGCCATAGAGAAATTGTTGTAATGGGTTTAAACGATTTTAATTTATGAAGATGTTACTGAAGACTGGATGTTCCAATATTTTATTTAGTTTCAGCAAGATTGAGGTGGAGTATGATGATTGGTAAGAGTCAGTCAGTCCATCAAAGGTGAGTGTTTCAATCTCTGTGAAGGTCCCATAAGTATGGGATAAACTAAACGAGTTACTGTGAGGCATAGTAATGGCCATGTAGCATTACCCACATCAACATAGTGCAAACTTGGCTCACAGTGAATCAGTAGATTGGAAATGGTAAAGCAAGATGTGTCCTTTTTCTACTATTGGAACATTCATATTCCATGGAAATCTTAATCCTCCAACAATAGCAGGATTAGTGTAAACTTGGGCTTGTACTGAATGTCAGTTAGTGTAAACTTGGGCTTGTACTGAATCTCAGTTACTGCTGAACCAGACATGTGTCTTGTTAGAGTAGGTCAGATAATTTTGATGTACAATATATTTTGAATTTGTCTTCTTTTTTTTTTTTTTACCTTGTCACAATGTTTGAGTACAGGAACTATGCAACCAATAAGGACTCACTAGGTGAGAAAAAGGATAATCTGGAAGAGTCAGCTGGTTTGAAACTTGAAATAGAGGGCATTCCCCTTCCTGCGGAGGTATTTAATTTAAAAAAATAATAATAATTTTGACTCTGCTTTAAAGTTGTGCTAGCAGAAATATTAATATCTAATCTATATTTGTTGCAGGATAAATCAGAAGATATAATTGAGAAACGTAAACCACCCAGTAATTAGTAGAGAAGCCTCCTGGCTTTAAAAATTTTTTTTTCATATCTTTATCCATCATTATGAATGTGTTTTCTTTGGTATCTGATTATATTTTGATAATAGAAGATAATGCACTGGATCTGGACACAATTTTACGCCTGGAGAGAGAGGAAGAAAAATCCCGCAAAGAGCTGACAGGAGACGATGTAAGGACATTTCCTTTGCTAATGGTTGCACTGACCTATCCAAGGGAGGTGCAATAGATCACCTTTGTTTTTCCCTTTACCTCCACCATGTTTGGTGTGCAGGAGGAGACACAAGAGGGAGAGGAAGGAGATACCAATGAGGGAGAAGAGGACGACCAAGACAAATTGAAGCCTTACAAGACAGACCTGGAGTATCTTGAGGATCACATTCAGCTAGTAATATGCCAGCTCAAGGCCAAGGAGATAGATAAATTCATGGAGATGGAGGTAAGCTTCATGGGGGGATGGGATAGCAGTAGTGTGAATATTGTGTGATATTTATTGCCCTACAACAACCACCAGGTCAGTGGCACAGGATGTAGTCTATCATTTATAGAGTTTCAGTGCCTGTGTTTACAGATGATCAAATTCGATTGATGCTGTTTCTTAATATAATGAGAAAAAAAATTAGAAGAGAAATGACTTGAAATTGAATCCTTACATTCTTCTCCATTTTCTTAGGCTAATCTGGACGATGGCTATAGGCAAGTTCAACGCTACCAGAGGCAAAAGGTGTTTAATAATCTTTGTTATCGCAATATGTTGATGCATTTCTCCAATTCTCCAGAGAGAGGCCAATACCAAGACGAAGGTCCAGGCTAACAAATGCAATAAGCGACTAGCTGTAAGTTCAATGCAAGCACACTGTTCAAATTGATGTATAGTCAATGTAGATCTTCTCATTATCCATGCCTCCTCACATTTCTCCTCACAAAATTCATCCTATCCTTTTTCACCTCTCCTTTATTCTTATTTTCCTCCATCTCTTTCACATCTGCTTTTCTTATGTCACTTTCCTGCATTTTGTATCTCTTCTTTCTCTATTCCCCCTTTTTATTTTCCTTGATATTTGCCTCTTCTTCTTGATCCTTGCTCTTTAGCTGACTACCTCCTCGGGATCGTGGATTCCTCGTCTGGAAAGGATGGTCCAGTCCCGCAAGCTCTGCAACTTTGAAAAGAAGGTGCTGCTCACCCTTATTGGTAGCGTGATTCAACCAAACAAGTTCACTAGCTACAATTCAGGCATCAGCAGCAATGTGGCACAAGTTGGAGACTTGCTGCGTATCTTCTGCTCTGGCCTGGAGGAGCAGATCCAGCACCGCAAGTACTTCTACAAGAGTGCATCTCTAGTCCGTGAGGGAATGGTTCTGGTCCACAGTGGTGGGCTCACAGGAGACACCTCCAGTGCTACAGTACGCCAGTCAAAAGTGATGTTCAGAACTGCATGTAAACTCACTCATGTGTACACTCTCATTGGTTTGTAGGTGGAAGTGGATCGTCGCATGCTGGACTTCTGTGTGGGACTAGATACTGAGTTTTCTGAGATCATCGAGGGATCACACCTTTACTACCCAAAGACAAAGTTTGATCAGGTCTGTGAGAAGATTAGCACTTAATTGGAATTCATCATTGTCAGTAACCATGCATGAAGAGGTGCATAGGTTATCTTTATTCATCTCTTGTCATTGTTCAGGTGATTCTTCCCAAGGACCAGAAGGCTCTCATCCTGAACACTGTGAGTAATTTTGATGAGTTCAAGCGTTGTCGTAAGAAAATGGGTCTGGATGATGTCATCACCTATGGAGCTGGCATGGTCATGCTCTTCCATGGAGCACCTGGTACAGGCAAGACTATGATGGCCAATGCTCTGGCCAACAAACTCAGCAAAAAGGTATTTTGTCCTGCAATTATCAATGAGCTGAGAATGGTTACAGAAAGATCTCAAGATAGGTGAAATCAGTAGAATGAAATGGTATCCCTCTTTTTCTTTGTTTTTGTTGTTTTGTTTTTTTTTTTGTTGGTTTTTTTGAAGGTTTTGTTGATCAATTTCCCATCTCTGGGCTCCATGAGTGCTGGGGAGAATTTTAAGTTTATCTTTCGAGAGTCCAAGATCAATGATGCTATCTTATTTTTCGATGAATGTGAAGCTATTTTTGAGTCAAGAGAATCTGGTGGCCACCAGGTTAACCTATTGCTCACAGAAATTGAAAGGTATTATTATTATTTTTGCTATTAAGTTTTTCTTCCAGTGATGCTTCTATTTTTGTCACAGGCATGATGGTTTGATTATCTTGGCAACCAATCGACCTTACGACCTTGATGAGGCAATGCATCGTAGGATCATGGTAGCCATTGAATTCCGACCACCAGACCATCTGCTGCGCAAGGCCATCTGGAGGTCACACATACCAGAGAAGATGAATCTAGCAGATGACGTTGACCTGGTGAATCCTAGAGTTTAGATATGATGTATTTCACGTATTTGATATGTGGTACAATCTTGTTTCTCTCTTAGTTTAGTGTGATGCTGAGTTACCTGATGTGCATTACACTTGTGTAATATATACTTATTTAATGTTAGTTTGATGTGACCATGTTGTTAGAATTTTCTATTCAACTTTGAAGTCAATTAACACACAATTGATGACTATGTAAAACATTTATGTCTTTTTCTGTCCACAGAATGACCTCGCACTCAGATTTGAACTGAGTGGTGGATTCATAAAGAATGCAATTCTCTCTGCTCTTTCTATTGCTGTGTCTCGTGATGGGAGTGCTCCAGTGGTGTGCCAGAAGGACCTCCTGCAAGGATCCAATCTCCAGCTGAGGGGGCGTTTGAGGATGAAAGACTTTGACAGACGTGTGGTGCCCGTCTCTGGCCTGGACGAGGTCATTGTGGAGGACTCCATCATGAAAGTGTTACAACAGATAGTCCAGTTTGAAAAGGCCAGGTAAAGAACTTTTTAGTTTGCTGAAGACAAAATGTTTGATGTTGTGAATGTTATCATTTTGGTTACCCTCATCTTCTTAATGTTATGGTGACTTCCCTCCCTCCCTCCATCTCTTAAGGGCGGTGTTGTTTGGTCAGTGGGGATTTTCCAAGAAGAACCACCAAGGTCTGACCATCCTCTTGCATGGTGTGCCAGGCACTGGAAAGACAATGGTGGCAGAGGCCATCGCCTATGAGGTGGGAAAGACCCTGAAAATGGTCAACTGTGGTGAACTGCTCAGCAAGTGGGTGGGGGAGAGTACCAAGAACATTGACGCCATCTTCCAGGAGGCCAGACACCAGGACGCCATCTTAGTATTTGATGAAGCAGAGGGACTGTTTGGCGAGAGGACAGGGACAACGTGAGTCAAGAATAGTGATCCTGCACTAAGACCTGTGGTAAATAATTACTTTAATATTTATTAGAACATAATGTTTTAAACCAGGTAAAATGATTGTTTAGAATACTTAGATGCGGTTAAATTTGTGTTAAGATTGACAACTTTTGGGTTTTTATACAGTAAAAGGACTTAGTTGTAACCACAGGGTTTCCATACTGTAAAAACACTTACTTATAACCATTAGTTCTAACAACAAACTTTGGTGCTTCCAAACTGTAAACAATTAGTTAATGATCCATTCTTGAGCAAAACTTGTGGATGTATCCACACCCCTCCCCTCTTCCCCCCCCCCCCCCTCCCCTTCCATTCCAAATGTTCCCAGACCTGTGTGCCACAGATAAAAATTGATTTCAACTAAACTCACATCATCTCTTGTATCATTCGTTGCACCAAAACGTTATATGTGAGTATCTATTAATATTTCTAGTTCATTATCATGTAGCATACTGTCATGTGCATGTGGCACTCTCTCCCAGCCAGGAAGCACTCTTTCCTCGACAGTTCAACATTTGTTTAACAACAACACTACACTACACTACAATAATTTAGAGCACATTTGTTGGTCAAGATACATGACATTAAATCTTAATTAAGGGCTCTGCACAGCATATTATCTTAAGGCTTAAAATTGAGAACATTTTTAAGGCTTAAAACAGCATTCCTTAGGACTTATAATAGCACCTTTTTAGGATCAAACCAGCGCATAGTAAAATCCCACTCGCAGTTCAAAGTTGCCCATTTAGTGATGTATTCTGAATGAGCCCTTGCATTGTGAACTCTCTTGGTATCCCATGTGTGCAACGTGTCAACAATTTGTAACTACCGTAAGAAACTGCGATGGCTATGCAATTTGGAAAACCTTTCTGCACAGAACCATCCATGCCTATTTTGATCCTCACACATATGTTCACATATCCCTTCACTCCCCCTCCCATCCAACCTCTCTTTTTTCCTTCCAATTGTGATGTGACTTGTGATTAACTTGATCTGCCATGGCAGGTAGCTTGTGCCCTGATTTAGTATGTGTGATAAACTTGTGTATTTTCAGGACATGTACACATTAGGAGTTGAATAATACTATCATTGCTTTATCAAAAAGATTATGCAATTGATTGGTGGGAGCGATTAGCTAGTCTGATTCATATAAGCCAGATCTGATCTCAGTGGACATACCCTTAAATTTCTTTACTAAATAGATATGGAAAGGAACTAAGAAATTAAGCACAAATAATATGACATTAGTGACTTAATTTTGTTAAACTTACCAAAATAGTTAATCTAAAATTGGATATATATATATATAATTAATGTATGTGTGTATGTCAGTTATTGTGTTTCAATAACAAGATGTGCCTTACTGTCAAATCTTCTTAAATCCCTCCCCGAAAAGTATTTTCATTTTGAGACATCTTATGTGCGAGTTGTATATATTGCTTGATCCAGGTCTTCCACTGATCGCTATGCCAACGTGGATGTGGGTGTGTTGCTGTACCACATAGAAAGGTTTCCAGGTATCATCATTCTCACCACCAACCTCATTGAGAACATCGACAAAGCTTTCTTCCGTCGTCTCAGATACGTCTTGCAGCTGAACGTGCCCAACCACCAACTCAGGGTCAAACTGTGGAAGGTCAGTTCACCACATGGTGGTTCAAAATACTAATTCACGGAGAACTAAATTGGCAAGTGTACAAAATATGCAAAAGACTTTTGACCAGTACAATAAATCATGAGCCAGCTAGTTCAACTCAATATCTATCTAAAGCATCATACTGACATTTACCAATGAAAAATACCAAAGGAAGGTACATGTCTCGAAATCCCTCTTCTCCATACAGTTGAACAAAACTAGTAAATGATCATCACTCAGGAATAGGTTGAATTGTAGCAGTTCTAATTACAGGCTTGCCAACTGTCCCGGGATAGTTTGGGTGTACAACCTCTGGTCCCGGTGTTGCGGTGGTGGAAGGATATTAATAGGGGCTCTGCCAAATACAGATCTGCAGAGGACAGCTACTAAAATATAGCTTTAAATATGCAATTATCAAGCTATAGAATAGGATGAATTCAGTTGACAATTCTCAAGCTTCAGATTAGTACAAGTAACAATGCAATTCCTAATATCTAGGTCTGTAAATTATTGCTGGAGCTATATGACCTTTGAACCTGGTTTTAGCATGGAGTTTATTCTGGAGGGAGAGAATGTTTGGAGTTGGGAGTGTAGGGCAGAATATATGGGGGGGGGGGGGGGGGGGGGCATCTGATAGCACAGAATGTTAATACTTTTTTGAAGAATCATGGGGAAATTAAAAAATATATATAGATGAAATTTCAGTAATGACATGCTCTCCTAACTGAAAACAACATAACAATATGTCCAAATCATATTCCTTAATTTATCATGTGTATATTAGTTAGTGTGGAATACTAATTAATACCTTTTATTTATTTAATACTGTTGGATTCAGCTTGCTTTATTATTCTATTTTGTCATAATTTTCCATTTTTTAAATTTCTCTATTAGAATTGAGTTTTTGTGGCACTTCAGCAGTTGGAATGTGTTACTATAAATAGCTGACAAGTTTCAACTGTGACACTGACAGCCATTTCAATTGACATTCAGACAAATCAAATATATTTTCTTAAAAATTTATTTTGTGTGAATTTCCAAACTTGACACTATGTTACTAAAGAAAGTTGGTGGAGAAATATTGAACTGAACGTGTATAGGCTCCAACTTTTCAAAATTTATTTTCTGGACAAAAACAACACCCAATAACCACACCCCAAATGACATGCTAAAAGTACAAACAAACATTAGATACAATGGCTGATAAGTGTTGAGCAGTTACAACCATTCATATTCTGGTTGTTCCTCTTCCAGGTTGTCGTCATTGTCAGCATGTTTTTCGGAGTATTTGATAGACCTCAATCCAGCTTCTAAGAAGGCCAAGAGAGCATGTAAGGAGATTTCAACTTGTACCTACAAGCTTTTCTGGTACTTTCACATTCAAATGCTGATCCTGAGCAATGCCCAGAAAAATTGAAAGAGATGAAGGAAGTCAGTTAAAACCCTTTACAGTCTGGGACATGCTTTCTCTTAAAACTAGAAATGATTGATCATGTAAACATCTTAATATGAAACACAATTTGCTATAAGATGCTAAATTAGTAAGTATGAAGATCTTGAACAGTGAGTTGGATACCTTGCTTCAACATTATAGTTAAATAATTGTCATCAGGTTTAGTCATTGCTTCCTAAACCCAAAGATTATGTTCTCTTTAAAATAAATATTTGGGTTAAGAAGAAAAGGGGTGTGGTTGTCCTGCTAAAACTAGATAAATCCTGCTAAATTTGACAAATTGTCCAGCTAAATGTTTTCGCAACATTGGCAAGTCTGTAATTATGAGTGAAGGGTTACAACTATTTGGCATCAATGTGTTATACTTGCACCATGATTTCATTTTCATGGCATCATTGCACAGGTACCCATGCAAAGGCTTGTGACTAGGCTACAGCAATGGAATGGAATGTGTTTAGTGCATGCTTAGTGTACAGGACCCCATAACACTACATTGTAGTTGCCGGCCAAGGTGCTGCCATTGCCCGTGCAAGAATACACCTAAAGTAAGATTGCTCCAGTATGTGGTTGTTGATTTGGTTATGGATGTCTGCAGATTATCATACCTGAGGAGACTCCACTAGCAGACGATGTAAACTTTGAGGTATTGGCTCGTCACAAACTCACTGGAGGTGAAATCAAGAGTGTGTTATTCCGTGCAGCTGCCTGTGCAGCCCTCAGGGATGAAGGTACTGCTGTATTTGGCATTGGGTAACTCTGTTGTGTTTACACTTTTTAA
Organism: Lycopodina hypogea; assembly: GCA_963969325.1. Classification (NCBI taxonomy): domain Eukaryota; kingdom Metazoa; phylum Porifera; class Demospongiae; order Poecilosclerida; family Cladorhizidae; genus Lycopodina; species Lycopodina hypogea. The sequence goes on from OZ017781.1 coordinate 14,926,238, forward strand.
AGCTGCTTTATAATACAATGAACTGATATAATGTAATTGCAAACCTGATTTCTGTATTAATATTTAGCATGGAATTGTCTTGGGTGATGTTTTAGTTTTTAAGTCATACTTTGATCGGCATGAAATGACATAAAGGTAAATGACGTCACACCCAGATGCAGTCGCCTGCATATGTATGATAGTTAGCACAATGAATGTGTCTTAGTTATTGTAACTATGTTGTTAAAGTTTATGTTGCTGTGGGAATGATCTAACACTTCATCCCCCTCCTACAGATGATCGTCGCATAACGATGCAAGATTTAGAGAATACATCAGAAGATGAGAAATCGTCTACCAGGATTGGTTTTAGGAGGCAGGATTCTGATACAGCAAGAATGTACAACTGAACGTTGAGGACCTCCAGAAAATAGTTCACAACTCTCTTAGAGTTTAGCCTAAGAAATTTAACATAGTTATTGGTAAAACTATTTTCACCTTCTTTTTTTTTTTGAATCAAATTTTTTTTAATAATGATCTTTGATATTGTAGAATGTGAGGTAACTTAAAGTAACAAACTTTCTGCTACTTTATTGAGCTCAAGTATTGAACACAGAAAGCACTATTACACTTGATAACTTCCTTAAAAAATGATCCTCGTTTGTTTCTCTCTATCTATATTTTAATAGCCCTTATATTTGTGGGTATGTGTTTGTAATGATCTCGAGATACACTGCTTTCTGATCTATATAAAACTTTTATCATTCAAATCCTTATCTTCCAAGGATGGTATATAACATTAAACAATTTCCTTTAAAAAAAAAAAAAAGAAAAAAAAAAAAAAAAGGTCAAGCCAAAAAAATAATAAGTGCCAAAACCGGTACTTTTGACAACTTTTGAATGTGAATTAGTGCAGGTATGACAACATATTCTTCAACTATGACATAATGATATCATGCAGAATAATGTAGATTGATTACAGTATTCTAAGACAAATTCTTGTATAGTAGTATGCAGATATTTTGCAACTATTTAGCTTCATTTCCTGTAGTTTAAAATACATTTTAAAGTACATCCAACTTTATACTTAACCTTACACTGCAGCAGCTGCAATTATGGAATGTAGACATTCAAAAAGCAAAGAAAATCGTATAATTGATGCTATTCTATTGTTTTGGTTTGTTGTTTGGTTCACCAGCATTTCAAATCAACTTTCCTATTCATGAGTAACCACTAAGTTGTAGTGTGTGTTGTGATTCCATCCAAAAGGGCTTTCTAGAGGAAGGAATGTTCAGCAAATTAGTCTTTCTTTTCAATATGGAAAGGATGATTATACTTGAAGGGTATTTCTCTAGCTTAACTTATATCTTAATAATTCATAACAACATCAACAGACTAGCTAACCAAGCCTAACCAGTGACTTGTAGTGCATATGGTTATGTAGTAATTCACACATGGTCAACTTTTCATGTAGAATCTGGAAACTTGTAATTTTTCACTTCCTAAGTTTACAGTGAACACAAAAAAAAAAACTGTTTTCAATTGTTTTATTCATAACCAGTTGCAAAAATTCAAGATGGCTGCCATAAATAAGAAATTGTCATATTTTGCCCATTATAGAAATAATAATAAAAGATCTACTTTTAGTAAATGACAATATAGGTGTAATATATATATATATAATGTAAGTGTTACATATACTATAGGTGTTTATGTATATAATAATTAGTCATCCAAGTCCTTTTTTTTTCCTTGTCATCACTTGAATTTTGATCAATTGTAACATTGTTGCATGTGTCTTCAGCTCCTTCACACATGCAGAGCTCTGTACAGGCTAGATTACGTGCCTTACAAGAGCACTATCCACTGCACTTACTGGCAACACAGGAACACTTCACAAGTTCCACCACAGCCTCTGGTGCTGCTGGAAGTTTTGAGACTACTGGGACATAGTGGTCGTCCTCCAGTTGTCGCTATCCCAGAGTAACTGGATCCAGTAGAATTGGTCTAGGTACTAAGTTTTGCAACCATATGTTGGCTTGTAGGTGTGCACGCAATATATGTTCAGTGATACATCCTTGAGTTGGAAATAGCTTCTCTACACCTTGGTTACCCTTCAGCCACTTAAACATGAACCACCTCAGTGCCTTGGCTGATGAAAACCCAGACTTGTTGAACAGCTGACACAAAAATATTTCACATCCAGACAACACCTATGGGGATGGGTACACTCCAACACATGGCCCAGTGAGAGCATAGATAACATTGTCACTTGCTTTCATGAAAACTTTGAAGCATGATGACTTACGCTTTCCTTTGATGTGACCAGTGATATCACTACCAGTGAGTGCATAAAATCCTGGCAATGCTGTTACTCCTTCTGCACCTAGAGCAACATAGATGGACCTGAGTTCGATTTGTCATCGTAGATCTCCAGTGCCCATGATCATAACACTGTCTGGCTTGAGATCTTGAAATCTTCACAGAGCAAGCACTAGCGCATCAGTATCACAAGACTATAGGTGCACAGTATTGCCCTGATGACTCACTGCCACTGCATACAAGATCAACAGTGAATCAGCTTCCTCTTGCATATTTCAAATGCTCATCATGTTTGGCTTGGAAGAAAAGACGCCTTTCTGTGGGTGTGTGGTGATCGGCACTTTTCACAATTGAACAGCTTTTGTGCAAGATACAACACAAGATAGGCTTTTGTTTCCTTAGTGCTCAGAAATGATTTAAGTCTTTAATATGTGTGGTATCATCTACTTTATACCCCTTGTCCTGTGTTCTCCCTGCTGTGCGAATCTGTCTAGTTCTGTCCTTGAGCAAATTATCGATGCTGTAGTTGTCAAATACTATATATGCGTCTATGTAAACAACCGATTTACAATCAACACTTCAAACAAAGCAATCCACCCACCAGATCTTTACTTTTTTTTTCTTTTTTTCTTTTTTAATTCTGCATTATAGACAACCAACCATCTCCTATACGAAAGCCATGCCATCTAGCTATAATGATGCTGGTCGGGCTGTGTTGGATGGTTAACTCCTCCCCAATTCAAGACATGACAGATTCTGCAACTATTTTCTCGAGTTGTGAATGAGGATAGATTTGTTGGTACTGTGTAGTAGACAACTATCTGGCTTCATTAGTGTGGCATTGGAACTAGTAGATTCATGCTTTTCTAAGACGTCTTCCAGATAGAGTTTTCCTGAAGATTTTGCAATGAGGAGCAAGCAAACAAACAGGGAGCTTGTTATTTTCAAACTGACCACTTCCGATTCAGCCTTGAGATTGGCAAGCCAACACATGGTTGCAAGACTTAGTAGTTAGACCAATTTTACTGGATCCAGTTACTCTGGGATAGTGACAACTGGAGGACAACCACTATGTCCCAGTAGTTCCAAAAGTTCCAGCAGCACCAGAGGCTGTGGTGGAACTTGAGAAGTGTTCCTGTGTTGCCAGCAAGTGCAGTGGACGGTGCTCTTGTAAGGCACGTAATCTAGCCTGTACAGAGCTCTGCAAGTGTTAAGGAGCTGAGGACACATGCAACAATGTTGCAATTGATCAAAATTCAAGTGATGACAGAGGAAACCAAGGACTTGGATGACTAATTATTATATATGTAAACACCCATATCATATCTAACAATGACTAATTATTATATATGTAAACACCCATATCATATCTAACACCAAAATTATATATATATTACACCTATATTGTCATTTATTACAAGTAGATATTTTATTATTATCTCTATAACGGGCAAAATATGACAATTTATTATTTACTGCAGCCATCTTGAATTTTAGCAAATGCTCATGAATAAAAAATTGGAAACAAGTTTCCAGATTCTATATGAAAAGTTGACCAAATTATACGATGGCATACACTATTGCAGGGGATTTTTATACCTTGCAAGCCTGTACCTGAATGCAATATATCACTTAGAATAACATACACACACAATGAAGTCCAATCTTCAATATATATAAAAGGTGTCTGTCTGTCTCAGTCTGTCTCAGTCTGTCACTGTCTGTCTGTCTGTCTGTCTGTCTGTCTGCCTGCCTGCCTGCCTGCCTGCCTGCCTGCCTGTCTGTCTGTGTATAAACGATTCACACTTGAAGTTAGACCATAAACCCACATATATTTAGAATCAGTGTCATCAGGGGGATGTCATTAGCATATTTGTATGGCCAGCCACACTCTTTTATGTATTAAATTAGCCAAAATGGTACTTTTGAATAACCCATTTACCCTTTAATTTTAATTTTTTGCTCTGTTATCAACATGTTTAAGAATGTGTCAAAATTATATTAATAACTACCTCATTGATTGATGTCCGCATCATTTGCAATGAATTTTAAAAAAACATTTATAAAATATAAATAGACCTTTAACTTTATTCCCACAACCCATATTTAAAAACTAAATAACATCAAATCTTACCTTTCTATATAACTCAGACATAAGGTGGTATAGAAATGCCAAGAGAAAACTATAGATAAGTGACGACATCATGATAATGTCATTCTAGTCTGAATCAGAGTCAGAAGAATCATTGTTAAAAACAGACAAAATAATAGGATTTGCACATTGTCCTTCCTCTCCATCCATGAAGCTTGGCATGTGTATGTTGCTGTGCATGGCTGGCCACTCTCCAACCAATAACAGTTTACAATACAATCATCCTGTTGACAGTGGCACTCCTGCTCATTATGCAACTCTTGATCAACAGGAGACTGTTTGAGGCTGGAGACCAGTGGTTCAGTAGGTGTTCAAATCCTTATTTTCTTGCATCCTGAAGGATAGCAGAGGGATTTACAGCTTGTCTCCATATAAAGTGCAAATAAGGAAACTGAAGGAGGTGCAAATTAAAAGCGTCCTGAGTAGGACGTAGCTTCTTAATCTGGATGTTCCTTTTCTCAGCTTTGTTGCACCTCAGAGCATTCAGTGAGGTGCAGTTTATTTTCCATACATGTTTGCAACAAAATCAGTGGATGCAATTTGAACACTCATTAAAATACATTCCCCATTAAATTCACATTGCAATTTGAACACTCATTAAAATACATTCCCCATTAAATTCACATCCCAAAAGAGCAAAAAGCTGGAAATATTGAGCTTTTTGCATCATTATCTTAAAGGCAGTAAGCTTTCTATGACCTAAAAAGAACTCACCGTATCACACCCAGTTAGACAGTAGACTGAAAGAAAAATTGTTTTTTTGCTCTTAGCTGAGTGCATTGTAGGTGGCATGTACAGGTATGTAACAGGTGAGCTGTGTATATATATGCCACTGCATCCAGTTAGAAGAAAATTCTCTTTGGCTTTGATCATAGGTCTGTGGTGCAACAAGAGGACAAGAAAACCAGTGTCAGGGCTACGTACCACAATAGTTTGTGTTCTATCATCTGCTGCAGCTACAGCATAAAGTATGGTTCTTGTATCTGCTTCTTCTTGGATGGAACACAAGGAACTGATTCTTTCATTCTCTCAAAAGTAATGGATGAGATTTGATCTTCGCAATCTCAGCCAACATAAAATCCTGTTCTTCTTTCAGTAGCTCTGGTGCTTTTTCTGTGATATACTGTGTAATATCTCGCTCAATGTGCCTTGCTCTCTCCATGACTCTGAAACGATTTCCAGTTCTGAGGAATGAGAGCATCTCTCTACACATGATAGATATGTCCTATTCCTTCACCTCTCCTTGCTCGGCTCTGCCTTAATACTTTTCTTTCACAGTTTATCAAAGACATCTGTACTTCTGCACCAAGGAAGTGCTGGCTGAAATGCAGCTACTGCTATGGAGAATAAAATTAAGGAACTTCCCTACCGTTCTTTCTTTTTTGCTGAAAATTAACTCCTGTACAGTACTAGGGATACTCAATATTTGGATGGATGCATGCCCATCAAAGATTTACAGCATCACACCATTTAATTGACATTTTTTCTCTCCAAGCATCAATTTTCAAGTTTATGTATGAAGTTTGATTTCGCACAGACTATGAAATTTAATTAAAATAAACCAATGATGGCCAAAAAATTGCATTTTTATTAATTATTGTACAAACATATTAATGCATAATACATTGACATTGAGTAGTTAAAATATTCATCTGAGTTTCCTTTGGATAGGAATTCAATCATAGTGCAATGTATATGATTCAAAACTCAGACGTTTACTATATGAACATATTGGGGTAGGAATAACAATTTATGTTTTATCAGAATGCCACCATTTCCTAGAATTGCATCATTGTTTTTCATGGATAGGGAAGGTTGGTGATCAACAATATACATATTAGAGAACATATATTATGAGTCATAAACAAAGTGAGCGTCAGAAATTGGAATTGAATACTTTGAAGAATGACTTGATATATAACAAGCTTTTCACAATATTATGGATCAGACAACACTATAGTGTTCTGTGTGTGTGTGTGTGTGTGTGTGTGTGTGTGTGTGTGTGTGTGTGTGTGTGTGTGTGTGTGTGTGTGTGTGTGTGTGTGTGTGTGTGTGTGTGTGTGTGTGTGTGTGTGTGTGTGTGTGTGTGTGTGTGTGTGTGTGTGTGTGTGTGTGTGTGTGTGTGTGTGTGTGTGTGTGTGTGTGTGTGTGTGTGTCACTTTGACAAGCTGATTAGATAATTGACAATGTTATGTTAATCTCTCTTATTTCATTCAAAATTTTTATGTGTTCGGAGTTTGTGTGTGGGAAAGTGTGTGGAAGTATATAATTAGAGGGGGCAATAAAGAGGTGTGGTTTGAGCTCTTAAACTCGAGTGTAGTTCTATTGTCCTCAGTGATGTTGTTAACCTCCACTGTCATAGTTACTCTAGAGCATCTCACTTGGACAATTAATGGGGGAAGGTACCCATTCATTAATTATTCTTGAGATTATCTACTATGTACGATAACTTTGTCGTCATTCACCCCTACTCTAAATTTTATTACCAAATGAAAGTGTAGTTCGAACACTTTCAATGATATGCTTTATGTGTCTGCCTCACAAAAAACTTCCAAGATTCCCAAAATTCCTCCTCACCTACACTAACCACAAGTAGCAAGAAGCTGCATGGCCCCACTTAACTGAAGGAGAGTTTTCTGTGACCCCCTTAGTGTGCTTTAAGTGGTCGTATAATCACACAACACTATAAAAGAGACCTAAAAACTTTTTATAGTTAAGTGGTAAAACAGTACATTTTACTATATCATCTCAGCACTTATAATAGCTGTTTTTTTTTTTACGCTTAGAAGTTACTGTATAAGAAGAGCTACAGAATGATATATATATATATATATCTAAAACTTTCACAAAGATACAAGCATTTCTAGACTGAATATCCACATATTCGGTCACATTAACATGAAATCGTTTTTTACTCTGAGAAATCAACGTGGCCTCCATGGCACACCTTCCTCAAATCCATAATAACTCAACATTGGACCATCCAAATTGCTTCATATTTGAAAAACAGCTTCTACAGATGTAGTGCAACTATATAAGCAACAAAACAGAAAACTACACCCTTCATACACAATTGATAAAAATGGGTACCTCCCCCCTTAATGCATTATCCATGTTTGTTCCAACCTTTCTGTATGTCTGACCTGTTTTGAATTGATTCCACCAATCTGAACACAGTTCTAGAATGAGATTATACAGAACTTGGATATGCACATAAATAACAAATTTGGCTTCTCATTATACTCATGAATTTACCACACTCAATCACACCCACTATATTAACTCTATCTCACCCCCTGAAAAAAGTAGAGAGAAAACTGAAAAGGATATTTAAAAAACTGAGAAGGATATAATATGAATATCAACTGGTTTAAACTGAAACAAACTTAAAAAATTAAGAGTTGAAATTTAAAGTGACTGTGGTCAGGTTAATTAGTAGAAGGATCTGAATATGTTTTTTTTTTATTTAAAGCATTTGCAAAGGCAGGCTTGTCCTCCAATATACTTTGTTACTGTAAAGGTAACTTTGTGGAGGTCTGTCTATTTGTTCTACTTTTGAAAAGCACTTCCAAATTATGATACTCAAACTATATATGATCTTTCTCCCAGTCATTTGAGGCTATATGAATTAACATTATTACAGTATATTAAACAGGCCACTACCAGCAAATCTAGATCTTGGGCTATACCTTCTTGAAGTAAAAATAAAGATGGATACTTTTAAATTTGATGGCATTGTATGTAAGAACTATTTCTTGCCTAAGTTCAGATTTTGATAAAATTTTGAAATGTTCCTAAAATGTTGAACTTCCAATTGAATGTGTACCGTTGCTAAAGAAGTCAAAGTTGGGAAGATTTCTTTTTCAGTTCAACACCACAGAGATAACTTTAAAGCTTTTTTTTCTGATGCAGTTATTTCAATCGTGAGGGCAGTATCTTAAAACCACCTCAGTCGCCAGAGGGGTAGGGATTAGCCTCCGTCTCAGACCCCTCTATTCACAGCACTGGATGTATTGCAACCAGTACGCAAATAAAGTGGATCAAGTGACTTATCTGTGCATTCCGTGTTCCTTAGGCATCCGTGGAACGCAACCATAAAAGCCACATCCACTCATATGGTTAACCAGAACTACATATTCAAGAAGTCTTATATTTTGCGCTTAAATATATAGCACCAGGTACTGGGGATGGCGGCAGAAACATTCAGTCAATTCGAAAATTTTACAACCTTTGCGGTAAGTATGGTAGTTTTAAAACCCCGTTATAAAATTATTTTGGTCTGCACCGACATTCCGGCGCAAGAACACGGAATGCATAGGCTAGTCACCAGACACACTTTCTTTGCGTGCTGCTGATGCAATACATCCAGTGCTGCGAATATAGGAGTCTGGGTCCGAGACCAGGTAGGGATGGGATACAAATATTTTTCAGATTAGGGGCAAGATTCCGAATGGGCGATGATTGCCCACCGAAATGCTGACGTCATCATTCAGCTTCCCCCTCAACCGTGGTATAAAAGCTCCGAAAGCGGTGCACGGACTATTGAGTAGTAGAACATAAAATTACAGCGCCACAGGTACCCGATCACTGTTATCCCATGGACTTACTGAAGGAAGACGCAGTATCCTTCCTGGCTAGGATTTCTGAGAAGTATCCGCATGCTTTGGCTCTCCTGGACACCTCTCAGGCCAAGCTGCTGAGCAAGGACCCAGCTGAGCCCTACCAGCCTGAGAATGTGAACGAGGAATACCTTAGAGACATGGCAGGCCAACGTGGCGTAAGCCGCTATAGTGAAGGTGCCAAGCTGGCCCTATCCAGGTCCCTCCTGGACCCAAGAACCCTAAACAAGGAATTAGACGTGGAAGAATCTATGAAGAAGCAAGAGATATTGGATGAAGTAAGTGTGTTATATTATTGGCTAAACCTTTGTGTTAGGTGGTAGACTAGTGGAGTCTGACCATCCTCAGCTCTATGCCATGGTGCCACTGGATTTGCTCATAGCAGAAATAACAACCATTAATATATATATATATATATTTGTGCATGTACTAGACAGACTTGCAATATATATGGCAGGTGAATACTACAATACCATAAAACTATATAGCTAGTTACATGGTAAAGGTGCACATGGCAGTATAACATGTAGCTCATTCATACACCTGATAGAGATTGCCTCATTATCTAGTACAATAGCTTGGACAACTCCTTTTACTACCATATAACCTTGTTTTGTGAACATTGTTATACACAGATGAGATGCATACAATTTATTTTTTAATTCAACACCCCCAGTATGAGCTTACTTCTTGTACATTTGGGTGTATGCATAAAAAAATATTCTAGATTGGGTTAATGATTTTATGATTAAATACACAGCTTAATAGGGAGGGGGGGGGGGTGGGGGGTGGAGGGGGAGGGAGTTGGCTATTGCTTACCAATTGGCTAATGAAGTGTAAAGCTTGACCAATAGGCAAAATATATATGCAAATTGTTTCAGGTTTCAGATAAACATGTGAGTTAAGTTGAAAGAATTGAGCATATGCTTTAGATTTGATGAATTATATCTTGAAACGTGGTAACATTTCAATGTCAAGGAATGATACTTTTTTCTTAATTCGAAATCACTGATGATTAAGTTGCTCTGATATGTTCATGTTGACTGAAATGAGAATGCATTACTTCTCCAGTGATATATAAATGTAGTAGCTATGGTTACATATCAATTCAATGTGCCATTCCATGAAATATTTCTTGAAATGTAATGAGTTTAAAACTTAAAATATATTCACTTTTTTTGTACACACGTAAACATTGGTAATGAGATTAGAATGGTAAGTTCTAATTTTAGAGTTTGCTTTACCTTTTTACATTATTGTAAGGTGAGGTTGCCAAGATTTTTTTTTCCTCCAAAAAGGTGTTAGCTACCAATTCATTTTGTCTTTGTACACCCATCAGATTGCAGAGCGAATGAAGCTGGTGATTGAATCCAAACTCTTGGCAACTGAGAAACAGCTGGGAGAAATCTACCTTCCAAGAATCACAAGACTCTGCAGAAAGTTTAAGTTTAATGAGAATGAAACCAAAATTGCCACTTTCTGTCTTGTGACACAATCTGGCTATGGTGAAAATAATGGAATGTTGAATCCTGTGATCTGCTGTAAAATTCTAAACATTCCTCTCAAGGAAATGCTGGAGTTTCTAGACAAGGATCGCCTCCACATGGAGCAAGGATTCTTCTCTGAAATTCTAGATAGTTATATCCTTTCTAGTGGCATCACTTATGACAACGACTTCTGCAAGGCACTGATGGGCACACACCTGAAAAGTCAGGAGTTCCTCAAGATAGAGCAGACAAAACTTGCTGATGTTATTGCTGAAGAACCTGGGAATGATAAATACCGGTAAGGGAAAGTTTTTAACCATGAGTTGTACATGAATGTGTGGTAGGGAAATATGGGAGAGAACTGAGGGACAGTGAGATGGGAATAATGTGTAAGGGCCTAATTATTTATAATCTCTTGAAATGTACATTTTTTTAAATCGATCCTTTTTAAATAAATGGGTTTATTTTTTTCTATCTTGAGGTCTTGTTTGCAATTAAGTTTAATCTCGCTGAAATATTACTAAATTGGGATTGAAGAAGAGCAGACAAAATGGAATTGTTGTATCTTATTTCAAAGGATCCATAGCTCCCTTCTCCCCTCTCCATCTCTTTATGCATGCAATTTTATTATCAAAGACTGTTGGATACAACCACTTTTGGAACCAGCAGTGGTTGTAACCACACAACACAAGTAATGTACTGAACAGTCACACAATGGTCTAAAGGAGCTGTGTATAAGTTTGTTGTGGACGGTTTTACAAGAGCTGTACCTAAATACATGGCAGAGTTCAACATCTCCATGTATGTAGGAACCTCAATCAGAGATAGTGCATTCCAAAGGTGTTCAGTTCACACCTCTTGAACCCAAACTGAAGGATGTAGTTCTTCCACAACAACCGACTTAAGGGACATGCTTCCTGCCATTAGACAAGAATCACTATATTTCTGACTTTCACATGCCCATAATTGGCAATGGCACTTCCTCTGCACTTGTAAGCTCAATCAGAGATCATTCATTTTTGCACCTTTAACACTTCCTCAGCACCAACAGAAGGTTATTGTTCAGTTCCTTAATGAGCTACTCATGGTGCACACTCCTAAGGATTACACAAATATTGGCATATCATTTCCTTTGTTTGCAACCCACCCGACCCTTTCTTACTTCCTCTTGTGAGAGAAGTGGGCTATGTGTAGTCACTGTTATTCAGACCTGATGACTAGGCACTTCCATATCAGTGAGCCAGGGCTAACTCAAGGAATATTATTAGCCAAAACCACCATTATTTTCAGCCTGTGTTTCTGAACTTGTTGTGACAATTTAATAGTGCATGCATAAACCAGTTGCCGATCTTCCAAGAAATATAATGCTGACTAGCATTCTCTTGACGCATCCACAGGATGTTCCTCAAGTGTATTTGAAGGAGTAAATGAATCTAAATCAGGTGTAGAGTAATTGAGAAACTTTGTTGCTCAGTAGTCTTACACAACAATGCATCCATTATCAAAAGTGCCACACAGAAAGTGCCATAGAGGAAGTGCCATAGAGAAATTGTTGTAATGGGTTTAAAAGATTTAAATTTATGAATATGTTACTGAAGACTGGATGTACCAATATTTTATTTAGTTTCAGCAAGATTGAGGTGGAGTATGATGATTGGTAAGAGTCAGTTAGTCCATCAAAGGTGAGTGTTTCAATCTCTGTGAAGGTCCCATAAGTATGGGATAAACTAAACAAGTTACTGTGAAGCATAGTAATGGCCATGTAGCATTACCCACATCAACATAGATAGGGTGACATAAAATTGTTCCACCGAAAGTGCCAACTTGGCTAACAATTGATCAGTAGATTTCAAATAGTAAAACAAGATGTGTATTTTTTTTTTCTTTTGGATCATTCATATTCCTTGGAAATCTTAAACCTCAAGCAATAGGAGAGAGGATTAGTGTTATCTTGGGCTTGTACTGAATCTCAGTTATTGTTAAACCAGACATGTTTCTTGTTAGAGTAGGTCAGGTAATTTTTAAGTGCAATATATTTTGAATTCGTCTGTGTGTTTTTTTTTTAATTTTTAAAATTTTGACACAAAAATTTTTAAATTTTTTAAAATTTTGTGTGCAGGAACAATGCAACTAACAAGGATTCACTCAGTGAGAAACAAGATACTCTGGAAGAGCCCACTGGTTTGAAACTCGAAATAGAGGGTATTTCCCTTCCTATGGAGGTATTTAAAAAAAAATTTTAAATAAATTTTAACTTTGCTCTAAAGTTATGCTAGCAGAATATTGATATTTAATATATTTTTGTTGCAGGAAGAATCAGAAGATATAATTGAGAAACGTAAACCACCCAGTAATTAGTAGAGAGACATCCTAGCTTTCAAAAATTTTTTTATAGCTTTATCCAACATTATGATTGTGTTTTCTTTGGTAGCTGGTGATATTTTGATAATAGAAGATAATGCACTGGATCTGGACACAATTTTACGCTTGGAGAGAGAGGAAGAGAAATCCCGTAAAGAGCTGACAGGAGACGATGTAAGGACATTTCCTTTGATAACAGTTGCACTGACCTATCCAAGGGAGGTGCAATAGATCACCTTTGGTCTTCCCTTTACCTCCACCATGTTTGGTGTGCAGGAGGAGACACAAGAGGGAGAGGAAGGAGATACCAATGAGGGAGAAGAGGACGACCAAGACAAATTGAAGCCTTACAAGACAGACCTGGAGTATCTTGAGGATCACATTCAGCTAATAATATGCCAGCTCAAGGCCAAGGGAATAGATAGACTCATGGAGATGGAGGTAAGCTTCATGGAGGGATGGGTTGGCAGTAGTGTGAATATTGTGTGATATTTATTGCCCTTCAATAATCACCAGGTCAGTGGCACAGGATGTAGTCCATTATCTATAAAGTGTTCAGTGCATGTGTTTACAGTTAATCAAGTTTGATTGGTTGTTTCTTAATATAATGCAAAAAAAAATTAGAAGAGAAATGACTTGAAATTGAATCCTTACATGTTTCTCTATTTCATTAGGATGATATTGATGATGGCTATAGGCAAGTTCAACGCTACCAGAGGCAAAAGGTGTTCAATAATCTTTGTTATTGCAATATGTTGATGCATTTCTCCAATTCTCCAGAGAGAGGCCAATACCAGGACAAAGGTCCAGGCTAACAAATGCAATAAGCGACTAGCTGTAAGTTCAATGCAAGCACACTGTTCAAATTGATGTATAGTCAATATAGATCTTCTCATTATCCATGCCTCCTCACATTTTTCCTCACAAAATCCAACCTATCCTTTTTCAATTCTTGTTTATTCGTATTCTCCTCGATCTCTTTCACATCTGCTTTTCTTATGTCTCTTCTTCCCGTGTCTCTTCCTTCTCTATTCCCCCTATTTATTTTCCTTGATATTTTCCTCTTCTTGACTTCTGCTCTTCAGCTGACTACCTCCTCAGGATCGTGGATTCCTCGTCTGGAAAGGATGGTCCAGTCCCGCAAACTCTGTGACTTTGAAAAGAAGGTGCTGCTCACCCTTATTGGTAGTGTGATTCAAGCAAACAAGTTCAATAGCTGCAATTCAAGCATCAGCAGCAATGTGGCACAAGTCGGAGATTTGCTGCGTATCTTCTGCTCTGGCCTGGAGGAGCAGATCCAGCACCGCAAGTACTTCTACAAGAGTGCATCTCTAGTCCGCGAGGGAATGGTTCTGGTCCACAGTGGTGGGCTCACAGGAGACACCTCCAGTGCTTTAGTACGCCAGTAAAAAGTGATAATCTGAACTGCATTTAATTCATGCGTACACTCTAATTGGTTTGTAGGTGGAAGTGGATCGTCGCATGCTGGACTTCTGTGTGGGACTAGATACTGAGTTTTCTGAGATCATCGAGGGATCACACCTTTACTACCCAAAGACAAAGTTTGATCAGGTCTGTGAGAAGATTAGCACTTAATTGGAATCCATCATTGTCAGTAACCCTGCATGAAGAAGTGCATAGGTTATCTTTATTCATCTCTTGTCATTGTTCAGGTGATTCTTCCCAAGGACCAGAAGGCTCTCATCCTGAACACTGTGAGTAATTTTGATGAGTTCAAGCGTTGTCGTAAGAAGATGGGTCTGGATGATGTCATCACCTATGGAGCTGGCATGGTCATGCTCTTCCATGGAGCACCTGGTACAGGCAAGACTATGATGGCCAATGCTCTGGCCAACAAACTCAACAAAAAGGTACTTTGTCCTGCAATGATCAATGAGCTGAGAATGTTTACAGTAAGATCATAAGATAGGTGAAATCAGTAGAATGAAATGGTATCCCTCTTTTTCTTTGTTTTTGTTGTTGGTTTTTTATTGGGTTTTTTTTTGTTGAAGGTTTTGTTGATCAATTTCCCATCTCTGGGCTCCATGAGTGCTGGGGAGAATTTTAAGTTTATCTTTCGAGAGTCCAAGATCAATGATGCTATCTTATTCTTCGATGAATGTGAAGCTATTTTTGAGTCAAGAGAATCTGGTGGCCACCAGGTTAACCTATTGCTCACAGAAATTGAAAGGTATTATTATTATTTTTGCTATTAAGTTTTTCTTCCAGTGATGCTTCTATTTTTGTCACAGGCATGATGGTTTGATTATCTTGGCAACCAATCGACCTTACGACCTTGATGAGGCAATGCATCGTAGGATCATGGTAGCCATTGAATTCCGACCACCAGACCATCTGCTGCGCAAGGCCATCTGGAGGTCACACATACCAGAGAAGATGAATCTAGCAGATGACGTTGACCTGGTAAATCCTAGAGTTTAGATATGATGTATCTCACGTATTTGATATGTGGTATAATCTTGTTTCTCTCTTAGTTTAGTGTGATGCTGAGTTACCTGATGTGCATTACACTTGTGTAATATATACTTATTTAATGTTAGTTTGATGTGACCATGTTGTTAGAATTTTCTATTCAACTTTGAAGTCAATTAACACACAATTGATGACTATGTAAAACATTTATGTCTTTTTCTGTCCACAGAATGACCTCGCACTCAGATTTGAACTGAGTGGTGGATTCATAAAGAATGCAATTCTCTCTGCTCTTTCTATTGCTGTGTCTCGTGATGGGAGTGCTCCAGTGGTGTGCCAGAAGGACCTCCTGCAAGGATCCAATCTCCAGCTGAGGGGGCGTTTGAGGATGAAAGACTTTGACAGACGTGTGGTGCCCGTCTCTGGCCTGGACGAGGTCATTGTGGAGGACTCCATCATGAAAGTGTTACAACAGATAGTCCAGTTTGAAAAGGCCAGGTAAAGAACTTTTTAGTTTGCTGAAGACAAAATGTTTGATGTTGTGAATGTCATCATTTTGGTTACCCTCATCTTCTTAATGTTATGATGACTTCTCTCCCTCCCTCCATCTCTTAAGGGCGGTGTTGTTTGGTCAGTGGGGATTTTCCAAGAAGAACCACCAAGGTCTGACCATCCTCTTGCATGGTGTGCCAGGCACTGGAAAGACAATGGTGGCAGAGGCCATCGCCTATGAGGTGGGAAAGACCCTGAAAATGGTCAACTGTGGTGAACTGCTCAGCAAGTGGGTGGGGGAGAGTACCAAGAACATTGACGCCATCTTCCAGGAGGCCAGACACCAGGACGCCATCTTAGTATTTGATGAAGCAGAGGGACTGTTTGGCGAAAGGACAGGGACAACGTGAGTCAGCAGGAGCAGTCCCTCACTAAGACCTGTGGCAAATAATTACTATAATATTTATTAAAACATGACATTTTAGACCAGATAAAATACTTGTTTAGAAGACGTAAGATGAGGTTAAAGGTGTAATAATATTTACAACTTTTGGGTTTCTATTCAGTAAAAGTTTTAGTTGTAACCTATTATTTGAAACAACAAACTTTAGTGTTTCCAAACAGTATTCAATTAGTTAAAAATCCATTTAATAGTAAAACTTGTGGATGTATCCACCCCCCCCCCCCCCCCCCCCCCACTTTTCCAAATGTTCCTAGACCTGTGTGCCACAGGTAAAAATAGATTTCAACTAACTCACATTATCTCTCATATCATTCGTTGTACCAAAATGTTATATGTGACTAATTTATTTATATTTCTAGTTCTGCCATATGCACATAGCACTCTCTCCCAGCCAGGAAGCACTCCCTCCTCTATAGTTCAATATTTATTTCACAACAACACTACACTACAATGATTTAGAGCTCATTTTTTGGTCAAGATACCTGGCATTAAAGCTTAATTAAGGGTTCGGCATAGCATATTATTTTAAGGCTTAAAATTGAGAATATTTTTAGGGCTTACAATAGCATATTTTTTAAAACTTAAAACAACACTTATTAGGGTTTAAAATAGCACCTTTTTAGGATCAAACCACGCATAGTAAAATCCCATTTGCAGTTCATAGTTTCCCATTTAGTTATCTATTCTGAATGAGCCCTTGCATTGTGAACTCTCTTGGTATCCCATGTGTGCAACGTGTCAACAACTCATAACTGCCATAAGAAACTGTGAAGGCTATGCAATTTGGAAAACCTTTCTGCACAGGATCATCCATGCCTATTTTGATCCTCACACATATGTTCACATATCCCTCCACTCCACCTCCCACCCAACCTTTTTCTTTTCCTTCCAATTGTGATGTGATTTGTGTTTAGATCTGCCACAGCAGGTAAGCTTGTGCCCTGATTTTGTGTGTGATAAACTTGTGTATTTTCAGGTGATGTACACATTAGGTGTTGAATAATGCTGTCATTGCTTTATCAAAAATATTATGGAATTGATTGGTGGGAGCAATTAGCTAGTCTGATTCATATAAGCCACATCTGATATCTGTGGATATACCCTTAAATTTCTTTACTAAATGGAAATAGAAAGGAACTTCTTTTCTTTTAATTAAACACAAATGAAAGGACATTAGTGAATTAATTATGTTAAACCTACTAAAATGTTTTATCTAAAATTGGAGTTATATCTATCTATCTATCTATCTATCTATCTATATATCTATCTATCTATATATATCTATGCATAAAAAATATATATATAATATATATCTATGTATATATATATACATATATATTACTAATGTATGTGTATGTAACCAGATGTGCCCTATTGTCAGATCTTCTTAAATCCCTCCCCAAAAAGTATTTTCATTATCAGATGTCTTATGTGTGGGTTGTTTATCCATTGCTTGGTCCAGGTCTTCCACTGATCGCTATGCCAACGTGGATGTGGGTGTGTTGCTGTACCACATAGAAAGGTTTCCAGGTATCATCATTCTCACCACCAACCTCATTGAGAACATCGACAAAGCTTTCTTCCGTCGTCTCAGATACGTCTTGCAGCTGAACGTGCCCAACCACCAACTCAGGGTCAAACTGTGGAAGGTCAGTTCACCACATGGTGGTTCAAAATACTAATTCACGGAGAACTAAATTGGCAAGTGTACAAAATATGCAAAAGACTTTTGACCAGTACAATAAATCATGAGCCAGCTAGTTCAACTCAATATCTATCTAAAGCATCATACTGACATTTACCAATGAAAAATACCAAAGGAAGGTACATGTCTCGAAATCCCTCTTCTCCATACAGTTGAACAAAACTAGTAAATGATCATCACTCAGGAATAGGTTGAATTGTAGTAGTTCTAATTACAGGCTTGCCAACTGTCCCGGGATAGTTTGGGTGTACAACCTCTGGTCCCGGTGTTGCGGTGGTGGAAGGATATTAATAGGGGCTCTGCCAAATACAGATCTGCAGAGGACAGCTACTAAAATATAGCTTTAAATATGCAATTATCAAGCTATAGAATAGGATGAATTCAGTTGACAATTCTCAAGCTTCAGATTAGTACAAGTAACAATGCAACTCCTAATATCTAGGTCTGTAAATTATTGCTGGAGCTATATGACCTTTGAACCTGGTTTTAGCATGGAGTTTATTCTGGAGGGAGAGAATGTTTGGAGTTGGGAGTGTAGGGCAGAATATATGGGGGGGGGGGGGGGGCATCTGATAGCACAGAATGTTAATACTTTTTTGAAGAATCATGGGGAAATTAAAAAAAATATATAGATGAAATTTCAGTAATGACATGCTCTCCTAACTGAAAACAACATAACAATATGTCCAAATCATATTCCTTAATTTATCATGTGTATATTAGTTAGTGTGGAATACTAATTAATACCTTTTATTTATTTAATACTGTTGGATTCAGCTTGCTTTATTATTCTATTTTATCATAATATTCCTTCTTTTTTAAATTTCTCTATTAGAATTGAGTTTTTGTGGCACTTCAGCGGTTGGAATGTGTTACTATAAATAGCTGACAAGTTTCAACTGTGACACTGACAGCCATTTCAATTGACATTCAGACAAATCAAATATTTTTTCTTAAAAATTTATTTTATATGAATTTCCAAACTTTCACTATGTTATGCAAAGGCTTGTGACTAGGCTACAGCAATGGAATGGAATGTGTTTAGTGCATGCTTAGTGTAAAGGACCCCATAACACTACATTGTAGTTACCGGCCGAGGTGCTGCCATTGCCCGTGCAAGAATACACCTAAAGTAAGGTTGCTCCAGTATGTGGTTGTTGATTTGGTTATGGATGTCTGCAGATTATCATACCTGAGGAGACTCCACTAGCAGATGATGTGAACTTTGAGGTATTGGCTCGTCACAAACTCACTGGAGGTGAAATCAAGAGTGTGTTATTCCGTGCAGCTGCCTGTGCAGCCCTCAGGGATGAAGGTACTGCTGTATTTGGCATTGACTAACTCTATTGTGTTTATACTTTTTAAAGCTGCTTTATAATACAATGCACTGATATAATGCAAGTGCAAACCTGATTTCTGTATTAATATTTAGCATGGAATTGTCTTGGATGATGTTTTAGTTTTTTAAGTCATACTTTGAATCGGCATGAAATGACATAAATGTAAATGACGTCACACCCAGATGCAGTCGCCTGCATATGTATGATAGTTAGCACAATGAATGTGTCTTAGTTATTGTAACTATGTTGTTAAAGTTTATGTTGCTGTGGGAATGATCTAACACTTCATTCCCCTCCTACAGATGATCGTCGCATAACGATGCAAGATTTAGAGAATACATCGGAAGATGAGAAATCGTCTACCAGGATTGGTTTTAGGAGGCAGGATTCTGATGTAACAAGAATGTACAACTGAACGTTGAGGACCTCCAGAAAATAGTTCACAACTCTCTTAGAGTTTAGCCTAAGAAATTTAACGTAGTTATTGGTAAAACTATTTTCACTTTCTTTGAGTCAAAAATGTTTTTATAAAGAGATTTGATATTGTAGAATGTGAAGTAACTACTGTTCCCCCCCCCCCCCCCCCAAGGTTGGGGAGAATGTGGTTTGGGCTAGGGTGTAGGTCCATTTAATGAACTTTCCTATTCATGAGTAACTACTGAGTTGTATTGTGTAATCTGATCCCCTTCAAAAGGAATGTTCAGCAAATTAGTCTTTTTTTTTCAATATGGAAAAGATGACATACTTGAAGGGTATTTCTCTAGTTTAACTTAATTCTTAATAACTCATGACAACATTGACAGACCAGCTAACCAAGCCCAGCCAGTGACTTGCAGGGGATATGGAATAATACTTGGACCAATGAAGTTAAGACCATGAACCCATATATATATTCATAATCAGTTTCCACTGGGGAATGTTTTACTATATCTTATGGTCACACCCTTTCCTGTGTTCACGTCACACTAAAAAGAGGCCAAAACGGTACTTGTTCAGAACAAATTCTTGGAGCTAAACCTAAAACTAGGTATGCATACCCACAAGTCGACTTTGTAAGTCATATGGGCTGGTTTCTTCTGGCCACACCACTTACAATTGGTGTGTATGGTTAAAAATGTCAAAAATGGAATTTCTGAAAAATGCATGGACCGAAAATATTTGGAATCAGTGTCGCTTGTGAAACATTTAAATTAACCATGGTCTTCGACTGGTTAAGGCACAGGTGTAACAATAAGAAATTTCCAGGTTTCACTTTTTCCTTATTTATAAATACATATGTGGATATGTATGTATTGATTTATATTGCATGTTTATCCACATAACCACCAAAGCACCAACCAATTGAAGCTAACTCTTCAGGATAGACACATCTTACACCAACTATGTTTTTTTATTAAACATCTAGCTCCACATCAAAAGTAGCCAAAGCTTTAAAAAATGTTTTGCAAATAGCTATATTTTATCATGACAAATCAGAAAGTCTTTGATTCTCATTTTCTTTACCTGAATCAGAGATAGATGGAACTGAGGAGCAGTATCAATAGGATATGAAGGTATGAATAATTATTGCACTTTCCCAAGGGACAGATCTCTTCACTTATTCCTTCAGATTTCCAACTCCACAACTCTTTTTCAGTTGCTATTGCGCTAGATGTCAATGTGCTGCTACCAATCCTGGACTTACTGTTGGAATTGGGCCTCTTGACCCCAGGAATTGTTGAAGTTAGTTGAAATAGCGTATCACCGCCATTGAGTTTTGGCTGCAGCAGTCCCCCAATTTTTTTTCTCCAGTTCAGTTACCCTTTAAATGACAAACATCAAATCGGAAGGTGAACATTAAAACAAAATCATAATTGAAACCTTTCACTTTCACATCAGCATAGAATCATATAACAAAAAAAAATGCAGCAAGTTACAATCAGTAATTAAGAATAATCATATTCACTAATAATAATTAGAGACTATGACTAAATACTTGAAAACTGAAAGGATCCTCACAAGCACATATTTAAAGAGGCACCTATGTTTGATCATAATTTATGAACAATCACACAGGTACACAAGGTCCTAATGTAGAGGGATGAGGATTGCCAGCCACTGAAACTGTGGAAGTTCTTTCACCATCTGGTAAAGTGTGACTTAATGACGGAAAACAAATTCAAACCTAGCTGTAAACCTAACTGTAAACCTAACTGTGACACCGGATGTTTTCCCCATGGGCTTAGATACGAACTTTTTAGCTGTTACACTGGATGGATGTTTTCCATTCGTTCTGGACCAGCGGCTGGACTAACGCAACCTAATCTGTCCTTACCACACCATTGACCTTTTGATCTTGAATCTGGAGCACTATGGCTGATGGTACGGACAAACTCTCCACTGTTGATTTACTGAAGGAAGATGCAGTATCCTTCCTAACCAAGATCTCTTGGAAGTATGACAATGTCTTGGCCTTGCTGAATGCCAACCAAGCTAAGCTGCTAAGCAAAAACCCCAGTGAGCCCTACCAGCCCGAGGATGTGAATCATGAATATCTCTCAGATATGTCCTGCTACTATTCTGTGAAGCAGAGAAGTGATAATGCCAAGGTGGCCCTATCCAAAGCCCTACTCACCCCAAGAATTAAAATCAAGCAAGTGGATGTGGAAGGATCTCAGTTGATACAGCAAACCATGGAAGAAGTTAGTATAATTTTTATTGTTTGTTTTTTGAAACTAAATGATCTTTTTTAATTTGCTATCAAATGTTACAATGTGAAGACAAATATACCTGTAGAGGAACTAATATTCCCAAGGACAACAACTCTTAGATAAAATGGTTGTCATCCAGAATAAATCCATGTACACTGTGTCAGCCATAGCTAGGTAGATACAAAACAATTATTTGACGTAAAAACCCACCAAAATGAAGAGATTTTTTTAAAATTGTTATTTTTTTAAAATTTGAATGTTAATTTCAAGTTTGCAACTTGGCAAATGCACTTGGGAATGTTGTACATGACAAAGTGAGCAACAGTGTAATGTAGCTAAGGATTGTGGCTACTCACCTTGTATTACCTTTTCACCTGTTCATATCTGAACCATATGGAGTGCAAGGAAAAGGTGAGTCAGAGGAAGAAATAAAACTTGTTTTGGTGATTTTTGCAAATTGCATCTGCTCCTGAATAGCTTCTGTGTTGCTTTCATAATTTGGGGTAAGTTAGTGTAATGTCATGCAAATGCATTCCTCCATGCCTTAACACTGCAGTAGCTTCACCTACTAAATCAGATCTGTTCCTGAATATCTTCTGTTATGATTTCATATTTGGAGATAATGCAGAGTAACACATCATGCAAATTTATTCCTCCACGCACTAACACCTACTATGTTCATTATGGCATGGTCTTGTTAAATTGGGTTCAAACGCTAACTTTTATGAATTATAAGCTTTGCATACACCTTTTCTCCATTCTTGGGAGGTAATGTTGCCATGGATATTTTCTATTTATAAATACTAATGCATGTTTTCTTTGTACATCCAGATTGCAGAGCGAATGAAGGTGGTGGTAGATTCTAAAGTCTCTCTGACTGAGGAAAAGTTGGGAGAGCTCCACCTTCCAAGGATCATACGACTCTGTAGAAAGTTCAAGTTTACTGAGAATGAAGTAAAAATAGCCACTTATGCACTCACAAGGCAGTTTGAGTACGATGACTGTTTTGGAAAGGGAAGACTTGGTATGGATGCTCTGAGCTGCTGTAGAGTCCTGAATGTTCCTCTCAAGGATATGCTCGAGTTTCTGGACAAGGACAGGATTCACATGGAACAGGGATTCTTCCCAGAAATTGAGCAAAGCTTCATTTTAAGCTGTGAAATCACATACGACATTGACTTCTGCAAAGCACTTATGTGCTCAAACTTGAAGAGCAACGAATTTCTCAAAATTGAGCAGACAAAACTCGCTGATGTGATTGCTGAAGAACCTGGGAATGAACATTACAGGTAAGAGAAACTTTTAACCTAATCATTGCATGTATATATGTAGTTGAAATACAGGAGAAAGGAGGTGGGGTGGAAGTAGTGTGGATAAATCTGTATTGTCTTCCTAAAATATTTTAGAAATGTAGTGCTTTGTAATTATTTTCTATTTCCTGTGGTGGAGCATGGTTTGCAGCATGAATATGTTTAATTAGCATCTTCGCTCACATAAGCTCTGTTTCTGGTGTTAGGGAGAGTCCGCGCATGGGGGGGGGGGAGGGGAGGTTGGAACAACAACTGTTTTACTTAATATGAAAAACCACGTTATGAATCATAAACCAAATGAGTGTCAAAAATTGGAATTGAATACTTAAGGATCAAACTCTTCCATAACTTTAATTTTTTCTTTAAATTTTTTTTTTTTTTCATTTTTTTTTCATTTTTTTATACTTTGTCACAATGTCTTGAGTACAGGAACAATGCAACCAACAAGGATTCACTCAGTGAGAAACAAAATACTCTGGAAGAGCCAGCTGGTTTGAAATTAGATATAGAGGGTGTTCCCGTTCCATCAGAGGTAATACAATTAATATCTTAGTTTTGTTTAAAGAAATATAAATACATGATCTATTTTTTGTTGCAGGAAGAATCAGAAGATAAATCTGAGAAAAGTAAATGCCCTGTAATAAATGGAATAGCTTCCTGGGCTATTTAGCTCTATCTGTTATTGGAGTGTATTCTGGTTGTGTTCTCTTTGTTAACAGGTGAAATTAAAAGTGTAGAAGATAATGCACTGGATCTAGACACAATTTTACGCTTGGAGAGAGAGGAAGAGAAATCCCGCAAAGAGCTGACAGGAGACGATGTAAGGACATTTCCTTTGCTAACGGTTGCACTGACCTATCCAAGGGAGTTGCTATAGATCACCTTTGTTCTTCCCTTTGCCTCCACCATGTTTGGTGTGCAGGAGGAGACACAAGAGGGAGAGGAAGGAGATACCAATGAGGGAGAAGAGGACGACCAAGACAAATTGAAGCCTTACAAGACAGACCTGGAGTATCTTGAGGATCACATTCAGCTAATTGCCTACAAGCTCAAGAACAAGGGTCTAGAGAAGCTTATGGAAATGGAGGTAAACTTCATTGAACTTTGTTGTTTATTTGACGATTACTCTAATTTAGACTAAAAAATAAGGTACAGGGTCAGTCAACATATTCAATTATTGCATAAGCTCAGTGCATGTAGATAACAGAAGGACAATAGCTAACGACTTAAACCCTGTCCACACTGCACAATAAAACCGGTTTCACCTGTGTCTGGAATGGGTTTCAGCGTCAACACTACACCCGGTTTCATTCCAACGGGTTCCACCAGGTTTGACCTGAAGCCTTCAGATGGGTAGGCTTCAAGTGGCTCAGATTTATTGAACATTCCTGCGGCTTTATTGCTGATGTTCGCTATTAGGAGTTTAGCTACTAATAGCTCTCTCTCCCCTCTCTAGCCTCCCTTTGTGCGATGACATTACGGAGGGAAAGAGACAGAACAACAGAGCACACCAGAAAATAAAATACCCTGTTTCTATACGTGGTAGAGGAAAGCCAATTAATATGCCCAGCCAATTATTTAGCCCACACAGGTGATGTGGAGTGGGTTCAGCACTATGCTAGTGTGGATGCAAGAAAATGTTTGGAACCATGTGTTGCTGGAGACCCATTTCTAGTGTGGACAGGGCTTTAGTCTGTTTATTACTATTACAATCACCTCTGTTATGGTTGGCCAGTGACATGATTGTGAAAGCATACAGAGACGGAGTTCAAAAGTATGAAATCAATCTTGAGTGTGATGATGTAGTGAATTAATTTTAATTTGATTTATTCGAGGAATTGCAAGCTTAACTGCCTAATATTGCCATTTGGGCTGATTAATACGAGTGGCAGTATTGAGAAGAGAGGGGGGATAGGGGGAAATCATATTTTGCAGTGGTTCAGTGTTGCAATGGCGGTATCTTGCACCATATACTTCAGTTTCAGAAATGATGTTGGAAATTCAGATTTTAGCAGTAAATAAAGCACACTATCTTAGTTTTGTATTATAGTGGAAACATTCCCTTAGAAACAGCACCCTACCTCACACACCAAAATTACTAAGGAGTGAGGGAATTTTTTTGAAGGAATTTATTAAAAAAAATAAGGTAAATAATTTTGGTTTTGGGTTAGTGTAATACCCATTTCTAGGTTTGCTGGAGAAGATAGGTGGTTGTGTGTGGGTGGTATGGTTATTTCAGGCTGACTAGTTCAGCAGCTGAATTGAAAATATAGAAGGTATGCCACAAAAAAAAAAAGCTAGAAAGAAAGTTATTTAGCCATTTCATAAGTCACAGGTTCACTTTCCAGGATATTCAGGGTAAGCAACTTCCTTTCCAGATGAGGGACAGGTGCAATATATTCTGGACTGTCCCAGATATTCCCAGACAGTTGGCAGGTATGGACATCTCTGTGGGGTAAATATTTAAAAAAAAGATTATACTCCAGTCCTATTGGATGCATTTTTATTTGAAAAGCATTGCTTAGGGCTAGCTTAGTGGTTTTTTTTCCTTCTTGATAAATCCATCTGAAAAATGAACTAACATTTTAACAAAAGCATAACGCAATCTTGCTATGCTTGCAATGGCCAAATATGGAATATACACATCAAGTGTTTTTTTTAGCTCTATATAGCTCAGAACATCTTCTATATATACATTCTCTATATAGCTCAGAACATCTTCTATATATACATTCTCTATATAGCTCAGAACATCTTCTATATATACATTCTCTATATAGCTCAGAACATCTTCTATATATACATTCTCTATATAGCTCAGAACATCTTCTATATATACATTCTCTATATAGCTCAGAACATCTTCTATATATACATTCTCTATATAGCTCAGAACATCTTCTATATATACATTCTCTATATAGCTCAGAACATCTTCTATATATACATTCTCTATATAGCTCAGAACATCTTCTATATATACATTCTCTATATAGCTCAGAACATCTTCTATATATACATTCTCTATATAGCTCAGAACATCTTCGAATGGTAAACTCATCATTCACCAGTTCAATATATCTCCACTAAATGCATGCCAGAAGCAGCAATTGCCTGTACTACAACTAAATGAACTAAAAAATAGATACTTTATTCTACTTGTGTACTTTTAAGAAGCGCAAGTTCTTTTCAAAGTGTTTCAGTTCAAGCAAGTTGGTGAATATTTCTGGGAATATGCATGGATAACAGAAATTCAGCTATCGTAAGTTCACTTTTCATCAGCATTGAAGTTTTACTTCGGTGTTTCAATTGCAAATTAACAGTATCCATTCATGTGTTATTTCTTCCTTTTAGTCTGGGTAAAGAAACAGTATCTTCGCTTGTGTATTCGGAAATCTCACTACATGAAAAAATTAATTCTTTAACACTGAAACCACCAACCTGTTTTCTTCTTCAAACATTGGTATTCATGTTCCATTTTCAGTTACACTAAAGACTAGGTGTTCCACAGATATATAAAACGTCTCACTTAACATGTTTTGTGTTTTATAGGCAAATATGGATGACGGCTACGGGCAAAGTCAACGCTATCAGCGACAAAAGGTTTGTGAGTAGAATATGTTACCACTATTTATTGATATGTTCATTTCTTTAAATATCCAGAGAGAAGCACAAACCAAAGCTAAAGTCCAGGGCAACAAATGCAATAAGCGACTAGCTGTAAGTTCAATGCAAGTACACCATTTTGGATGCATAATAAATGAAAATAGGAGATTTTAAAACCGGTTTGATCTCTCTATTTCATTACTTTGCATGCTCTTTTCTCCATCTTTTATTCCCTTTTCCTCTAATCTTCTCCACTTCTTGCACTGAATGTCACATTTTCCGGATTGTTTTGGTCACCTCCTTTCCTCTCTCCACCACTTCTTTCATCATATTCAGCTGACAAGATCCTCAGGGTCTTGGATTCCTCGTCTGGAAAGGATGATCCAGTCCCGCAAGCTCTGTGACCTTGAAAAGAATGTGCTCATCACCCTTATTGGTAGCGTGATTCAACCAAACAAGTTTAGTACCTACGATTCAGGCATCAACATCCACAGTACCCAAGTAGGAGATCTCCTGCGTTCTTTCTGCTCTGGCCTGGAGGAACAGATCCAGAGCCGCAGATACTTCTACAAGAGTGGCTCTCTAGTCCGTGAGGGAATGGTTCTGGTCAACAGCAGTGGTCTCACGGGAGACCCCTCCAGTGCAACAGTATGTACCTCAGAGAGTGATGTTCAAAACTGCATATAAATTCATGCGTACATTCTAATTGGTTTGTAGGTGGAAGTGGATCGTCGCATGCTGGACTTCTGTGTGGGACTAGATACTGAGTTTTCTGAGATCATTGAGGGATCACATCTCTACTACCCTAAGACAAAGTTTGATCAGGTTTGTGGGAAGTTTAGTACTTGATTAAAACCCATCATTGTCAGTAACCCTGCATGAAGAGGTACATAGGTTATCTTTATTCATCTCTTGTCATTGTTCAGGTGATTCTTCCCAAGGACCAGAAGGCTCTCATCCTGAACACTGTGAGTAATTTTGATGAGTTCAAGCGTTGTCGTAAGAAGATGGGTCTGGATGATGTCATCACCTATGGAGCTGGCATGGTCATGCTCTTCCATGGAGCACCTGGTACAGGCAAGACTATGATGGCCAATGCTCTGGCCAACAAACTCAACAAAAAGGTACTTTGTCCTGCAATGATCAATGAGCTGAGAATGGTTACAGAGAGATGGCAATAGCTGATTACTGCATGATGACTAAATCAATAAAATGAAACAGTTACCCCTCTCGCATTCACATTTGTTTGTTGTGTTTTTTTGTTGTTGTTGTTTTTGAAGGTTTTATTAATCAATTTCCCATCTCTGGGCTCCATGAGTGCTGGGGAGAATTTCAAATTCATCTTTCGAGAGTCCAAGATCAATGATGCTATCTTATTTTTCGATGAATGTGAAGCTATTTTTGAGTCAAGAGAATCTGGTGGTCATCAGGTTAACCTGTTACTCACTGAAATAGAAAGGTATTATTTTTTCCATTTATGTTTCGTCCAGTGATACTTTTATTTTCATTGCAGGCATGATGGTTTGATTATCTTGGCAACCAATCGACCTTATGACCTTGATGAGGCGATGCATCGTAGGATCATGGTAGCCATTGAGTTCCGACCACCAGACCATCTGCTGCGCAAGGCCATCTGGAGGTCACACATACCAGAGCAGATGAATCTAGCAGAAGACGTTGACCTGGTGAATCCTAGTGATGTGATACTTGCTTCACTTGATTAATATTGTTGGGTTGTGGTTGAGTGTTAGTAGCTGTAGCTGATTCTTAACCCCTCACCCCACAACTGACAGTGGTATTGCTGCCACCAGAGTCACCAAGTGTCTGTTTCCCTTGCCTCTTTGTAGGCCAGTACACTATCTTAGAGGGTAATCAGAGATAATAATCACTAATTGGTTCCACAGGATCAAATGAACACAAGTGGGTAGTCCAGAGTATTTGTACCTGAAAGCTAACCCTTTACAATAGATAATAATCGATGACACATTTATCAATTATATGATTCTATTAATGCATATTAAGAGAAAGCATGTGATGCTGTTGTACTTATTTAAATGTGGTTAGATATTGAGGTCTCAAAATGACCATGCAGATTTATTCACTGTTATTGTAGTGAAATGCACACCATTCTACATCAGCTCTATATCAGTATTGGAGTGATATAACATTACACTGTTTCTTAGTTCTATTGTGTGATGTGATGCAATATTGTAGTGATGTCATTTATGTTATTGTTTTAATCTTTGTGCTACAGAATGACCTCTCTCTGAAATTTGAACTGAGTGGTGGATTCATAAAGAATGCAATTCTCTCTGCTCTTTCCATTGCTGTGTCTCGTGATGGGAGTACTCCAGTGGTGTGCCAGAAGGACCTCCTGCAAGGATCCAATCTCCAGCTGAGGGGGCGTTTGAGGATGAAAGACTTTGACAGACGTGTGGTGCCTATCTCTGGCCTAGACGAGGTCATTGTGGAGGACTCCATCATGAAAGTGTTACAACAGATAGTCCAGTTTGAAAAGGCCAGGTAGAGAACTTTTTAGTTTGCTGAAGACAAAATGTTTGATGTTGTGAATGTCATCATTTTGGTTACCCTCATCTTCTTAATGTTATGATGACTTCTCTCCCTCCCTCCATCTCTTAAGGGCGGTGTTGTTTGGTCAGTGGGGATTTTCCAAGAAGAACCACCAAGGTCTGACCATCCTCTTGCATGGTGTGCCAGGCACTGGAAAGACAATGGTGGCAGAGGCCATCGCCTATGAGGTGGGAAAGACCCTGAAAATGGTCAACTGTGGTGAACTGCTCAGCAAGTGGGTGGGGGAGAGTACCAAGAACATTGATGCCATCTTCCAGGAGGCCAGACATCAGGATGCCATCTTAGTGTTTGATGAAGCAGAGGGACTGTTTGGCGAGAGGACAGGAACAACGTGAGTAAAGAAAATATTGTTTTATTAGTTTTCAGCTAGTCAAAAAGTGTAATGTATTATTAGCTGAAAAATCCTTGGAAATTGAAGTGTGGGTACATGTCCTCACTGTAATATTTAAAACCCAAATGTAATTTATCATTTATCTGGTTGATGTAACATTAGTTTTTAAAAATTTATTTAATTATCCTGCTCTGTGATTTTCAGAAGCTACTGAAACTATTAAAAAAATTTAAATAAACCTTCTCTCTCTCTCTCTCTCCTAATAGCGCTAGCTGCTTTGCGGCTAGCTTGTCCACTTCATGAAGATGCATCATTACTCCCTTATGGATAATGACCTGAAATTATCGAACAGTTGTATTGAAGTCAGTGGGCAATTAAATGTCAGTGTTCATGTTTTTCAATATACCATGTGATACAAGAAACCATTGTTAGCTTGTTTATAGTGGTTTGTATTTTCCCCTGGAAAGTGGGAAGAAGAAAAGAAGGAAGGGAAAGGGAGAGGTGGGGGGGGGGGGGGGAAGGGGAAGAAGAAAGAGAAACAAGGAGGAAAAAGGAAGGGTGGCGGATAAGAAAAGAATGAAATAAAGAAGGTGGTGGGGGGAAAGAAGGAAGGAAAAAGGGGGGAAAGAAGAAATGAATAAAGAAAAAAAGGAGGAAGAAAAAAAGGAGGAAGAAGAAAAGTGGACAAATTGGGGGAGAAGTAAAAAGAAGGAAGGGGAAAATAGGCAGAAAAAGAGGAAGAAAGGATAGAAGGGAAAAAAATAGAAGGAAAAAACATACAAAAGAGATTGAAGAACAAAAGAATAGAACAAAAAAAGGGAAAAAGGATAGAAAGAAAAAAAATAGAAAATGGACAGAAGGAAAAAAAGATAGAAGGAAAATAGATTGAAGGGGAAAGAGAAAAGAAAGAAGAGAAAAAAGATTAAACGAAAAAAGATAAAGAGAAAAAAAAAAGGATAAAAGGAAATAAAAATGGAAGGAAAATAAAGATAAAGAGGGAAAAATACAAGAAAAATAAGATTGAAGGAAAAAAAGATAGAAGAAAATAAAGTAGAAGGAAATAAAGAAAAAGGAAAGAAAAACTCTCAGGGAAAATCGAACCACTGACCTTCAGCTTGGGAGATCTGTGCCTTACATTGGGCTATGGTTTTTGTAGGCATTTTTATATGGAAGACTTGAATTCTATTTTTCCTCACCAGGGATGCCACATTCGAAAAATTCCTTTGAATGACAGCATCCTCAGAAAATTCTTATTGTTTGACACATCACATGTCAAAATCAATCTAGAACTGCGACCTGTAGAGCTGAGGGGACACACACACACACAGACGCATTTTCATCTCCAAGACCTCTAACTTTGCAAGATGAGTGTGTACAATCAAATCATGTTGTTAATCTCCTTTTTAAAATTTATATGCCTTAAATTGGAACTATGAAATAGTTAAGTCCAGGTGTATGTGAAATATGGATGGCAGTGCCCCTTTAACTATGGGTTGTATGCATTACTTGATCCAGGACTTCCACTGATCGCTATGCCAACGTGGATGTGGGTGTGTTGCTGTACCACATAGAAAGGTTTCCAGGTATCATCATTCTCACCACCAACCTCATTGAGAACATCGACAAAGCTTTCTTCCGTCGTCTCAGATATGTCTTGCAGCTGAACGTGCCCAACCACCAACTCAGGATCAAGCTGTGGAAGGTCAGTTCACCACATGGTGGTTCAAAGTACTAATTCTTTACTGATATGGTAAGAATCAGAATGTATAGATGACTTCTTGCATGGGAAATAAATCGTGAGCCAATTGTCCAACTCAGCAGCAACCCAAAAACTTGTGCTGTTTGCTACTAAACTACTAGCTACCATAAAGGTGCCAAAGAAACTTGTATCTTCCTCTTTTTATATGTTGCAAGATGGCTAGTTAGTTGTGGCTGCCAGATAGGCTAGTTAGTTGTGGCTGCTAAGAAGTTAAAATGACTCTAAATATAGAAATGAGGAGTTTATAGCAATGGACAATAGAAGAATTTATGGGATAGAAAAGCTTCATTCCATTCAAATACAATTCTACTGACTGTCAGAAACAAAAATGCAGCTCATCTTTTTATACTACATGCTGCACTAAAAAAAAAAAAGAGTTCTATAAATTTCTTTCCTTAATTGCAAAAGTATTGTTTTGTGCAGTACATATTTTCCATCTGCTATGCAGGTATGTCACCACCATGGTGAGCATACTTTCCTCCATGGCAGGCATTTCTTCCTCAATGGCATTGTGCTGCTAATATCTACTTGAACTTACCGTTTGCACAATTCCAAAACAACTGAGCTCAAAATGAAAACTGCACAAATTAGATATCAGTTGGTACATCCTCAAAATCTCTATAACATTGGTAATCCACACTCTTCGACTCTTGCAATAAGTTCCATTGCAACCATTAGCCACACAGTCAATGCTTCACCATTTTGCAAATTAGACTCGCATGATTAAGTAACTTTTACTAATAAAATAGCATAGGTCTATAGTTGCAATCCATTTCTCCCTTTATGACATTGTTGACAAGTTCCTCCCTTATGGAATGTTTGTTTGTTTCTTTTATAACCTTAGCACCAAAAATTTCAAAAACTTTTCTTTTATGACTGTGCACTAAGGACAACATATATTCAAGTTAACCTTAGAAGTTGAATTTGAAGTTGGTAATACTATCTTATATCTATCAAGGAGATGTCCATGTGTGTGTTCCCTTAAAATGTAAGACAGTTCGATGCAAATGATTGGAATGTTTTTCTGTGGATACAAGGTTGTCGGGGAATTTTTGGACAATAAAATGGGAAGGGGTCGTTTTTGTACTCTTGCCAATGGGGGATGAGGGCTGTGCTCCAATTAGCTTTGGTTTATCTTTCTTGCATTGACTGATGGAGTTATTGGCATCCATTAGTGATACTGATCATGCTAAACTGTCTTGACAATCATTGCCACTGAGCCCAGCAAAGGAGATGTCTGTTTGCATGTTCCCTCGTGGCTGGAGACATGATGGTGCAAGTGTTATGGGATCTTTTAGTGTGATTGCAAGGTGGGTTGGGGAATGTTTTTTTGGCAAAAAAAAAAAGAGGGGGGGGGGGGAAGGGGAAACAGTGTATAAGTTAGCTGGAATTATATGCAAAATGACGTGGCATAAGATATCTGATTTTAAATGGTTAGTGTTGCTTTCCTGTGCGAAGAATAAGTACTTGAGCAAGTCATGCCATAGAACATGACACTTAAACAACAGATTAGGAAGAGCGTTCAGCAATGTGATGAGGTTACTAAATAGGTAATTGACCATAGCATATGGAGGTGGTACCATTGCCAGTGCAATAATAATAATAAGCCCACAGCAAGGAAACTGAATGTGTGTTCTGGTGATGTTTTATCCATAATTGCTCCAGTATGTGGTTGTTGATTTGGTTATGGATGTCTGCAGATTATCATACCTGAGGAGACTCCACTAGCAGACGATGTGAACTTTGAGGTATTGGCTCGTCACAAACTCACTGGAGGTGAAATCAAGAGTGTGTTATTCCGTGCAGCTGCCTGTGCAGCCCTCAGAGATGAAGGTTTGTTTGATGTCTACATATGAAATTGTCACTTTATAGTTGCACTTCTTTGATGACTTGTAATAATGGGGTGGAAAAAAGTTGGTGACGTTCATATAATAGTTTGGCATTGTGGATGTGGTATGTGTGTTGTAACAATGGTCTTATGTTATGTAGTGACAGAATGATTCAACCCTTTGCCTGCAGATAATCGCAGAATCACAATGCAAGATTTAGAGGGAGCCTCTGAAGATGAGAGATCATCCACCAAGATTGGCTTTAGGAGGCAGGACTCTGATACAGCTAGAATGTACAACTGAATCTAGTGGACTGTAATCACCATTTTAGAAAACCTCAGGAATGAACATAAATAATCTCGAACAT
Organism: Lycopodina hypogea; assembly: GCA_963969325.1. NCBI lineage: Eukaryota > Metazoa > Porifera > Demospongiae > Poecilosclerida > Cladorhizidae > Lycopodina > Lycopodina hypogea. The sequence goes on from OZ017781.1 coordinate 14,960,074, forward strand.
TTGACAGTAATCAAATCATTTTTTTAATATGTCATGTATGTGAAAGTGTCACATATCATCAATATACTGAAGAATATTGAGATACTGATTTTCCTGTTGGCAATAATATACTTGATGTCATGTTAGGCAAGACTGGAGTGAAGTGGTGATGAAAAAACTGGTTCACTGGTGATGAATTCCATTGCAGATTCTGCAGTGTGACTTCTTTTTTTCCAACTGACTAACTTTAAGATCAAGTGAATTGATGATGACTTCCAGTGTGACTCCAACAGGTAATTCCACAAAGAATGTTTAAAATGAAATGATGATGACAGGATCTCTTCCTCTGTAGCTACGAGGTGGAAGAGACAACTGAATTTCACTTTCAATTCTGATTGTATTATTACAGAATCCACAAGAAAGTTTAGATATCTATGGCAGGGCTGGATCCATGGGAGGGGAGGGGGGAGGGGGGCTGAAGCCTCACCCCCTCCCCTCCCCTCCCAAATTATTTGATTCATTATTACAAATTGATTAATAAACTACTAAAAAAAATCTGTCAAAGGGTGAAGGTATGCTATTAGGACATGTCTTAAATTACCACAGTTTCCCTGCACCCACTTTTAACCAGCTTGCATAACCAGAATGGCATCATGTTATAGTAATGATGAATGAATTCTTGACTGATATGTAATTATTTTATCTTAATAATATTTTCAATTATTTCCCTTTGCCTTTATTTTATTTAGTGAGCTTGCTTAATATGTAACACTGTTACTATCCTAGTTCCTATTATTGAATTTTCATGTATTTGATAAGTCCTACTATTGTACTGTTAATATTCTATTCTCTTATCTAAAGCTGTGTATTTTATGATTGTGGCTCTATTTTGAATAGGTGGTGAACAGTCCATTTATTTAAGGTTAACAAAATATTATGATAATTTCAATAGTAGTTTGTATTCAAGCTTTCCCACTACTACTAGAACTTTGTTTATTCCTTCAAATTAGTTCTGTAGAGTGTTATTATTGACTTGTGCTGGCTATGTAAGGAAAGATAAAAACTTTTTCTTGGATTCCTTATCAAAATGGTCAAATGAGTGCTATAGTTAAATATACTCCTTTTGAGAGTACAGTAGTCCTGTTAAAAGACCCATCTCAAAAAGGAAAACATCCAACTAAGTTCAGAAATGGAATGATTGGGTTTTCAGCAATTTTTTCAAAGCAAAAGGGATCATGGTAAGTACTTATTTTTTGGTTTTAGTGTAGCTCAAGTTTACTAGAAATTTGATGGCTCTATTTGACTAACATTTATTACAGTGGGACTGCGAATGTGGAATTTGAAGCTACCACTCAAGGTATGTCATCATCTGGTACACCTGGATCCCATCTTGCCCCTACCAGAATCTGCTGATTTGAGCCAGTCAAATATCGGCAGCAGTGAATAATATCAATATTGTATGGGACATATTGCTGGTGCTGATTTGAGCAGAAGTATGGATAGTGATGATAAATGTGTTGAAACATCTGGTGTAATTATGGAAGAAAGCATGGGTGAGAGTTCAATAACTGGAGAGCTTAAAACAATTGAAATTCACTCTAGTGTACATTCTGGTGACTTGGGCCAAGCGTTAATATTGAAGTATCAAAGAAAGATTTCAGACATCATTCCTTTTGGAACATCACTTTGTACCAGGCAAGATGTATCAATTTCCTAGTTGTAGTTTTGGTGGTCAGAAAAGATCTTCCAAATGAACTGGCTTGATAAATAAAATGGTCTGATTTATTCAGGGTCTGAAAATAGAGGATATTGTTTAGTTTGCATTCTATTTGGGCATTGTCATAGTAATCCATCAGTGCAACAATTTGGTTTACTGGTAAATACCCCAATAACAAATTTCAAGAAAAAATTAAAAATCTATATAAGATTTTTGTTTCAAAAACAGAAAAACTCATTTGGAAGCATAGGAGATGGCAATGCCATTTCATGCTGTGAAAATGAATCAAGCAATGGCAATTGATCATCTTCCAGTCGAGCCAAATTTGTTGCACAAAATTGATTGAAGCTTGGTTGAATTGCTGCAACTGTTCTTCTATGTGGAAAACAAAGATTTGCTTTTGGGGCAACTCCAAGGACAGTTTTGATGTAGAAAGTAGTTGTGCAGGGCCAAGGAAATTTTCTTTTTCTATTATCCAAACATTCAAACTTTCTTACAATGGATGGCTACATTCCCTGTTACTAGTTGTGAGTGTGAACGCTCAATAAGCTTGCTTAAGCTTATTAAACCGCTATTACATAGCACCATGGGACAGGACAGGCTTAATGGATTAGCATTGATGTGTTGTCACCATGACATAAAAGCTGAACCAGAAAACTTGTGAATGAATTTGCTATACACCATGTCATGTTGTATGACTCATGTTGTTGCTCAAGTGAACTACTTCATACTGGCACATGGAGCTAGAGGTAAAATTATTTTCTGTGAAAGTATTATTTTTGGCACAGATTTTATTGTTACTCAAGTGAACTACTTAGAATAATATAACAATTAACTGGTTACATAACAATTTATTTTTATTTTTATGTATGTGCACAGGTCATGTTAATCAAGTTAACTTTACATGACCCAATAAAATTCTGTATCCAGCCCTGCATGGGCTGTGCCTTTCTCTTTTTCTTCCTCTCTACACTGGTATTATGTGTTGGTCTGCCTCTGCAGTGCATTGCCTGTTGACTGCCAAAATAATAGCAGTGCCGCCTTGATGCTCTGTGTCATCCCTTATTGATGTGGCCAATTCTTTTAGCTGTCAACTTTGGTCCCTAAGATATATTAAGGTCTGGTTTCTTAGTTGTTTTTTTTATGTGACCTTCAGGAGGGAACATAGTATTATAATTTTCATTCACCAACTCCTGCTGGCTTAGTTCTGTCCAACTTTTCCTCTCTGGTAGTATTGTTTGTTGCTTTTTGTTGTTGTTTGTTAGTTTTTTTTTTTCATCCTTCCCTAGGAATGCTATTGAAGATAAGCAATTTTGAGATATTACAATTGGGGATGCAGGATCAATAAATATAGGAATCACTTCAGAAATATTGAAAATTCTCATTAATAATCAAGGATATTAAAATCAGGATCTTTAGAGCCAGAAATATTAAAATCAGGGCTATTTATACCAGGAACATTAGAATTGGTATTGTTAAACAGCAGTATACCAAGTACATGATATTAGAATAAATGATATTGTATCAGGACTATTAAAATCAGGATTATTTAATATTAGAACAATTTTAATCTGGAAGATTCAATTGGTGTGAGAAAGTCAAATTCATTAAAGTTATTAGAATTATGTATATTAGAGGCTTAAGATAAAAATTAAGGAATTGACTGTTAACTAATATAAACATTGTTTATAATAGTATAAAAATATTTATACCTGTCTCCAATTTACTGATTAGTTTTGCACAATTATCAATAATAAATGTAGAATATTAAATTACTTTGTATGAGGTACATCATAGTAACCTTGCCTGGTTTGTGTGATAGTCTAACTAGAAGAAATAATATATCAAACATGAGGAACTGGCAAAAATTACAACACTGTGTAGCATATCTGAAACCTAGAATGGCATGCATGCATTTTTGTCACTTGCAGAGTGATTCATCAGTCTAAGCAACTGTCAGTCTAAAGAATCAACTGCCTATAAACTTTGTGAGTGTGACTACTGGTAGGTAAAGAATGTAGAGTTCCTATGTTAGCAAGATACCTAACATTTGAATTTATGTATTTAAAAGGTCCAGTATAACATACATGTCAACATGAACATAAATAACCTGGCATTACCCGTGACAATAAAATTCAATGGAATTGGTGAGTAAGTGAATCATTGAAAATAGAATTATGAATTGTTTTTCTTTGAGGTCACTCTGTGGGTCACAATAACACTTTCTAGAAAGTTTAGTTGTTATTTTCTGTTGGGAAAATAAGACACAGCTTTGTGGGAATGCAGCCATACTCCCTCTCTCAGGAGGCTGGTACCATATTCATTTGACATACATTACGCTAATGATGGCTATTTCAGCTTCAAAGTGTGATAGAATGTTTTTGAAATTTTACTATAATTAACTATTTGATTGTATGTGGGACTCCACCTCCTTCTAAATTGCTGGAGAAATCTTTGCTAAAATTTCGAGGATTGATTGGGCCACCTCATGCATGTCCCTGAGAAGGTTTCATTCAACTAGGGCAAGCACTTGGATAATTCTGGTAAAGGGTTGTGTGGTGGTTAAAGCACTGAAATTGATCAATCCTCTGCATGAAAATGTGCTAACAATAGCCACTGGATGCTCTAACACAGAGAGAGAGAGTGATTAAAGTGTATTACTACACTAATAATTACAGTCATTTGTGTGTGGGTGAAATAATGAATGGATAACAATATGGAGCATCCAAACAAACGTGGAAGAGAAATGTACAAATATTGTTATTCATGTTTAAATGGAGTAGGAGGAGAAATGTTATTTTTAATTATCAAATTGCAATAAAATATAGCTAAATAGATAGGCATGGGCAGTGCTGTTGCTTTTGTTCCTCTGACAGATCATTCATGGATAATATATTGCTCCAATATCCACTGATCATCATAGTTGAATTTCCACACGAGCATGCTAAAAATACCAAAATGGTACTTAGACAAACACTTGGACCTGGACACCTAAAACGTGGCACACACACAACTCTGGGAGCGGCATAGGCTGGGTCCCCTGGCCATACCTCTTCCTCTGGCATGTCAGGCTAAACATGGCACTTTGTCCAAACCTTAATAAAGTCCTGCTCCTCATGATCATTACATATCTTCTGTGTAAGCACACGTGTTAGTAAATATCTTCCTCTTGGTGTTGCTCAGCCTAACTGCATGCATTATTCAGCTGGTGGAGTACCCCCAGCATGATAAATAGCTTGCACAGGAGGAGAAGGATCATGAGCACAATATATTTCTTATCTGGCAATTAATCATTGCCTTTCCAAGCTATCATACTCCTCAAGTCAAACACCATGATATTCACAGTTACACAAAACAATGTGCATTATATATAACCATGTGGTTGTACAAATCATGTAAACAGCTACCATCATGTTTGACAAACTCATAATCTTCATGCATATTCCATTTTTCATCATTGACTGCATTCCCATTGAGTTCAAGTGTTCAGAAATACTTTAGTCACCCACTCTATAAACATTGCTGCAGGAGTGTGTTCATGCATGCTCTCCGTCGGGTGTGTTCACTCAAATACAATATCTGGCTTCATTGGGCAACGTCTGCTTCACATGCCAAAAGTGCTGAAGCTCCATCAATGCCATTTCCCACAACCAACATCTCATAGCCACAAAGCTCTTGAAGTATGTTGAATGTACATGTCCTCTGAGTGTTTCATTTCTCATTACTGAGCCAAGCTCATCCAACTTGCTGCTTCCTAAGGTGGCTGCAATGTTGCATGGAGTATTCAGAGTGTTGTATTGGAAGGCATTCTAGAATAAACCACACAAAATATTGTACTAGAGTGCAGGCTGTACACTATATGTAAGGACTCAGGCGGTGTCATTCAGTACTTTCTTTCACCTGATAATATATTTTCTTTCACCTTAGAAAAGAAAAAAGGAATGAGATGAAAATCCAACTTTGCTATCCCATCCAAGAGATGGGTCCTGGCTACTCAGACCAAAACCAACTGTTATTTTAAAATTTCAAATTCATACTTACATCTTATCAAAATTTCACCTGTGGCAAACACATATTGTACAAGATTAATAACATTGAGTACCTACTGACAACAAGAACCATCAAATATACATACTGAACTTAAACATGGAGCTTATATCTAGCTGTATAAATACATTGGAAAGATGTTCATCATTCACAATATGATGTATGTAATTACACAATACAATGGGTCTATATTTGTCTGACTAGCCAACCCTTTACCTTAACTGGTGGAGGTAAAGGGTCAGCTAGCGAGACCAGGTCATTATGTGAGTGCTGGTGATGTATTGTAAACCAGCCTTAAGAACATTACACTGGCTATATACATATTTTACACTGGCATCTCATCACTTATTAAAGGATATTGTGTCCACTCAGGACTGTCACTCCAGTCAACAAATACATTAATCACACTTAATACTAATACACTCATGACGTTTGATAAAGGTGCAGCTAACCTGCCTGTGATAACAGCTTGACTACAGCTGAACATTAATCATCTAATCACATAAGTAATTGAATAGCATTGTCAGCACACCATGTTACAGAGAACATAATAGCACACCTAAATTGGCAACCCTAGCCCTGCTACACAGTATGATTGATTTTCTTTCCTGCCATATTTACAGCTGCTCTGCACCAGAAGTCATGTACCATACCTGTTGCTGCCAATTAGCAGGGGCAGGAGGAGAGGGCTGAGGGGGGGGGGGAGTGTTATGGAGTTTGCAACATAGCTGTAACAAATTGTTCTCCTGTTCTGAAAGTAAATTATTACATATTTGTGAATGCTGGCAGATATTAAACACCTTTAGATAACTTGCAACAGTGACAGCACTCCTGGACAGGCCAGGTAGAATGACCTTCCACAATGTGGTCAATCTTGTGAACAACTTTCACTTTTCCAAAACCAATTTTTGTTTTCTTTGTTATGGTGAGATTATCATCACTAGGAATACAGAAAACACAAGAAAAATTTTCAAAGCACTCTATTGCAACTACAGCATCTCAACTTTCAGTGTTTCTGTTCACACTTTCATTTCACCTGCACACACATACACATTACGATTTCTGTTACCTGTTCTCACCCTTATCAGTCACTTGATCACCAACCTCATCAAAGTAATTAGAGAAAGATTGTCAATTGTTACCAAACAACATTCTCCACCACAATACATTGTATACAAAAATAATAATGCATTCACCTTCAAAGTAAGTTTTATTCACAGTACCACACTTGTTGATTATAGATTTTCTTTCACTTTCTTTATCTTCAAAGTTTCACCAACAACAAAAAAAAATCAAAAAACATTTTCCCATACATAATGTGGTTCATGGTAAGATTTCTCACAAACTTCAAAATATGTGATCTGTAGGGAGATAATATACTCTTTTTTATAATTGTGTAATGGAAAACAGTTGATATAGGAGTCTGATATATGCAAATATAGGAATCTGATATATGCGCATATAGGCATCTGATATATGTGCATATAGAAGTGAAAAAAAGTGAACTCACTTAGTCAACTGCAACCTAGTGACATGCATGGCTGATACAAGATAATTTGAAAATAACTAACTACACAATACATGTCCTAGAATCCATGCAACCTAACACTAACAAGTCTGGATGTTTGGGGAAGTACGATTATGGACAAAGCAAGTCCAGACAGACCTAGCCTTCCAAAATTTGTTCACAGATCACCACTCACCCAGGAAACTACCAGTTCACCCAGTGCCATGAGATAGGTGTGTGTGTGTGGGGGGGGGGGGGGGGATCAGATACTGAAGGGATATTGACTTTTTTCTTTCCAGGATTAAAATTCAAAAACCAAGATTTGAGTACAAACAAGGTGAATTTCATTAATGCAGTTGATGCACTGATGGATACATATATGTTCTGTACTAACTTGTGTGGCATATATAAATGGAAATAACTGCTACCGAAAACCATCAACCATGATGACCTCAATGGTGTTCTTGGGAGTGTTATTATTCTGGGGTTACAGGGTCAGCTTTGGCACTTTGGGTATAATGATGCTGTCTGATAGCCTAAATGCTTGTTCATGTATGACAACATGACTGAACACAACACCATGGCAACACCTAATTCGGCAACTACTTTTGTTCATGTAGGATACCATCATCCTATCATTATTTTTCATAAATTTGAAGTTATATTATGAATCATCCTAACTTATAATCCTGAGAAAGCACACTGTAGTTAATACATCTGTCTAAACCACTTTATCACACTCACACACACTGCAATAAGAACTAAACAAAATCACCGTATTTGCCAAATATAAGCACTTGATACATAATGTTCATTAAACAGTTGTGCCTATGATTTGCAAGTTTATGTTGCTGTGTCGCAGACGAAGTGGTTGATCTAAAGCATGGTCATCATCATGGCCTGCAACTCTCCTCACTAGTGAACTGAAGTGTTTATATTGGCACTACTCATGTTGCTGTTGTATCTAGTTGGAAAACACTGTTGATAACTAATCTGGCTCTAAAAATGCCTGACAGTTTGTAACATCTGTCCTGGACTAAGACTTAACTTATCCAAGGTAGTTTAACACAGCAAACTTGATTCTGTCACTGCATCACATCATTTATTTGTTTGTTTATTTGTAGGAACTAGCCCTTGCCCTATAATTTTATCAGACAAAAGGAGGTTCTATGATCCAGAGAGATTAGAATGGAATACATGGTGGCAGCTGTACTTTGAAATTGCTTTATTTCTTCTTTTTTAAATCATGTCCTGTGTTGAATAATAACATTTGTCTATTCAGTGTAGTCATTCTTTACTGTAAATAGGAGATATCAATAACAGCAAATTGGTCCACTTGTAGTTCAAAGTCTGGCAACATTGCTAACATTGAGCTAATAATGGTGGAGAGTTGATGGTGGTGGTGGTGTGGGAGATAGGGGTATTGCAAGGTCAGGCCATATAGCTAACATGTTTGTTCAAATTATCGAAATAGAAACTTGCATTAGGCGAAAGGGCTTAATGAGATTAATGAGAGGGAGTGGAGCAACTTAATTTTTGAAATCAGATATATTTAGCAGTTCAAAAAAACCCAACAACAAACCCACCAAGGCACCAACCCACCACTAACCCATCAATCCACCAACCCATTAATCCACCAACCCATTAATCCACCAACCCATCAATCCACCAACCCATTAATCCACCAACACATCAATCCACCAACCCATCAATCCACCAACCCATCAATCCACCAACCCATCAATCCACCAACCCATCAATCCACCAACCCATCAATCCACCAACCCATCAATCCACCAACCCATCAATCCACCAACCCATCAATCCACCAACCCATCAATCCACCAACCCATCAATCCACCAACCCATCAATCCACCAACCCATCAATCCACCAACCCATCAATCCACCAACCCATCAATCCACCAACCCATCAATCCACCAACCCATCAATCCACCAACCCATCAATCCACCAACCCATCAATCCACCAACCCATCAATCCACCAACCCATCAATCCACCAACCCATCAATCCACCAACCCATCAATCCACCAACCCATCAATCCACCAACCCATCAATCCACCAACCCATCAATCCACCAACCCATCAATCCACCAACCCATCAATCCACCAACCCATCAATCCACCAACCCATCAATCCACCAACCTATCAATCCACCAACCCACTGTGTTTATTAAATCTAGATGAATAGGAAGCCAATAAAAGGGTTTTTGACTTTAAAGTCGGAAGAGATATCCTGAGATGCCCTGGTCATGAAATTTAACGCATTAACTATGAATGAACATACTCCAGCCACCATTTTAGAGTTTAGCTCAGTGACAAATCTATCAGGTGGCACTCCCAGTGCAATGGTGCCTTCCTCATGGCTCTGTATTGTCATTTATGCTTTTCAATATCTACACCAATGACAAGCTGCTTCCTGGCTCAACCAGTAGTTTCATATATGCTGCTGATTTGAGCCTGATTACACAGCATGACAACTTTGGAGCAGTGGAGATCATACCGACAGTTGCATTGAGGGAGCTGGATGAGTATTACAGATGAAACCATCTCCGCCCTAATGGAGCCAAAATGCAACTCACTATCTTCCACCTCAAAAATTGATGTGCTAACCAAGAGCTGGATATGATGAGGAATATGAGATTGGATCAATCACTGACATACTGACAGCACTGCTAGATAATCAGTGCACAAGTGCCCCCCCCCCCTCCCTAAAGTATCCTCCCATAACAATCTCCTGAGAAAGCTGCAAGGAATAAACTGGGGAGCATCCCACACACCATAAGAAGTAGGCCACAGGCCACACTCACAGGAAGCAAACCCCCACCCCACCCCGCCACGCTCTGCCCCGCCCCGCCCCACCCCGCCCCACCCCACCTCTATGTGGACGTATTCTGCCATGGCGCATATGGCTTACCGTAGTAACACCAAATTAAACATACAAATGAGTATCATCCACGAAGAACTGTAGATGTGCTGCGGAAATATGTGACTTAAATCACCTACAAACTCAAATGATACTACCAACATGAATGAACGCATTATACGATGGTTAGAGTCTAACTGATATGATGGCTAGAGTCTAACTGATATATGATATGAATGAATGAATATGCTGAATTTGAATTATGAAGGGAAAAAATTCCACTTACTGGAAATAACACAGCAAGTTTGCTGACCTCCCACAGTAAACTATATAAAGATGAAATACAGAAATATTTTTCTGCTCCTGGATATGAAACCATAAAAGGAATAGATATGTATTTCTAATTATAGGTGGTTATTTATTAGGTGAAATGAAGTGCAACGGAATGTTATCAATCATTATGGTATTGAATGTGTCATAAAGCATGTGGGACTGTGGGTGAAAAAATGGAAGAAACCAATTAAGAGGATAATGCCATATTCATTTAGCCATGAGAAAACATGGATGTGTTGACAATTATTATTTGTTGGTGCAAAATGTGTAATGGAATGTTACTGTTATGCATAGATGTTCTTGGTGAAATAATGGAAAGAAAACAATGAGAGAGGGTTAGGGGATAAGTAGAAGGTTAAGATTACTTGAGTTGGCTGAAACACCCTCAATGTATTGAAACTGTAAATCACCCTTTTGGAGGTAGATGTATTTTCTATTTGTCTATGGGTGCTTGAGTAATAGGGATGAATTAAACATTTTTTATAGCCTGGGGAGTGCATAGAGAGAGGGGAACAAAAGTAAAGATCTGTGGAGGGGAGAGTACTGAAGGTGAACCAAACAACTCAAATGAGTTTATATCATCTCCTCAGATTTGGCCAATTTTTTTTTTTGTTTTGGTTTTTTATGTGAATGAAGATAAGTATAAAAAGAGTCATGTAATGGTTATCCTCATCAATTTAGCATTTTGAAGTTAGGTTGTTTGCTGTATTCCCATTGGCTACAGTATATAGTGACAGCATAGATTTCTATTTCATTTGCTGATTTGAAGAGTTAAATTAACAACATATGATATGGCACTCATTTCCCCCTCACTGTGTGTATGTGTATGTGTGTCTCCATGCATGTGGGTGCACATGAGAGTCTGGCTAGTGAGATAAAATCTTGTCATGGGGAACTCCCAGTATTACACAGAAGCAGTTAATGAGAATTTTTCTTTTCTAAAAGGAAATGAATGTGCTCAGTAATGCATCACCAGAATTAACTGTGTATAAAATGCAATACTTTACTGCTTACTGGTAAGAAGGTACCATCCAAACGTATCTGCCAATTGCATTCAATTCGGATCTCAATTGTTGTGTATTTGGAAGTGTCATAACCACTTTAGTCACTTATGGAGATTACCCTCTCAGCAATCACCCAAAAATGTTGGCAAGCTATGCTTACAGCTAGATCCCAGGCTACAGTCCTTTTCTTGGACAGGAAGGAAAAATGTGAGGGAGGGAAAAGGATTTGCTAGATTTTTTTAGTTCAAATTTTTTTAGGAATATATATATTTGTTTTTTAATTTTAATTTATTAATATTCATTCTGCCAAGGGGGTTATGATCTTCAGGAGTAAGAAGGCCGGATAGAGCAAAGCTCCAGGAGAGAGGCTGTCTAAAGAGGAGTGATATCACATCAAATGTATTGATCCATACAAATACCTTCCCTTTCCAAAGCATCTCCTGCCTTTACACACACTGTATTTTAAGCTATGTGACAGGACTCCCTATCACACACACACACACACTGCTGTGTATTTTGTAAGAGAAGGGTTCCATACATTGCAGGGATGAATAATTTCTCTAGACCCACAAGAGAGAAATTACTCAGTCCTGCAATGTATGGAACCCTTCTCTTACAAAACACACTGAGTTAGCATGCTCACCACTTAGAGGTGTGTAAACCTGTAAAATACATGCTCTCCCAACAGATTCAAGGTCAAATTTCCTGGCTTATTTTATCTCCGGCTGCCAGTCCCAGAAAAATGCTATTTTCTTGGACTTGACAACACATTGGTCATCATGTGTTGTAGGAATTCAATCAAGTCAGGCGGTCTCAAACAAAATTCAGCAGTGTGTGTGTGTGATAGGGAGTCCTGTCACATAGCTCAAAATAGTGTGTGTAAAGGCAGGAGTACCACAGGGGAAGGGTCTGGAGAGAGAAGGGAGAGGAAGCAGGGGTCAGTTTTTACCCAGCCATGAATTGAATTCAGTAATCAAGAATCATGATTAGGAATGACCCCACCAGAGGAGGGGCTAAAATATTTGCAACCATCATTCCTTCCGGTAATAAATCATCACTTCCTGCAAGATAACAACTAGGTTTCACCGTTATTATAAATACTGCGACCCCGTCAAAACTAGAAAAAATTGTTACCTTAGCTCCCTCCTAGCTGCGGACTACATATTCTTAGAAACGAAGAAAATAATGGCATTGCGAAGACTACTCAAGAAACCAAAGGTACAACACCTGGGCGTCTATTTTAAATTTATCTACTATTTATGAAATGCTTGAATATATAAAAAAAAAGTGGCTAAGCCAATACCTCTTCGGTTAGTTATATATATATATATATATACCTCTATACCTTACTGTTCCCCTTCTGCAGTTGGAAGATGGAAGTTTGCTGTCTGTGTTCTATTATTGTGACATGTCAGTGAACCACCATATGCAGTCTCTCAACTTCCTCATGAAAACTAACCCCAACAACCTGGACAGGAGGTTAGTAGCTAGTAATGGTAGCGGTAGCTGTAGCTATAAAGGCCCATGTGCTAATTATCTCTGTCAGTGGTGCAGTGAAGGTATCAAGATATCAACACTGAAAATCCATCTTGACCAGGAAGGTTCCATGATTTATGAATGCTAACCAGGATAGTTTGAAAATTATTAGTCTCAATCATGATAACTTTAAACTTCTATGAACAGTGAGCAGGCATTTTGATTTATTTTTGTCTACACTCGTGTAAGAAAGTTTGAATTAATGTAAAACATTTTCGACCTAAACAGAAAAACTGGGGCATTCCCAGTTTGATGACCCCCTCTCCCCATATTTGTATAATTCGGTTTTCTTTGTATCAATTATGATAAGAGATGATCAATTGATCACCATCATTTGCAGCCAAGTGTAGTCAGTAGTCCTTGCCAAGCCTGTTGTTTGATTTCCGTGTCAACCAATGCCATATTTCACCACTTATCTCCTCCACTGACTATGTATGGAGCTAATTTGTTCAATTATCACAGTCACTACCAGCCCACGCTAGATCGAATAAGAAATGGTGAATATCAACTATTGGTGTTAAATTTCTCCATTAACACCTGTTATCACCTGGCTCTTCATAATTTTGCATTTAATGATGAAAGAAGCAATTAGCACAATGCTCATGAAAATTGTTCTTTGAAACTATTTCCTTTTTTCATTCCTGTCATGTGCAGAGCCTTGCTCATCAGACAACTGAAGGAGGCTCAGCACAACACCATGAATGCCATCATGAGCATTGCTGATCAAGCCATTCCTAATGATCGGGCTTGTAGGGATTTCAGAGTGAAATATCCTGATGATGTCATGTTAGACCAAATCAATGGTGAGATATGTAGATAGTTAAGCAATTCTTACTCAAGGCGAATGCTTCTAATGATCATGGATGGATGTTTTCCTTTTTTTCTTTCTAATATCTGTTCATAATTTATGATGTGTTTACGGGAGTATGACAATTCAGTATGGCTTTAAAGTGCAGAATATTATGTTGTATTAGTATCAAGGCATTAGTGTGGCCTTTTATTCTTATTATGGCCTTTTATTCTTATAATTACCTTTTACCTCTTTTTCTTGTTTCTTGAATGCACACAACACAACATAGGTCCCATCTGGTTTGGAGCAGAGGTGAGTTTTGGTTTACTACAGGGAAACATCCACATTTGAAAGTGCTTTCCTATTGATAAGTAGAACAATAACTGCATGAATGAGCAGTAGGCATGATTACAAAGACCACACAGGAGTCAGTCAATGAACAGAGCCAAACACCTTGTGTTTTTGTTGCTGTCTATTACTAAAAGTAACTGTATTTGTATTCATCAACTGACACACTATGACCAAGTGGTAATATATTTTGACACTGAAACTCACTGTAGCATGCTAGCTCATATTACACCAAAGTTGCTCTTATATTTAGATACTGTGAGGGGGAGGGGCATTCTGTGAGAGGGGGAGGGGCATTCTTACTCTTGGTACCTTAACCAAAGTTCAATGAGCTGAATTGAAACCCTCAAGTGCATCAATTTCCGTTTTGCAATGTAGTTGTGCCAAATTGATCATAAGCATGTTTCATTGTCGCTTTCTCAGAGGTAGATATAGCATTTAATGAAGCAATACCAACAGTGATAAAGATTGGATCCGCTGAGCCTCCTTCTCATGAGAAAGACATGGTACACAGGGATATCCTACACTAGTCCCTTTGAGCTCCTTAATTACTTGATTAGTTCTGAACATCTTCCAGCTGCTTCTGTCACATTCACTCCAGTGATTCTGCTTTGTTGTCAGGCATAGAGAATATTACTCCCTTCACTCTTTAAGTGGCATGCCTATACATAAGTGAAATACTTCTCTTCAATATACTGAAGGTTTAAAATGCTAATTCTAGGAGGGAGTTGAGGTTTTAATAGGAAAATATTAAAATAGTTGCTTTTTATTGGCTGATGGAATGTATAATAATTAATTCTAATGAGAGAATCTCTTTTTTTTTTTTCTTGTAAATTATTTTATTTTTAAGATTATATAACGAACTAGAATAAATCATATTTTCATGTTAGATTCATCATATAAAATGAAATGCTTGGTTATAATTTGTAATTTAATTTTATTGTGGATGTTTTCTGGGGTTGCTGTTTTCAAAGAATTTGAATTTTAACCTGATGAATCCTCCTCACTCAACTATCACACAATGAGTACCACCTTGCACACCATGGAGCTTGAATGTATTGCCCACTTTATCTGCAGTGCATCGCAGCTGGCTCCCACATTGCAAACCATGAGTTGGAATCCACACAACTGCGGCCATATGCTGTCCACCTCTCCGAGGTGGTTACCAAGGTCCGAATAGCACTGAGAGTGCAGAGTTACGTCAATAAGGAAGCATATCCACAGAAGGTAATTCCTCCATATACATTCTGATTCACCCACCTTTCTTCTCACCTTCCTTCTCACCTTCCTTCTCACCTTCCTTCTCACCTTCCTTCTCACCTTCCTTCTCACCTTCCTTCTCACCTTCCTTCTCACCTTCCTTCTCACCTTCCTTCTCACCTTCCTTCTCACCTTCCTTCTCACCTTCCTTCTCACCTTCCTTCTCACCTTCCTTCTCACCTTCCTTCTCACCTTCCTTCTCACCTTCCTTCTCACCTTCCTTCTCACCTTTCTTCTCACCTTCCTTCTCACCTTCCTTCCTTTTACTGAACTACTTTATTGAGCTTCCTCGTATTCAGTTCATATCTGGTAAGAGTTAATAACTTTTCCTTGTTCACAGATTAAGGAAGTCCTGATCCAGTTTGATGAGCTGTGGGCTGACTTTGAGTTCAGGTACAGTTGTGTGAACAATACATGCACCATCACACAAAATCAAGGGCACTAGAATGCACAGTAGGCACATTTAATCTTCAATGTTGATGTAGTGTATGCATAGTTTGTTGGTGGCCATGCATGCAGTATTGGTTTGTCAAGCAGTTATATTTGGTCACCTGTCCTGATTAGAGCATGCTGCCAGTTCTCTCTCCTCCACTGACTGTGCATCCAGATCTCTCCTTCACTGATTGTGCAGCCATTTCTCTCTTGTCTGTGCCTCTCCAATGTTATGTTATGAGTATACCAGGGTGTCTGTAAATTTAACCATGAAGTAGTACATATTCAATGAAACTTAACTACTAGACATCCTGTGTCTGCATTGACTGGCTCCTATGTACACAAAACACAATGAGATAATGCAGTGTTGACATTACTGTCAACATGCACCCAAACCCCAATTGCTGGAATGGAATAGATGTCCTGTTCTCACCTACTCATGTTTCCACGCCTTAGATTGTGGTCATTTATACACAGCTTAGACTACGACTGTTTGTTCCATACAGCTGATCACTTGTGTTATGAACAAATTGTGAGCATTTTGGTGTGTGCTTAAAAGCTAGCACACATGCATACACACACAGAGTCTGACTACATTCTGTTGTCCGTGGTTGTCCACCCTCAGTACATAAATGATAATAGAAAAACCATAATGTGATACTTAGCCACAGGATTGCTACATGCATCTCTTCCAGTTTCTCAGTCAGAATTTTTAGGTGGAGGAAGTTTCTGTTTGGTTTTTTTTTTTTTTTTTTTTGAGAAGGAACAACACCAATTTTAAGAACAATAAGGTTCAAATTCACCTTGTGAGAAAATTATTTCCATTTAGCATTGCAAGATACTGTATTACAGTGTGTAATTGATAAATCATCACGATTACAAAAAAATTTACAAAAATAAACTGAAAAAGATTGTAGTGCAGTTGAGTTGACTTGCATGAGTCTCCCACTCCAATAGCATTCTCTGCTGTGACATGTAGTGTACAAGGAACAGTACATGTGGAGTTTAGTTGTTGCAGAACAATTTTTTTTTTTCAATCAATTTGACTTTCTACTCTCTCTCTGGTGCTTAGTTGAGTTAAATAAGAGTGACCAATTTCAACCACGTACCCACCTTTGTTTTACAAGATGTCCATTACTTCCACTAGCGCGCGCGCACACACACGCGCACGCGCGCACACACACACGCACGCGCGCACACACACACACACACACACACAGGTGTACGGTATGAATTGTGAATGCACAAATAATAAATTTTTTTGTGTTAGAGGACTGAACAATGGGAGCAGCAACGTATCTCCCACCAATGTTGCATTACAATCCTAACCTTGTCCCCTCAAATACTTGCTATCGACGCTGTGACCCTGCAGCATAATGAGTTATCTTGCTAGCTAATGCTCCTCCAGTTATAGCTGCATAAAGAAGAACTTTCTCAATTTTTTCATCAATCTTTGAGACAACAAACTAAAACTGCAAGGATAAGTTTTTCTCTCTATTTGGACATATTCAATCTAGCTACTTCATCTGCATATTCAGAAAATATAAATAACTTCATTTTGATCGCATTACTTACCTACTCCCCCTACATATGAAATTAGATCATTTGGATTATGTAAAGACTTACATTGAGTGACACATGTCCTAGTTGGTGCTTAAATATGAGCACTGCCATCAATACAGAAGTTTAATAGAGCAACAACAACAAAACACAGGACCAGCCCCAGCGCCAAATGTTTAATATGCCCCCTTAGAGGCATTCTTATTTCTAACAAAACATGGTAGCTTTCAAAATGGAGTGGAATTGTGTGCATTCGTATAGTTATGGAAACTTTCCCCCCCTGTAAAATTTGGAGTCCTTTCAGATGCCAACAAATGGGAAGACTGCTTGGTAAGCCCAACCAAGGGAGCTTTTGCATGTGTTTTAGCGTCACTACTGGCTGGCCTAAATATCAGGTATATATGTATATATACTGCTTGTTACAAGAACACTAGCATCTTTGTTGATCTATACACACTAGTAGCCAACATGGCCTTATACTTGTGGGATATGATAATGATAATCGTAATGTCAGTTGTGGGAATGTAAACAGATTGTTTATGAATTTTTATAATTTCACATCCTCTTCCTCCTACTCCTCCACCCACCCACTCACTATTTAATTGTTTTTTAATGTGTCCCCACCCTGCAGGTACATCAGTCTGATGTGCAATGTGAAGACAGAGGTGCAGTATTACCACCAACAGGACGTAGTGGTCCTCTTCTGCGAATCCACTCTGAGGTATGTGCTATACATCCCTCCCCCTCCTTCTTTACTGCCAAAGGAGATACCTTTGTGCTAGGGGTTGGTATAGTATATGAGTGGGGAAGGTGCACTATTGCCATGGTTAGTAGACATCTGGTTTGGTCTCTGGGCCAAATGTATCTCCCTCCGTCTCAGACTCTAATGCTACTGAGGAAATATTACACTCTTTCAGTTTAGCAAATCAAGTAACAAACTAGAGCTGTAATTTTTTACGAGCCGCTCTAACGAAAGCTTATGTTTTCCACCTTGTGTGTGTGCGAGATTCTGTCTGTCCCACTCTTATTTTAATTACAATTATGTATTTGAAATACAAATAACAAAACTTTAATTGTAATCGATACTATGTATACAATCTAAAATATACTCTGTTATTCTAAAAAGTTCCCAGAATGAGGTCAGCATAACTGAGAACCACATGTGCCATATACAACAGCAAAGCTATGAATATATGGTGTAGCTTGTGGGATTTAGTGTTAGGCTATTGATCAATTATTTGTGACCAGTACTGCACTAATTCCCTGAATATCATTAGATTCTACATTTTATAAGTTTTTTTTGTGGCTGACTGCTATTGACAAGCTTGATGTTCCTATAAGTGATCCAAGACTGGATAGATATACTCCTGACTTAGTGTCAAGAGGAGACTTCTGATTCTGCACTCACTTGGTCCTGCACTTCTCCACACAGTAGTTTATCCTTGTTTATAGTAGATGAGGTCATGTATGAGGAGTGAGTGAATGAGTGAGTGAATGGAATTTTGATAGAATAGATTATGAACCTGTAGTCACATTCCCAGAAATTCCACAGCAATCATTAATAAGGATTGCTCTAAATTAGCAGTATAAATATATTTTTGAAATTGTGGTCAATGAATTTTTATAGTTACTGTTTAAATATTATTTGCTCTTTTTTTTCCAGAGCTATCAAAAAGAAATACTTGAGCTATGATGCAGTTGAAATGATGGATCCATCCGCAATGTTTGCCATTCCAAGATTGGCCATTCTTTGGTAAGTTTATATCATTAAATCACCCTAAACATCTCATTTTGTGATGTAGGAACGACCAACTCCATTTTGACTGTTATGTTCATTTCATGTTTTATGTGGCTCTAGTGGTCTGACGATGTTTCCAGATGGACCTATAAACCCGCACAGAGCTGGCAAGGACATGCCCCAGTGCTTCAGAGCCTACAGGCAGCTCCTAGAGAGAATTCAGTAAGCATTTTTATGGTTTTGTCTGTTTGTCAGCACTGTTTGGTGAGCATCAAGTTATCATGCTATTGAATTACAATATATGACAAATGTGGTCTGTCACTTCCTTTTTTTCTATTGCACCTGCTGGTGACCTCATCAATGTCTGCATATTTTCTTCCTCATTACTGCTAAAGTAACATTGCACAAATTCCCCACATTTATTCTTGTCTTCACATGTACTGTGTAAACTAACCACACACCTAATTAGTCAGATTGATCAGTTGATCAACTTTGTAGCTATTGATCTGTGAGCCAGCTTCTCTGCATGGTATGCATGCTGTGAAAGTTCGACACAGTTGCAGTTTGTTGTGATATGATTCAGTTTAGTGTTGATGACACACTGTAGCCATACACAACATGGCAACATCCTCTTCTCTTCACTTACTTGCCTTCTGTTGATGTTGACCACCATGTGATAAGAATCACATCAAGTAATACACTAAATCTATAGCCCTGTCTCTGTGCTACTGCAATGTTGATTGCATTGCATTCATAAGGTGCAAAACTCTTATACCTCTTTTGACTAGTAATTCACGTTTTTTGTTATTTCATGTTCTATTAGGTATGTACAAATAACTTCCTATTATATTAAGTCATAAAAGATACACATACATGGGATTGAACTATAGCTGCATGCTTCATGTGCATTAAGCTCATATATATCTTCTTTTTTTTTAATTCTCCAGGGTGCTTTTAAAATATCTCAACCGGAACCAGCTGGACATATTGGAACAGGCGCTGTGCTCTGCTGAAGGACTGGGCACTCTGGAGAGAAACAAAGTTAGAGCAGCTGCCGCCACCAGGAACATGGATAAGATGCGGCATAACAAGATTGAGTGTGATACACATCCAACCAGCCCTGGGTCACATGTCCACCAGGAAGCACAACCAATTCTAATCAACACGCCCCTTGCTACTCCCTCTCAGCCTCGGAGAGGTCCCAACAGCTCTGCGGACGTGAGGGATCAGCCTGAAGTTTACGGGCCACATGAAATGAGTAGACGAGATGTTTTTGAGCCCTGTCCTGTTCTTGTGGAAGATCCTGAGCAGAGCTCCTTGACCACGTATACTACGGGGGGTGGGAGGAGAGGAGGTGTGGTGCAGGTGGAGGATGTGGAGTCCTTCCCTGATCTTGGGGACGACCAACCAATTGACAATGAAATAACTTCATTGTCCTCCTCTTCAAGCTCTTCTGGGGAGCAGCAGTTTCGAAGCCTGGCAATGCAGCAGCAAACTAGAGGTCTATCATTATCCACACCATCTCCCTCCTCTTTGTCTTTCCCTTCCTCCTCCTCCAAAAGTATGTCCACCACCAGCAACATGAAAGGCATAGCAGGATTTCCTACAGCTGAAGATCTCATTCATCGCCTCTTCCTGGGGATATCAGGTGTGGCCGATCAACTTCAAACCAACCATGCAAAGGATCTGAGAGTGATCCTGAAGACTGTGTTTGCTGTCTGCCAAAAGGACCCTCTAACTTCGAGTGACGTGATTCAGAGTGTAGCAGACCACTCCGGTAGCAAATTCCCGACAGAGCAAGCTCTAGAGCCATGTAACTCAGAACCACGATCTCCTCTCATCACAACCAGTAACAGTGAGTCAATGAGTGTGTGTTTTATTTGAATTGTGCCACTCCCAAATCACCAAGGTCTCCAAATTTTATCCTGAAAGACCACAGAATGTGTACAGAAGAATAATTATTATCTACATATTTTCATGCATTTTCATCACAGCCAACCACAGTATTAAATCCAATAGTAGTTAATGGAACATACTCATTAAATTTTATATTTGTGTCATATATTTAGTATTACCATCTCTCTTTCTCCAGGAATCAACTTTAATGTAGAGAATGTGGCAGTCCAGCAAGCTCCCTCTTGGACTCCAGACTCAGACTCACCCACTTGCTCAATGTGTTCAGAGAGGTTCTCCTGGAGAAGACGGCGACATCACTGCCGTAGTTGTGGAAACGTAAGCGATCAATGTAAAACAACTTGTTTGCCAACACCATAACAATGCTCAACTCCATTGTGATGACCCAAAGAAGCTATAGAAATGTGGAGTAGGCATAATTACTACAACCACAAGGACAACCTTTTTCGTAGTTGCATTTGTGCTAAAAGGTTTTTCATGCTGGAAGCATTCAAAGAATCCTTCCATTCTCTAATTATACATGCCATTTGCATCTATTGAGAGATAACTTTGTCAACCTCAACACTACAGATACCATTATATGGCTAAACTGACCTGTTACTTTTAATACATCTCATTATTTGCAAAGTGTGCCAATTTATAAGGTATAGTAACTATGCACTGCTAGAAGTTGATATGTGCATGCTTTGCTGCCATCTCTTCATTATACAAAATAACAAAGAAGCCTTGTTTCAAACACTAGTTTCTCATAAATACACCAGTTATCTTGTACAGGGAGTGGGAAGCATCAGGGAAAGTATCTTGAGTCAAAGTTCAGGAGAGGTCATATTTGATTGATTCTGTGATATCCTGTCCAAACATCCTAGTGGTGGTCCCATGGAGACGTTCCACATACTTCTTCTTTTTTCTTTTTCTTTTTGATGTCCATGTTTTCACTTTCATCCTGTCCTTATATGGCATGCATTGTCCCTGCCTCTCTGTCCACCACATTGTAACACTGGGAAGGCCACTGGGTGTGCCTTCATTCTGACCTCCAATCGAATTATTCTAACAAACACAACTTGTTCTATTTTTTACTGTTTAAATTTCAAAAAGAAAATCATTAAATGTCTGACCTTCAGTAGACGATTTTTGCAAGTAAATATCACCACAATTTGCACTTGTGGGCAAGGTAATTCTAATTGCATGCACCAGTTAAAGTAACACACACACTTCTAAACTAGCAGACAATTAGCTAGCTAGTAGAAGTAATCCAGCTTTTCACCAGCTGGGTGTGATTGCATCCTACATGTTCCTCAACTGTCAGTCTGTCAGTTAGTCAGTCAGTTCAGGAAATAACAGGAATTTCCGAGTTGAAACTCTTCAAACAATTTTAAAATGGTCCCACCCACCTACTGTGTTGTTTTGCCATGCCTCTGTACTAGTTCTAGCACTCTTGCATTTTTTTGTTGTTATTCTAAGATTGTCCAGTCAGTATATATCCTCCAAGCAGAAGCACTAATGTGTGGATGTGACCATATTGACAGCTATGCTACTTTCTTTCATCAGTGATACACTGTCCTATGATGAAACTTGAAGGGGTCAATATAATTAAAATACAATGTAACTGCAAAAGTTCAGAAGAAACCTAATAGTCAAACAGAGATTGTTCACTTTAACAGTTTAAATTGTTCATATCTTGACCATGATTGTTTCATCTTGCTTTATACTTCACTGTGAAGAGCCACCCTGTGTGTATGTGTACTTGCATACTTAAAAAACATGATATCCACTATTCAATTATACTACTTTTTAAAAAAATTGAAGTTATATAGTTAGTTTGATTGAAATACATCACTTTTTATAACCAAGTTTTTGTAAAACACGTCAATGTCTGCTTTTCTTCCTGAATCTGCTTCAAAATGAACCCCTTTTGACATACTGATGTTGAAATTTTAAAATTGTTTTTGTATATTTGGGCCTTTGTTATTTCTTTAACATAGGTCAACTCGTATAGCTATGTATACACAACTACACCTCTGTCATCACCAATGTATGGTAAGCATACCTCTACAATGGCAGCTGTCTTAACGGTCTAACATTGAAATGAGCTGTGTCTGGGAAAAAAAACTACAAAAAAAAAAAAAAAAATTGAACACCACACCTCAAGTTCTGTGTTTTCCCAGATCCAAGCCCTAATTCCAAGCCTTAATTTAATTATCATAAGCCAAATATTTATCAGGAAATGATGTCACTATATAATAATCAAAAAGGAAATGCCATCGTATAATGGAAGTTTCATGATGAAAATTAACATTTTTATCTTGTTTCTGTTGTGGCAACAAATACATTTCCTTCTTTCAGGTCCATTTTTCCTAGAAACCAAACTTTGTTTTGTCCTTAATATGTTTCTATGTATTTTGTGCAGGTTGTGTGTGCTCAATGCTCTCCCAACAACATTCCTCTCTTCCGGTTTGGCATCAGGAAGCCTGTCCGTGTGTGCAGTGACTGTTTCATTGCCCAACTGAGTCAGATACTGCACACAGTGACAGGAGACAGGGGCATCTCCACTCAGCTACAGGTCTAATGTAAGAACACTCTGTCATCACTGATCACCACTTACTGCAGCCAAACAGAAACTACAACTGCTGTTGTGTGTATCACAAAGATATGACACAATTATTAGGATAAACTATAACAGTGTTACTTGTAATCATAATTTTGCATCATTTAATGTAAATACCGCTGACAAATATGTACTTTCTTCATCACATAACTTCATTCCGCTGTATGTATCAATTCATCATTAACTTAATAGAAAACTTATTATTCTTGTTTAAGTTAGGTTCTTGAAGTATTTGTTTTGTGACATTCATTGGTGCACACGTAAGGAAAAGTACCTGAAATATTGTTAATATCAATAAATTTGGCTCATATGGATGCTACTGATGAAATTGTTGTTCTATGTAGCTTTTATCAATGTAATGTTTTCTATCTAACCATATCCAGTCCACTTTGCTACTAGCAATCAAAATAACAGGGGGGGGGGAATTTCCACAATAATTTATGGGAAAATCAGCTAGCATCTTATTTTTTTATGCAGATTTAAATGGAAGAACTTCAGTGAAGAAAAGTTTAAACTGTAACCTCTGTCCTCAAGTTCCTTCAGTTCTTAGTGATGTAAAGGAACATCTTGCCATAATGGAGCTTATAGATATATTTATCTACCTATACTATAAAGATCAACAATCTGTTTGTCCGTGTGTTAATGATTTACGCTTGAACTGGTCAAGTGAGACCCACAAACCCACATACATTATGAATTTTCACCACAGAACATTTTAAGTACATCTATATGGTCACACACCTTCCTTTGTTAAAATGCACACAACAAAAATGGTACATTGCATACACAACTTGACTTTGGCAATAACATGGGTGGAGTCTCACCTTGCCACACCTTTTTCTCCTGTTGTGTGTGGCTAAAAGTGGTTCTTCAGAAAAACATTTGTCTCTAAGGAGTTTACTCAAGTACATATAAAGCTATTGTCTATGGCTTCTTCCCATATCGCTTACAGTTTGCATGTTAGACCCACTAGAGAAAAACTTGCCTGTAGTTACAAACTTGTTCAGTTTGATTAATGTTTTATATAGGGGAGGGCTTATGTGGCATTTCTGAAGTAAATATTATGAATGCATCTATTAATTAGTTCACTTTTGCATTCTATTGCCCCATTTCGAAAAGGAAATATTATGATGCACCTTTTAGTTAGTGTCCACTTCTTGTGAGATCAGATTAGTGTGGTTTGTAAGAACAACTTCCTGTAGAAATGTCCTTTTGAATTTGAATGGGATCAGATTACAACTTTGTGGTCATTCATGTATAGGAAAGTTTATTTAATGGAATTACGCCATAACCCTAGCCCTAGACCTAACCACATTTTCCCCAAATCGGGCCAGTGGTCCTGTGAGCAACCCCTGGAAATTTCAGGACGAATGATCCAGGCATCTGGGAGGAAATGCATTACGCACAGGCAGGCAGGCAGACAGCAACAAGCTAATTGTGAATTATAGTAAGATTTAGATCCAATGCCTAAGTACCATTTCTGTAAGCTTTCTCTTCGGATCATATAATATATCCTTTTCTAACTCAAATAAGATGCAGTAGTGATGGAACTGCATGAAGTCAAAGAATGACTTGTGGACTTATCTAAATTGGTAAAGGATCATTAATGTGTGGACCCTGGTGTATATTAACTCCCTCCCCCTTACTTAGCCACACATTCATCACACCCATTGCAAAAAAGGGGGGAAAGTGAGAAAGAAAAGAGACCCAAAAAAGTTCTGACCCAGCATTTGAATTCAGGACTTCCGAACCAAGAGTTAAGGTCCTAACTGATGAGCTAGTATAGTATTCTACACATATATATGCACAAATATACAAGGATAGTAGATTTAAAAGAAATGCTGCTATTCAAAATTCAATTTTTTTTTTTTTTTAAGAATCCCCCACTCACCCCTAGTGCTCATAATAAATTTTAGCCCAGAACTGAAAGAGTTTATGGGGAAAAGACAAAAACAGAACGAAGTAGTATTAGCTATGCACTAGGAAAAGTACATGGCTATTCCTATTCGTAGGAATATGTAGCACAGGTATTTATATTTGGAGAAATCCAATTGTTTTAATTTAGACATTTGAGTATATTTAAACAATTGCTTAAAGCAGAGTTTAGTATTAAAACCACCTTAGTGGTTTTACCATCAGAAGCCAGAGTGTGAAGATTCTTGCTGGAGTCGACTCAAGATGCACACACAATAGAATACAATTACTGAATAATTATTAACAGTCACACAAACACAATACAATTTTTGAATATCTAGTCTGTTGCACTAAGAGGAAGAAGTGGTGTGGCCAGGTGACACCAAGCCCATGTTATTGACAGAGTCAAGTTACATATGTAAGCCAAGTGTCCATTTAGTTGGTGCAAGAGTTTGTTTGTCCACAAGCATTATTTTTGGCTTTTTTGGCCTGACACAAACATAGGATGGGATATGGCCAAATACATGTCTAGCATACATGTCTAGCATAGACATTCCCCTGGTCACACTTATTCTAATTAGCTATATATATATATAGGTTTGTAGGTTTACTTTGCTAACTGTAGGACTGGAGAAAGACTTGCGGATGCCAGAGCATACAATCATATATACATCACTGTAATTACCATGATATGCACAGAATCAGCCCTGCATGTTTTTTGGTTAGTTTACTAGCATACACAGTTTGGTAACAGAGTGATACAATTCCACCCACCCCGCAAGTTCACACCTCTGGAAAAACAAGCCAGCCAGCCGTCAGTAGTGTCAGCAGCAGTCGGTATGAACAATGAAGACAATGTACCCCATCATCTGGGATTGCAATTCTGGATGTTATTTTTGACAAGAGCTGAGGTCAGTGTCCTTCCCACATCTGGTCTGGACACACGATCGTGGTAACCAGGGTCAAGTTTGATGGTAACCAACAAAAAAAAACCATCCGCATGTATGGAATGCACACAATTATCATACATTTAGGCTCAGAACATTACGAGTGGTCATTTGTCCTGATCAACATGGCATATTAACTTCTTGGATCCTACTTCCTGTGTGCCAAGCCCATCTTAATTGATGATATGAATGGCAAGCGACTGGTCAAAATGAAACGACATATCCATTCCGATAAGGTAGGCTTGGGTCACAGCCCCTCATCTCAATGCTATTGCAGCCATGAACAATAAATATGCCAGGCTACTGTCTGAATTCCCTGAACTCATGACACTGATTTTCATTCCATGACAAAACATGGGGTTGAGCATTTCATAATAACAACATGGTGCATTTACATGCCAGAAGTCTGTCTCCATACAAGCTTGCAGTGGTAAGACAGAATTTGTCAAATGATCAAATAGACACTTGGCTTCACTGCTACATATTTCCTTGAAGCCAAATTGTGAGTGAGGCCATGCAGAAACTATCGACACCTCAACGAAATGACGACATCTGACACATGTATCCTATGCTCTACATCCAGGATTTCTTAGCCTGGTTGACTGGGTCAAGCATCTTCTTGAAGATCAACTTTGTCCATGGATACCATCAGGTCCTGGTGGCAGCAGCAGACATCCCAAAGACAGCCATCATTACACCTTTTGACCTCTATGAATTCTTCAGAATGCCACTTGGGCTCACGAATGCTGCACAGGTTTCCAAAATCTATGGACAAGTTTGCAGGAGCCCTGACTGTGTGTTTGTGTCCTGGATAATATTCTAGTGATCAGCCACAACAGAATCAAGCACAGACACCCTGTATGTGAGCTTTTTGGATGTTTGCGACAGCATAGCCAGGTCCTCAACCTAGTCAAAGACTGATATCAGACACATCGACTATTTTCAGCACAGGGTCGATGCTCACTGCTCCTTCCCTCTTGCTGAGAAGGTTGCTGCCATTCCAACTTTGCTCAGTCAGTCATTCTCAAAGGTCTCCAAAAGATCGGCATGGTAAATTTTTACCACCAGGTTATCCCTGCTGCAGCCAAACGGATGCACCAACTTTTCCTAACTCTCTTGGGCAAGCCCAAGCCTGATGATTTTGCCTGAACACCGCAGCTAGATCAGGGATTCTGCTGCACCAAGGAGGCTTCGGCCATATCACCATGCTAGTACCACCCTTGCCAGATGCAAAGAGTTCCCTCACAGTAAACTCTTCTGATAACAGGTTGGAGACATGTGGCAGCATCTCACCTTCAACCATCAGCTGCACACTCCAGAACGGAAGTGCAGTGTGTTTGGGGCTAGGGCGCTACTTCTTGGAAGGCCGGTGTTAAATATTATTTGTCCCCCAAATATTTATTCAGCCAGAGAACAAATATTCGTTCATACCCATAAACATTTGTTCCACCCCCTTCCTCTATAAGAAGTTTATGAATGACATTTGTCCCAGCCAATTAAAACACAAAGTAATCTATAAAGACACATCCTACTTGTGTTATCCATGCATGCCCCTCATTTCTGTGCTCGGGAACAATATCCATAAGTCAGTATATCAAATACTAGCTGACATACCTGGTATTGACGAATACTTTTTCCCCTTTCCCCCCATGAATAATTACCTTGGCCCTTGTGTAATCAACAGCAGAGTACTGTGCACCTGTCTATAAGACAATTAATGATGCACTCCGCATAATGACTGGATACCTGTGTCCCACACTATTGGACAATCTTCCCATCCTTGTAGGCATTCAACCTGCTGATCTTTACCTAAGGCAAGCCATGCTAACTCTCAGTTGCCGGGCTCTGGTACCAGGCCATCTGCTTTACCACAAGCTAGCAGATCCTACCAAGCAGCCTCGGTGACTGAGGTCATGGCATTCATTTGTGACAGCTGCAAAACAGTTCCTCAGGACCATCGAGGAGCAAAACATCAATGTGGCACGTTGGTTGGATCATGTATCAAGTGCAGAATGGCACAACAGTGCCTCCAGACTGCACTCCTTCATCCCTGATGCCGGACCTCGCCCACTGGGATTGGCTCTTCCAAGACCAGCATGGACAAGGCTAAACCACTTTCGAACCAGTGTTGGGTGCTTCCGCTTATCCATGCACACATGGGGAATGGCCCCTTCAGTATCTGTGAGTGTGGCATGGAGGATCAAATGCAGACAATATTATACAAAGATGCCAATACTCACCACCAAATGGCATTCATAGTCTGCAGGTCCTGGATGATGACACCATCAAATGGCTCTCGACCTCATGTCCCAATATTTAGCCTGGATGGTTTTGGACTAAAGGAGGATAACTTACTTCTTCATAAACTTCATAAACTATTGACGATGCAAGCAAATCCTTTCTTGAATTACAAACATAAAATTTGCCATGAACACACATCATAACTGTGGGATTGACATGGGCTGGGTCTCACCTGGCTACATTTCTTATCTGGTAGTGTCAGGCCAATAATGGTTTATACGTATGTGTGCATATGTGTATGTATGTTTGTGTATGTCCAGTTCCTTGCAAACCTCCATACTATATGTAACCCACTTCAGGATGGTAGCCACATACTTCACCATGGATGATTTTTACCCCAAATATTTTGAGTCACCTGGTTAACCTTTTCCTGTGGGAATAAGAGGCTAAAAACATTACTTGCATAAGACCTAAAAAATGGCATGCACACTCATAACGACTTGGAAGTGATGTGAGCTGGGTCCCATCTACTCATGATGACTCTGGAAGCGACACCTGGCCACACCTCTTCCTTTGGGCATGTCATATTAAAAATACCAAAGTAGTAATTAGTACAAACTCTTGGTCATGGTCTGGGTCACACATGCCACACCTCTTCCTTGAGGCACAGGTCTTCAAAGTTGTAACTCGGTGATCCTATTTTTGAACTTGACTTCTTTCTTTCCTTATGTTCCCCCCTTTTCTTTTCTCCTTTTTTTCTTTCTGAAAAGAGACAGGAAAGAGATATATATAAAAACCATATTAAAATAGATTGGTATGGTACTAGGAATATTTTATGTTCGCCACTCTGTCGGGGCAGTCCCATATTGATCGTGTTGACAGTCATGCCAATGCACCATGTGGTCACACCTCTTTCTGTGATTGTGTGAGGCCAGAAATTCCAAAAAATGTTTCTGAGGACAAATTTTTGGACTTAAAATGTAAATAAAACTTGGCATGCACACACACTCAGATTTCGGCTACATTCCACCTGGCCACACCTCCTCCTTTGGCCATGTCAGGCAAAAAATGCCTGAAATGGTACTTGGACCAAACCCTTGAACACTTCTCATAGGGCAGAGGTGAACAAATATTTGTGGGTAGGAAAAAATATTTGTTCTCTGGGGGAATAAATATTTGAGGGGACAAATATTCTTTAACATCGACATTGCCACGATATAATGACATGCTCATAGAAAAAGGTGTGGCCAAGTGTGATCCAAACCATGTCTAAGGGTTTGGCCTAAGTATCATTTCAGGCACTTCTAGACCAGCACGTCCAGAGGAAGAAGTGTGCCAGGTGGGATATAGCCTAAGTCATGCCAAATTTTATGTCTGTCCAAAGTTTGCCGTCAGTAATATTGTTTGGAATTTTGGCTCACACAATCACTGGTAGAGGAGTGACCCCATAGTGTATAGGCATGATTTTCAACAGCATCAATACGGGACTGCCCCCAACAGAGAATACAATTTCACATGAATACTCGATACATCATGGGGATAATTATGCGAAGTCCACATCATTTATTTGGGGAACTAATCATTTGGGGGTGATCAGATTGTGTGAATGATCTAAACATTGACACTCTCTATTCCTTAGGGAAATAAGTAGCTACGAATTGGTTTCCCACAAAACATATCGAATATTTGTTCCATTGGACAAATGTTCATTCCAGATGGAAAAAAAATTCATTCCTGCTAACAGAATGTGCTAAAAGTAGAGGGGGAAATATTTGTTTGAGGAATGAATATTCACGAATATTTTTTCCTAGGGAGAACTAATATTTGTTCCAGGAGGAACAAATATTTGAGGAGGAACAAATATTCATTGATGCCGGGACTTCACAGCATTCATGGGCCACAAGTCACTCACATTTGCAATGGCAAAGATCTCCTACCCATGGTCAACCTGACAGCAGTGCCATCTTACTTCAAAGTTCACACCAAACATCAGACACGTAGCTGGTTTGAACAATAAGGTAGCAGTAGATGCACTGTCATAGGCCACTATCAACAGCATGAGTAATGGCCTGGATTATGATAAAATGCACACAGCCAACAGGAGAATGAAGGTATGTGGGCTTACCAGACAGTAATCACAGGTCTTAAGCTTCAGAACATTACATTTGAGCTTAAGGACATTACATTCAGGCTTAAGGGGACCACTTTCCTCTGTGATGTGTCCACCAGGCAACCTCTTCCAATTGTCCTGGAGAGCTGGCACTGACTAGTATTCGAAACTGTCCAAAACTTATAGTCCAGGGAAAATGTTTTACCTCAAGCAAATTGCAACAAAATTTCTTCCCCACTAATCTATTCTATAGGGTATCCATAGTGACATACTAAAAGTCCAGAAAATCCATGTGGTGGAAAGGTCCCTAATTTTTGTAAATAGAAAATGGTTACCAATTTCAGTACTGTTCACATTTATTTTGCCATGACTTTTTTTCCTGGTTGATTAAATTGATTAGTTTAAAATAATAAAAAATATATATACCCCTCAGCAAGGTATATCACAATATAATATGTGTATTATCTTTTTCTTTGCTAATCAGTGATAAAGATAATTATATCCTTATTTGGTAAGGATCATAACACACCCTAATGATTTCAGTTGGAGCACCTGATTTGTCTTACTCAATTACACTTTCTTTGATATAATTCAAGCTGAAATTCAATTGAGTTACTTTGATATCTGTTTAAAGTTTTTAAACAATTATCACACAAAGCAGATCATAAAACAGTCACAGGTAGTACCTAAGGCACACATTTTTGGTGTTAAATCATCAAACTAACCTGACCATACTTCTAATTCCTACCTTCAGCTCTGCAGATATTATACAATGATGACCTGTGCTATTTTTAGGAAACCAACAATCCAAAGTTGAGGTGACACTGTTACGCTCAAAGAAAATAGCAGTGATGGAGTCAATCATGCAAGCCAAGAGTGTGGGAGCAATGTAATAACCTATTCTGGCCCGAAAGTCCATAAGCAGTGTCATTGATATTTCCATGAAGCAAAAAAAAAAGTGCTATGATATACAAAGGAATTGCAAATTATTGATCCACATGAGCACCTCAGTCTTCATTATGAAAGTAAATGTTTTAATTTTAGTGTACACTGCCTTTTCTGTAGCTGTTCAACAAAGCATATGGAAAGAGAAAAAAAACTCTGATATTATGCATACCAAAGAAATGGTGTTTCAAGGGAGGGTTGGAAGGTATGTACAACCAGAAGTGATGAGTTGGGTATGATTATAGCAGGTAGACTAGCATATTTGAATCACCTTCCTTTGCAGACACATTTTAGTGTAGTGGAGTTCCACTTTTTGTACTGGAAGGGGGGGGGGGGGGGGGGGCAGATGCTCATCCAGACACACCCATGTAAAAGCAGGAATATCCACAAAAAGAAGAATAACAGGAAGGCCTGAACTAGATGTTAAAATTCCAACAGTTGCCACATACTTAAAAGAGACTGATGAACAAATGACAGTGGGTGACCTGATAGGAAAATAAGCAAGAATACCTACATGAAACTGAATAACAGGTGCCCTATAGTGTGTTTTACATGAAGAAATTACAGTAGCACATCAAGCGAATCATTTTCATGGAAGCTGAATGGAAAAGAAAATGTAGGGACCTTACATTCAGTTGCCAGAGCTATCTAATAAGATTTCCATAAACTATCAAGACATGACACACTGAAAATGAGAATTTAAGAATAATTCAGAGTGCTGATAAGCTCATTAAAAGTAATATTAAGTCCCTATCTGCTACAAATAGTGCTATCATACTCTAAATAAATGCTTCCAGCTTCAACATATGTCTGTACAGAACATTATTAGCACTCACTCAGAATAAAGTTTGAAGGTGAAAGGATAAATTATTGTCATCAACAACACTGACCTTGTGATCCTCCTATCTAACATTATAATTATTTTAAAGGAAAAAAATAATGTTTTCTTCAGAAGCCAAAACCAAATCTAAAACAAAAACAACAACAGAGTATCATACTAATTTTAAACAACTGAAGTATGCTGATGGAGGAGATGTGTTGCCATATATCGCCTATCCACACCATATTTGTCTGTAACACCACATCACAATACAAGAAATTGTCATAGGAGTTACACTGAAGTAGATGGAAATGCCATATCAAATCAGTGGGCACAAATATTCAATGCATCAAGATTCAGTAATAAGGTTCAACTTATTATTTCTGGAGAGAAAACATTGGTTTGTCAGCATAGCGGAGATTTCCAGTCTTGACTCATTGAAATACCAGAAGGTTTGTGACATGGTGTCACCAGCAGACATTTATTTAACCAAATATTCCACTAACTTCATTTGCAGGAAAGTGTCACAGCCTAAGAGTATTCCATCAAGTACAGGAATGGACGGGGTTAGCTGATAATCTAGTTCCAACTGATTAGAATCTGACATTTTAGATGATGGGGTATATATGTTCCACATAAGCAGACCAATTACCAGCTCCATCATCACTCCTTGAGGTTATCAGATGTTGCTGCAAAATTGACTGCTCTAGTTGGTGTTGCACATGCCAATGGTATAGACTGACTTGCTCACTTGCATGTAGCTGATGTCAAGAAACCATAGTGCTACTTCCCCTAGACAGGACTTGGTGTTGACGATGGTGATCAGGAATATATATTAAAAACTAAATCAAGCGAGAAAATAATTGTTTACTTTATTTATTTGTTTTGTTAAAAAATAAGAATTTGCAATAATATTCCTAAATAAATAGAAATATCTAGTTTATAAAATTATGAAATAAGCAACAACTTAGTCCTGAAATTTGAGACTACACTATATTTATGCTATGGTGGATAAACTGATCTAAACATATCATTAGTCTTAATCACAGGTACATTTTAAGCCTTTAAAGTTATCATGATATTATCTTGGAAAAAAGCTATGGCCAAATGAATGGGAATGGATTTATAATTGGTGACCATATTGGATTTCCAAATTTAGCAGCTTTCCACCACATGAATTTGTCTGGACTTTTAGTATGTCATTCTAGGGACCTTGCAGAAATGAACTGTAGTGATTTTGGCTTTGTTGCAATTTGTTTGGGGTTGACCCCAAAATTGAAGTAGATTACCCTGACTATTATCACATCTTTCCACCTGCACCACACAAGAACTCGTTGCAGTCAAATTTGCTTGGCAAGGCCTTCACAGCCAATCGGTGCCTGGGCCAAGACCTGCATTCTATGTCAGCAGGCCAAGATCCAAACTATTGCATTGCTCCCCTTGATACCTTCGAATTACCAGCCCACAGGTTTGACCACATTCATGTTGACCTAGTGGAACTGCTGCCATCATCGCAAGGCCACACGCATCTGCTTACTGTAGTCGACTGATTCAATAGGTGGCCAAAAACCATTCCTCGGACAGATACCAATACCAGATCATGTGCCAGGGCCCTCATCACCCACTAGATTGCTCATTTTGGTTTGCCAGCTAATATCTCTTCAGACTGAGAGTCTAATTCACCTCTCAGCTGTGGGCAGCCACAGTGGAACTACTTGGCAATAGCTGAACCAAACCACTGCATACCACCCACAATCCAACAGCCTGGTTGAGCACATTCACAGGTACATGAAGTCAGTGCCAAGCCTTGGCATCCGCACAGCATCCAAGGAAGACCTTGGTCTATGACACAAAACTAACAATTCCTAGGCTTTACCGACCATACAAACAGATCCAGCCGGACACCTGCAACATCTGCATATGGGCCACTCATGCCCACATCCACACCCCGTCATGGATCCTTACCGGATTCTGTCCCACTGGGACTGATGCAAAGCAAGAATGGCCTCATCTGGCATGTACCCATGGCCCTCCATTGCAAAAGTTTACAAGGGTCCATGCTTGACAGTGGGGACAAAACATACAAAGTGGACTTAGGAAGCTCATAAGACACAATCTCCATTGATAGAAGGTCAAACCAGCACACTTGGTCATGGACAAGCCGGTTCAGGTAGCTCAGCCCAAGCCACATGGCCAATCACCTCATAAATCAGATTCAGTACCGGCAGGGTTAGCTTATCATAAAATGGCTCTGTTAGGATCCCGCAGCCAATTGAAAAAAAACTCAGCTTATTATAAAAAAATTGAAAACACCTCAACGATTCCAAACAAAGGTTACATACAGCTCTGGGAGGAGTGGTGTAGTAGACTCACTTCCTGTACCTGGAAAGGGAAGGCTCCGATTCAGTTGTGGTCACATTTAAACTCTGGTCTCACTTTTATTATGAAATGCTGTTCCTCATTTCTTAAATTAAAAGGCTTATTGTATTCTTACAGTGTTTTCCATAACTTCCTATGGTTACTGAACTCAACATGTAAACTCTGGGTTTTGCAATGCTAGGTACCTGTATATCAGCTCTGAAAATCAGCAAGAAGAATAGACTAATTGGTAACTGGAAGGGTGGGGGAAAGGGTGGGTGGAAAATGGGGAGGTTATTTAATTTTGGCAATTTAGACTATGTTCAATTTTTGGGTCATCAGCAATCTCTCTCTGGGTTGTGGCCTAATCGTGGCAAGAGAGTTTGGTGCAACAATGATTAGTTGAGCGATGCCATCTCAGGGCTACCCATGGTGGAATGGTCAACTATAAGGTATCAAACTAACACTACCCATCCTGCCCAGTGTCCAGGTGCTAAGCAGTCTCCCTGTTGTTATTAGGAGTTCTGGCAGGACGCTGCAACCCCTTGTGGCAACTGGTCTTCATGATCTATCCATGCCATCGGTGTCTGCCAACTGGGGTGAAGATGGTAGAGTTGAGGACTGCGCATTCTCTCTGCCACTTTAAATCCTCTCATTGCGCAGGATTCCCCTTGCTTCTTTTATCCTATTTCTTCCTTCCTCACCTCTTATTCCTTCCTCCTCTTTTGCCAAGTCCTGCGGCGATGGGTATTGGCAGATGATGGGGCAGGCTTTGGATGAAGCTGGAAGCCTTCAGTCCACCATCTGCACATAGGTGGCACAGGCAAGATGATCATTTATGAGCGAAATGAACAGCGATCTCATTCGGCAGCTACTTGCGTGACCGAGCAGCCTTCTTTAGGAATGCACTGCTTGCCTCAAATTAAGGAGGGGCCTAAAAAAGTTGGCCTAAACTTTGCCCTTTCTGACCTACCAGGATGGGTAACCACACCTCTCATGGCATTCCTCTCGTGATTGAAATAAAAAAAGAAATGACCGATCTTGATGTAGTTCCAGGCGTCAGATGCATTGTTATTAGCCTTCCTGACGTCAGACCAATTACCGCTACAAGTTTGCCACCTGGAATATCCACACCCTCATAAATACCAAAAACACTGCTAGCTGTGACTGCCCACCATGTTGCACAGCCCTTGTCGCTTCTGAGCTTGGGCGTTACAGCATCGACATTGCAGCCCTAAGCGAGACAAGGCTGGCAGGCAAGGATTCCCTCACAGAGTTTGGTGAGGGCCATACATTCTTTTGGACAGGCCTCCCAGAGATATCCCCCCAAATTCATGGTGTTGGCTTTGCTATTAGAATATCTCTCCTCAACCACTTACCTGAATCACCAGTCGGCATCAGTGAGCGCCTCGTGACAGTTCGCATCCCACTCGCTTCTCACAGGTATGCCACTGTCATCAGTGCCTATGCACCTATCCTCATCTCCTCTGATGACGTTGAGGATCAGTTCTACAATCTCCTTGATCAGACACTGCATGGCATCCCCTATTCTGACAAGATCATCCTCCTTAGAGATTTCAAAGCCAGGGTTGGTTCCAATCACTTCATCTGGGGCGGTGTCATCGGCAGGCACGGAGTTGGAAATGTCAATAAGAATGGACTGCAGCTCCTTCCCCTGTTTACCAATAATGACCTTTCTATCACTAACACCATGTTTTAAATGCCAAACAAGTGCAAGACCACCTGGATGCACCCCCGCTCCAAGCACTGGCAACTCATTGATTACATCACTGTCCGCAAGATCGATCTGCAGGATGTAAACATCACCCAGGCTCTCTGTGGTGCTGAATGCTGGACTAACTACTGTCTAGTCTGTACTGTCATGCAGGGCCTAAGTGCATTAATTGCAGAGCTTTTCTCAATCCCTTAAAGCATGACGGGCTTCACCGGAGCCTTGCCTGTGCCATCTCATGCGATCTCGACAAAACCATCTCCACCTCCTCATCGCCTGCAACTTTCACTCAGGAGTGGTCTCACATTCATTCATATTCCTCAAAGCTACCATTGCTGAAGTCGGCTACTCCTCCAGGCTTCATCAGGACTGGTTTGATGACAGCTCGTCAGATATCCACGATCTGCTGCAGAGGAAGCACGCTGCCCATGATGCTGCTCTCAACAACCCAACCTCTGCCATTCCTCACAGATGGTTCTCCCAACATAGAGCTGAGGCACAGAGGACCCTTCGGAGAATAAAAAATGAGTGGTGGACAAACAAAGACAGAGAGATCCAAGGCTTTGCTGATGCCAATGACCTTAAAAACTTTTATGATGCTGTAAAATGAATCTATGACCCCAGGCTGAATACCAACATCCCCATACACACTGTGGATGTCCGCAAACCCATTAAGGACAGAGAGGGCATCGTTGTACGCTGGGATCTCCCTGACAAAATATTTAAATTTAGAGGTTACTACGTCATCTATCACCTCTACAAATATATCTCCGAAGTCTGGAATGCATAATCACTTCCACAACAGTAGAAGGACGCCAACATCATCACTATCTATAAGAGAAAGGGTGACAAATCTCTATGCAGTACCATGGCATTTCTTTGCTGGCAGTGGCATGCAAAGTTTTTACTTGTGTCATGCTCGCCCATCCTCTGGCAACTGTAGGAAATATTGTTCTTCCTGAATCACAGTGCAGGTTCCGCAGGAATTGCAGCACCATAGACATGATATTTGTGGCGCAACTACTGCAAGGGAAATGCAGAGAGCTGCACAAGGACTTGTACATCACCTTCGTTGATCCTGCCAAGGCATTAGATACAGTCAACTGAGATATTCTCTGGAGCATCCTGTGGAAATGCAGTTGCCTTCCCAAGTTTGTCAATATCATGAGGGAGTTTCACTCTGGAATGTCTGCCATGGTGGTCGTGGAAAACTTAGTGTCAGAGTCCTTTGAGGTTGGGGTGGGAGTGAAGCCAGGTTGTGTGCTTGCTCCAGCTATTTTCCACATCTACTTGATTGCTATCACACACTG
This sequence comes from Lycopodina hypogea, assembly GCA_963969325.1. Taxonomy (NCBI): domain Eukaryota; kingdom Metazoa; phylum Porifera; class Demospongiae; order Poecilosclerida; family Cladorhizidae; genus Lycopodina; species Lycopodina hypogea. The sequence continues at coordinate 14,998,111 of OZ017781.1, forward strand.
TCTCATTTTCTATCAACCCAGATGATGCTATTGCCTTTCAGTATCATCTCAATGGCAGTATCTTCACCCTCTGAGGGCTAAAAGCCACGACTGAGACCACCTTGTTCACCTTTTTTGATCTCCAGTATGCTGACAATGTGGCAGCTCAATCCCACATGCAGGAGGGTCTTTAGAGTACACTTGCCGTTATGGTGGATACTTATAGCAGTGTTAGGCTTGTAGTCAACTCCAGTAAGACAGAGGTATTTTGCCAACTCACACCTCGCCTCAACCCTCCACCTGATTCTCTATTTCACGTTGTCACAGATGAATTCAGCAATGTTGACAGCTTCATTTTATCTCGGCAGCGTGCTGTCTTCCTTCTGCAGTCTCGAAAACAAGATCCAGAATCGCATTCGTCATGCCCCAAGTGCCTTCGGTCGATCATCCGGATATGTCTTCTCAATATAAACCTCACCAACACCACCAAGGTTGCTATGTACACTGCTGTATGTATTTCCACCCTCCTCTATGGTTGTGAGTCATGGACCATGTTCAGGGTTCATGTTCGGAAACTTGAGGCATATCATATACAATGTTGTCTGCTGCACATCCTGGGTCTCACATGGGCAGACCGCATCTCACATTTTACCATCCTCCAGTCCATCAGTTGCCTCAGCATTGAGGCTCTTCTCATGTGTAGGATGCTTCGATGGGTAGGTCACGTGATTAGGATGCCTGAGACACGGCTCCCCCACATATTTCTCTCTATGGAGAACTGACCAGTGGACATCAACATACTGGTGGTCAAAGAAATGGTACAAGGATCATCTTAAAGCTATCCTCAAAAAGTGCAACATCCCTTCTACCTCTCTTGAAGATCTGTCGGCTGACCATACCACCTGGGGGTCCACATGCCATCCAGGAGTGGAGCACTCTGAAGCTGCACAAACAGCAGCCCTTAAAGAATGCCAATTTCGTAGGCACCAGCAGTAGGAACACAGATCTCCTCCACCTGGCAATTGGATCCCCTGTCCGACATGTGGGAGGTGGTGTGTTTTTGAATTTGGACTTAGAAGCCATCAGCTGAGCCACAATCAGTACAAAAATAATAATCTGAACTGAGCATAACTTCATTAAATGAAAATTTCTCCTCTTTCATTGGTTTTTCTTTTTTGTGTTGGTTTTCTGTTCTTTTGAGCATGGAGTAGTGGTCATCATCTTTGATAGACCTCCAATAATAACATCAGCAATACAATGAACAAGCAACATGGAGTTGTCATGGTCTACCATAGCAGAAGTATATACAGAGGCTAAAGCTCCACTTTTCTACAAATAAATATGGTTAAAGTTAGATTTTTTTTCATTTAATTGAATTTCTGAACCTGGTAGGGAAAACTATTTAATGGAGATTTTCAGAAGTGAACAGAGGCACACAGACATGTATATTTTCATGAAAATTCTCTAGCAAAAACAGTCCAAGTTGACACTCAGAAGCAAGACAGATATGGTTGTTCTGCACTCAGAAGCAAGACAGATATGGTTGTTCTGCACTCAGAAGCAAGACAGATATGGTTGTTCTGCACTCAGAAGCAAGACAGATATGGTGGTTCTGCAAGGGCTTATTCTTATCTTATATTCCCTCTTCGCTGGTTCACGGGGGCAGGGTCGTAGAGCTGGGCAAAACAGCTGTGTGGGAGAATAATTAAAGATCAATAGCTCACTTATTTATTAATTGATTTTAATTAATATTACGTGATAGTGAGTCAGTGACGGCTGTCATACCAATATGAACCCTTTCCTGCCCTAGTCAAGTCCAATTCCTGCCCAAGTGAAATCTAATTCCAAGGGCATGCTCTGCTTAGAAGTTGGACAGCCGTAGAAAAAGCTGACTCCCGGAGGAGGACTGAGGTGAACTGACTCCTAACGACGTCCCCTGAGTGAGTGTTCAGATTGTTAGTCGTGAATTATGGGGGTCAAATAGGTGTGTTTAATCTAGTACACTCTTGAAGTAACGAACTTCCTTTTAGTACAGCTTCAAGTGTACAGTTTAGCTAAAGAAATGACCCATACCTTGTATACTGCGTGTATCTCTAAAGTATTGTGTTTTGTTTCAACAACTATTCTTAGTGTTCACAAAAGCTGCTATTGGAAATGATAAGTGCAGGGATTGTTTGAGCTTCTTTTTTTTAAAATTTAGTATCTCTTGCCTGCTTGCTGCTATTTAAGCTTATAGCCTTTTATCCTTACCAATCCTTCTTTCTCCTCCCATAGAGTGTGTAGCTGCAGGATGATTAGAGCACAAATCTTTCTAGCATTGGTCATGTTTTGTGGGCACTTATGACTAGGTTTGGTGTACTTCACAGCCTGAACACATGTAGTCATTGCAAGCATGAGCAACTGTCCAAGCCCACCTAGCTACTCATAGCTTGCCTGCTCTCAGTATTGTGTTTCACTTTTCATTCATCTCATTAATGTTGCCATAAGCAACAAATATATTATTAGTAGTTGGATTTTTTATTTAGTAGTGGGATTGCTGATTGTTTGAAGTAGTGATATTGTCGATTGTTATCTCAACCTGTGAGCTCAAGTGAGCAAAGTGTAATCATCACTTTGTTCATCTTGCTAGGTAAATAATGCTCACTGATGCAGCTGCACCTTAGGAATGCAAAAGGAACTAAAGAATTGTTGACAGGAAATGATTGGCATAATGTGTTGGAATTTCTCTTTATGTTGTGGCTCTTGCACAATTAATGCCTTCCAGTGAAACTTGGGCTTCTTAGTCAGAGAATGCCTCTATGTGAGGATGAGAGGAAGAAATGACTGTCTATAAAAAAATTTACAAAATAATAAAATTCAGCATTTTGAATGTTTCTTCCAAAAGTAGCTTTCATGTGGATGCAGATCTTGTTTGAGCATTGGGGGAACTTTAAAGGTGAGACAAAGACTGGAATAAACTACAATTCACCACCAACTGATTTTTTCCCCCTGGTCTTCAATCATCATACATATCTATTTCTAACAGGTATGTGAATTTATGGACTCATTAGCTGTGTGTGTGGGGGGGGGGGGGGGGGGGGGGGGGAATGGAAAAGAAGGGGGAATGGAAAAGAAGGGGGAATGGAAAAGAAGGGGGAACCCCTCATTTACTCAATAGCACTTGTTAGAGCGCTGTTTCTAGCTAATGTCCTCCATCAGTGTCACTGAAATCTAACTCATTCATTGGTGCATGCCCTTTGGCGGCATGCTTGGGTCAAAGCTCGGTCAATCTACAAAAATATTTTTTGAATTAGTTCATTCAGGGGTAATATTCTCCTCTGAAAGGACCCCTGAATTCTACATTGAATCTTAATGGTTGATAGCCCTAGCAGCATGTTCTCACTAGCAGCAGTTGCAGATAGCCAGCAGGCATTTAGCTAACAACAGCTAGCAGCATTGGTGCAGTCAGTGGTTACCCCTGCTATATCTTCATCTGCAGCCTGTTCATCATAGCAGGGATTAAGGTGTTCAATCATTTTAAAACATCAATTTCAGTATTGACACTCGAGGGAAAATGAGATAAAAGGTCCTGGAAGGTTGAAAATACAAAAATACAGCAATAAGCCTTGAGAAACAATTTCCAACTGAGTTTTGGTTAATTTGAACCTGTAAATGATCAGAAATTGAGTTCAATATTTCTCAAGGTATTGTGAAAGCTGCAAACAAAAGAAACCTCACCAGCTCTGTTCAACTTGTGGCAGATGTGGTTCAGATAAGAGTTGTGGGTGGAAGGAGGAAGTTCACAGGAGATTCGAGAGCATGAAGATCAGAGTGCATAGTATTGCAATGTTACACACACACAGCCAAAAGTGATGCAGTGATAACACAAACGCATGACACAGAGAGGAAAGGAGGAACTGGAGAGAGAGAGGAAAATGTGAAAAGGAAGTGAAAAATTTGTTTAAAAAAAGGGAGTGAGCTCATGGCTTGGTTGGAAGCATTTACTTATTTTGGGCAATGGGAGACTCCGGAGACAGTGTAGAGATGGGGAAATGAATTATGACAGTGGTGGGGTGGAGAGAGACAATGAGGGGAACTAAAGGAACTAGTGAAGGAATGTAGGAGAAAGAAAACAAATAAATTCAGTATTTACTTGGCTTTGCATCCATGATTGAAATTATTATTATGATTTAGAGGGGAGGGAGAGGATTCTTGCATGACGTTCACACATGAATTATTCAGGGTTCACATAGGAATATAACAAACATTCATTAACAAGTTATAATCTAATTTTAAAAAAAAGTTTTTTCTTTTCTTTTTTTTGATTATGCAAGCAAGCGACTGGATTTTTTTTTTTTTTTTTTTTTTTTTTTTTTTTTTTTTGATTAAAATTGTTATTGGGCTCACTGTTGGCCCTATAAACTCCTGCAGTGCCCCCAGCTACAGTCCCTATATCACTCCCCCACACCTCCAGTGCCCCCAGCTACAGTCCCTATATTACAACCACATGAACAAATCCACTGAATTGTAAAATTGTAAAAACAATCTAAAAAATCTACCATGACACGTTTATATCTGCCATGAGAACACACTGTCCTTATATAATTTTTTTTAAAAACAGCAACAACAACAAAAAACAAACTAATTCCATTGTGGCTGTTACTGAGAGATTCCATAACTGACTGGTATACTACACTAGTAATAGGTATCCAAAATTTATAGTCTGCTAATATTTAATGAAGAGGCAAGGCTGCGTGTGTGTGTCGAGTGAGTTGCCCACAATCCAAAGCTTGTCTGGAAACTTATTGAAATGTCTATCCTGTTTTTAAGACATCTGTTTATGTTCCCTACCTAGCAAGCTTAGCTATTTTCATTTGTTTAAAATAGAATTTATTATCGCTAGTTTGAAGATGTATAATTTTTTCTTCTTTTTCTGTTTCAATAATCTATGGTACACATGTGAGTCAGCGATCACATATATAGTATGTCCTTATTAGAGCCCATAGCTATCATTGTAGAGCTGGAGATCAGGAGTTGGCCTAAATTAAACCAGAAATTAAGGCCAGTGCCAGAAATTGCTACGTAGGTACTAAAATATGATCAAAGTTTGGTCTAGAAAAGTGGCTGATACTCCTATACTCTGGTGAGGGTAAAATGATTGGCTACCAATGGTGGCATGAAAAGCTACTGCACTACTGTGACATCATATGATACTCGTAGTCAGATTTATTGTAGGAACAGAGTGATTCAGAGAATGCACTGCAATGTCATCAAAATAGTAGATTAACTTTATTTAATATTAAAAAAAATTTTTTTTGATTGCAATTATTGGTTTTGGGTGTCCTTAATTTAGTTCATCATTATTATTATTGATCTTCTGGAAATAGGCTTTTTGTGCCATTTGAAGTCAGTTGTGTGAAGATTAGATTCTTCTCAGAAACTTTTTTTCTGCAATAGTGCTGGAATTTACCCACCAGATTCCCTGAACTAAAAAGTATTCTTGGTAAAGTTCTCTCCACAGTCACTAGAGGTGATCTCACCCATACCATTCTCTGCTGTAAAACAAGGAGAATGCACTGTCTATACCTACCAAGGAAAGTCCAGCCCTGATCAGAGAACTACTGAGTGGCCAAAGACACTTCATAAGATCTTATCTGATGGTCCAGATACTAGAGACAGGAAATTGGTGATACAACTAGCCCATAGTTGAAGTATAAGACCAATTTTTGAGTATTCTGAAAGTATCTTACAGTAGTACATGTACATAGGTTCTTCTTTTTTGACCTTGTTAGTGAAGGTACACTAAAACTCTTCTTATCCATCCACTTACAAATGACTGGGCACTGCCCTTGTGTCTGGGACACTATATTTTATCTGAAATTATCATGTGCTGTGAGTTGGGCATACACACATGTTAGGCTTGTTATCACATTCATGATCTGTGTACATAAATGTTGTACAAAATATAACAGACAAACTCCTTATTTTGGCCACTACGATAGTAGTAGGTGTTTGCTTTAATTAATCCTGTCTCATCTGAGCAACAACACAGAGCCTTTCTTCTCAAAAAGTTCAGCTGAATCAGTTTGAATGAGTGGGTTTTCCCCACCTTAATCTCGTAATTAGTCCTATCACTTTACTAAGGATACTCACTCTATCCATCATCTGTCCCAGTAAAATCACCAATTTCCTCTGATTATAAGGGTCAGCTGCAAGAATGCCAGAATATCATCTCCAGAGAAATACAGCTCTCTGTCCATTGCTCCAACAAACATCAGACTGTTCCAATAACACCAAACTGAACCAGAGAATGCGGAGAGTTTTGATGAGAGGGGAGGGGGAGTAAAATCTGATGTGCAATGCTGCAATACAGATTATTTGGCCAATTTTATTGTTGCTAGTTCTGGCATGTATGTGTTGACTGGCCTCCATCTTCAGTTGTTGCTGATGCCTTCTCTCTCTCTCTCTTCTCTCTCTTCCTTTGGTAATGTTTGTCAGATTCCACCTACTTCAAAGGCTATTATGTACTCCACTTCTTGACCATCCAATAGATGACAATTCCGTGGTTATCAGCCTTAACTGTTAAATTACCACAGCACATGTTTGCAAATATACTTATACAGTAATACTAAATTTGTTTTAATTGCTGTTATATGGTACACTGATACCACTAAGTTAATTAAAAGTGGACCAATATTTATTTTTCATTGGTCAGTTGTGATTGGTTTCAGAGATGCAATCATAACTTCATTGCAATAGGCTAATTCAAACTTATAGATTCTGACCTGAGCTAGTCCATGATGGGGTGGCTGAAGGGTCCAGCACCAAATGTGTGAAGAGGTGTGTAGAGTGATGTTGTTATGGTGTCCTATTTCAAGTTCACAAGCAGTGAATCATCTCTAGTTCCACCTGTGGTATATAGTGGAGATCACTATGAGAGTTTGATGTGGTGGGCACTTGACGGAATTCACACTTTCCAAGGGCCTCACAGTCTCTTGTGTTGTCCTCCCATGGCATCCCATTGTGCAGGAAGAGCTTTGTCTCTGCTGCTCTCGTCAGTGCAATGGCCTCCAGCATGTCTGTTGTGTGTTGATGAGGGCTGGTGTTTCAACACTTCCATCTTGGTGCCTCACCCAATTTATGGTGCTCAGCCCTGCCATAGAAATGTCTGCATTCCTTGAATTTCTGTGATCAATTTGGCACATTAATGCTAAAGGCAATTATGTTGTGATAATTATTTGATGTTACAGCTTATTAGAATATCGTTCCTTGTCAGATTGAGTGAATCTGAGTGTGTGTGTGTGTTGATTCTTCCCTGCCGGTCCCGAGGAGTGTGTGTGGAACACATTCCATTGCAATATAAATCTTGTGTTTATTTTTTAGAGAATGTTGAAATAATTGCAATGAATTGACAGATTACTCTTCAAGGGATTTAAAAGTTAAAATTTAGTTATGGAATTTACGCAAGAACAATAAGAGATTAAATTTAACATTTTTATACGAGTTATCACTACACACACACACACACACACACACACACACACACACACACCACACACACCACACACACACACACACACACACACACACACACACACACACACACACACACACACACACACACACACACAGAACTTGCCCTTGGTACTTCATACCATGATGACAGTGACACACACACACACACACACACACACACACACACACACACACACACACACACACACACACACACACACACACACACACACATACACACACACACACAAACACTTTGTTGCTGTTTTTAATTTTGGTGAAGGTGTTTGTGATCAACTGGATTATGAAACCTAAAGATCTAATCTGTACCACTGTTGATGTAAATGCTTTTCTTGGGATTGTTTCTACATGCTATTCCACAACTGATGCTGATGTTGTTTGAAGAAGACCATTACTATTCCTGTTATATTCCACTTGTTGAGGTTGTGTGGAGTCATGCTATCCCATGTTCCACTATATATAGTGACCTGATGTTGTGTTGGGGAAATATCTCAATATCTTGTTCCACTACTGAATGTTGATGCTCTTTTGGCTATTTTCTTTTTGTCGATTAAGTTTCAACATTTGTAGGGAAAGACTCTTGATTCCATTTGCTAATGCTTCATCCTGTTCTCTATGGAATAGAAGTTGCACTTTCCAAGGCAACCTCATTCTTTTAATGGTCAGAGTATAGCCACACTTCTGGGAGTGGCCTGAAGAGTCAGCAATGGGCGTGTGTGTGCCTACCTTCTAGGAAGTAATCTATAGCAACTCTCCCATGTGAAGGCACTTGCTTTCAGGCTTAAAGATGCCTCTTGAGTAACTGAGGCATTTGCCATGTGTCTTTAAGGTGTATCTGTTAATTTTTCTTCTTCATGAGTTATGTCTCCATAAGCTTGCATTCTCTCTTAAGAAGATGTGTGTGTGTTTTTAAACTTAATGCAAGGTGGTCCAGGATGATTCTAACATAGACACTCAGTCCAAGTCAGTTCCTTGTATTGTATTCTAAACCGGTCTCTAAAACTAGCTGCTCAAAATTGACGTTAACTTATTCTTCATGTGTGTCTACAACGTCAAAAGCTTTTCAGTTTGGTGTCACACTTGCTCCCATCATCGTCTACCCCCAAACATGTATGACAGCACATTGACATTCCTCACTGTGGTTGTGGTGCAGATGCCCCAGAGTAGCACTGTGGACCATCCTATCCTCATACACTCCTAGCTATCCAAGGACAACTGAAGACACCTCAGGGCTTCCCTGGGTTGTCCAATACCACTGGACTGTGACCTTTAGTTGTTAACGAGATCATCTGCAGGGGACAATTCTTGTAGAAGAAATGCTCAGGCACATCAGAACTAACTGCATGTTTGTATCGAGTAGTATACCATAAAATCCTTGCAACTAGAATACAACATCTATGCATGGACGAGGGGGGGGGGGGAGATTCATACAGCTCTGTAGCTCTCTTTGCCACCTGTACATTTCGTGCAATGTGCTTACTGTAGCACGGCTACTTGTGCGGCTGTACAGAAGCTCTCCTGTTTAACTGGGACAGGCTCTCCATTAGTTCTCTCAGCTCTCCCTCTTATCTAATGAGGAGGTGTAGCCTGAGAATAGTGTTGTTGATAGACGCGTATTAATCTTGTTTGTTTCATCTTCTGACAGGTGGTCTGTGTTTCCATTGACTGCGTTTGTCTCAGTGCGGGAGAGAGGATGCCAAGTCAAAAGAAGAAGTTGCCGATGGAGGGGGTGGAAGGATGGGATACAGACGATGTCAACAAGTGGCTCATCTCTGTACGTGGTTGTGTTGTTTTCATTTTGTTGCAGTTGCTTTGTTGTCTAAAAGGACAAAACATTGTTATTTTAAATCTTGAGCATTGCTTAGTGCATGAATGAAAGGGGGAAAGTATATAAAGTAAGATATTTTTCTTACCAGTTGCCACACAGCATGATGCAGTGCCCAATTATTTATGTTGTTTATGCTGTCCACAACATTGAACTTTTTTCTTCCTCATCTTCTTACTATGCATATGTGCATCACATCTGAGAGTATTGGGCATGCACAGTATCACATGGTATCACATGGTATCACATGGTCTGTTGCAACAGCTGCCAAGTCATTGGCCCACTAGTTTGTGTCTGCCTTTCTCTGTAGTTGTGCTGCTATAATTGCATACCACCTCCACCTGCTCCTACTTGGTATGATGCTGTGTGTTTGTTCAACTTGCTGAGCATGCACACACACACACACACACACACACACACACACACACACACACACACACACACACACACACACACACACACACCAGCTGCAATAAGTCAGGTCAGGTCAACTTACAGTGAGTCAGGTTAAGTTACAGTGAGTTAGGACAGGTTACAGTGAGTCAAGTCAAGTTACAGTGAGTCAAGTCAAGTTACAGTGAGTTAGGACAGGTTACAGTGAGTCAAGTCAAGTTACAGTGAGTTAGGTCAAGTTATAGTGAGTCAGGTCAGGTTACAGTGAGTTGGTTCAAGTTACAGTGAGTCAGGTCAAGTTGCAATGAGTCAGGTCAGGTTACAGTGAGTTAGGTTAAGCTACAGTGAGTTAGGTCAAGTTACAGTGAGTCAGGTCAAGCTGCAATGAATCAGGTTAAGTTACAGTGAGTCAGGTCAAGTTACAGTGAGTCAGGTCAGGACAAGCTACAGTTAAGTCAGCCACACCAAGATACAGCAAATCTGGTCAGGTCAAGTAAGAATGAGTCGGTCAGGTGGGTGGGTGGGTGCTAACACTGCGTCTGTATTGGATGACAGCTCAGTGTTATGAAGACTTCTTTGAAAATAGAGGAAAGTGAAGCAAAAATAGATTGAAAGGTCAACAGCAATGAAATCCATCGTATGTTAAGCTACAGCAAGAATGTTTGCTCAATGCATGCTAAGGCAACAACAACAAGAAAAGCCAAGCCCTTCCCTTCCCCCTCCCAACAGAGTTCCTTCAGGAATCTGTCCATGCCAGTGACTTCTCTATGTGGCTACATCTTCAGTGCCACCGCCCTAACACTGGTCTTCCCCCTAGAGTTACCCTCCAGCAGACTGTCTCTCAGGAACCCCTCAAATATGCACTTCCCACACCATCAAGGGTCATACCCCACACCTACAACAACCCTGAACTCTAGGTCCACCTGGGAAAGAAACTGTAGCCAAGGTAATGTGTAAGTGTTGAGGTATTTTAGTTCAGACTACAACAGAAGCCAATACTCACTCTTTCCTCTTCCCACACTTGCGGGGTACAAACGGGACGAGATATTTGAGTGCTAGTTTGGGGGGGGGGGGGGGGGGGGCTATCCAATGAGGGTATGAATCCTTTCTTATTGCCACCTAGGATTGATAAATATTATGTACACTCTGGAAGTAGCACAAACTACCTTGTAGTGAAGAAGCCATGCCTTCGTGTTGGTCTGACTGAGCCAAGCCCAGGCTGAACCTAGAGAGCTCTGTGTGGCTTCAGTGAAATACTGCACACTCTCATCCAATGTGTCATCAGACATCAGCTCTGTTCCAGTCCTTGGGAAATTGGAATGGGAGACCAACGACTTAGGTGGAGCAATTGGCAACATTCTGGATTGTTTCGTTTGAGCAGGGGAGAAGATGATTTATCAAGACTCCGCTGGAACTCCTGAGATGCAAGGATTTGCAATAAATATTACTAGATTTTGGCAAGCTATCAATGATTTGTGCATTTTACATGAGAAAGTATAGAGGCCAACATGAGGTTGTGTCCTGTGCAGCCAGGGTTTGCCTGATGTTGATCTTCTAATGGACGGGTCGAGGTACTCATTTTCAAGCATAGAAGTACACCATCTACTGTACAAGAAAGTGAAAAATTTCCCAATGCATGATGTTGGCACTATTGGCCTGAAGTTGGATGACGATGACTCATATGAGGGGTCATCATTGGTGGATCTTTTGACAACGAGTTTGATGGAAGCAGTTCTCCGTGCCTGTGGAACATTTGAAATCTGCCAATGTGTATTGTGGGGCTGGCTTGAGCTTACTACATACGATTTTAAAGGGAATAAGCTAGATAAAGACTTAAGTTTGTTGATACATTGGGCAGCCATTGCCTTGCTAGGAGTGGATAATTAAATATTTTCTTCAAGTTATCTGTTGGCTGGAGAAGAGATATTACATATTTTTTTCTGGGTCCTCACTGGCTTGGGTGTTATTAGAGAGTTGCTTATTTATGGGCCTAGGGAATTATCTTCAACTTGTGGGGGTTCTTTCTTAAAGATGGGTTGGAATTCCTCTTGACTCTTCTTGGGGATGGAGTTTCCTCTAGCATCAACTTGTAATCATCTTTGTAGTGAAGTTACCTAAAATTGACATCAGATGGCACAATTAGTTCACTTTGAAGAAGACTGGTGGGTTTAAAATCAATAAAGGCATTTCTGCCGTGGCCAATTGCATTTGAAGAACCTTTTCTATAGAGCATCACACAGTAAATATAGACTAACCTACTTCCTAAAAGTCTTATCTACAAAACAGATGGTGAAACTGGCATGAGCAAGTTCAATGTATAATTCAGTTGAAACTCACGTCTGAATGGCATTTGCATGCACCTGTCTAAGCTTTCTATTTATAGTTAATGCATTATTATACAGTAGCAGAGTACCCGCCCTATTGGCGGTTTTAAGTGGGCCACCTGCAGTCATTAGTTAGTGTTCCATGTCACCAAACCACACCCATAGTCACCCGATCTGGATAAAACTTTTGGGAGGAAATGCAGTGAGATGTTCTAATCAATCCCTGAAGTTTTATGAAGATCCCTCCATCAGTTTGGCATGAGCTTGAGTCTGCACATACAGACAGACAGACAGACAGACAGACAGACAGACAGACAGACAGACAGACAGACAGACAGACAGACATTATGAATTATAGTGAGATGAAATGCAAGGAATGACATGTGGTGGCCCTGGTCTTCATATTTGCCCACTGGAGCCATTCATCAGTTGAATCTAGAAATGATTGAGCTGCTGCTGGGCTACTGGCTATGGTGCAGGTGTCGTCAGTATGTGGCAGGTCATTCACTTGATGAAATGGTGAGAGAGAATAGCTGGACAGATTCTTCTTTAGCTTCAGAGTGTTAACTAAGTTGTTGGTAACCTTGGTGACATGGATTTGAGAGAAGGGTCGCCTTGGTAAACTCCTATGTCAAGAGGAAATGAAGGCACGATCTAGGCATCTCTTCATACATGAGCTGACAGTCCTGAATAGATAGAGGCCACAATATTGTATGATTTTAATGGAGCATGTTAGTGGTACAGGATGAAGTCTATCATGGAATGATGGACACTGCCATACGTATTTGCTAGAACTAGCCAAGCAATTGTCAATGATTTGTGCTTTTTTTTGTTCATCAGAGAGTATAGAAGCCAACATAAGATGGTGTTCTTTTGAGTACCTGTAGACAATCTACTTCCATGAAGGAAGTGGAAATCTCCCAACACTTTATGTCAGCACAATTTTCCTGAGGTTTGATGCTGATGAGGGGTCATCCCTGGTGGTTCCTGTACAATGAACTCACTGTGAGACTGCCAATATTCTCTGTAGAGGTGGAACAGAGCATGCTCCATGGAAGGGCACTTTTAGAAAACCCAGTAAGAACATTTATGGGAAAGTAAAGGGAGTAGAAGAAGCATTGGATTTTTTGACTGTGCCTCGGATCTCTTTACTGGAAAAATGAGGCTCAATGAAGTCAACTATGGCTGGTGGACTTGGTGATGGTAGCTATGGTGGCTGGCTGAGTGGGAGCTGTACACACAGACTTGAAGAGTTGGAAAGCTTGGTTTTATTTGAGATTAGTTTTGTGGGTATGACCACCTGTCATCAAGATTATCTTTGGCATTATTCCAAAAGGAAATCTGGTAATAGTTTTATTCTTGCTTGATAGATTTGGACGTTGTGGCTTTAGAGTTCTGGGGTGTCTAACTTGCTGGCTTACAAGATCGAAGAAATTGTTTTGCTGAAGATTTTATTTCCATCTACTTGAGCATCTTTTTTCTTCTTGGCATAACTGAAATCTCTGTATGCTTTCGTTTTGAGCTGTTTGACCTTTTTTAGGCTCTGTTGCTATTTATTTTCCTAGAAGATAGAGCCTTTTTCGTTGATATTTTTATTATTCAATACAGAATGGCAACTACCAAATAATTTTTTTTTTATTTTTTTTTTTAACTCTGAAAATACTCTTTGCTGACATTTATAATTGTCCCCATGCTTCAAGTTAAGTGCATGGCATGTGGACAGACCAATAAATGCTTTTCTGCCTCCATCCACTCAGCATATAATTTTGGCAGTGTAATAGGAGCTGTGATATGATGATGACCACCATTTATGGATGATCCAGACAGGTAAGATCTCCTCTTGTGAGGATGTCATGATTGAGCAAGGTAAGGGGGTGGATGATATTGATGGTGGATGTGAATCAGAGGAGCTATGGACTGGAGTCAGGTTGTGAGGAAATGGTTGTACTTAAAGTAGACTGTTGTAGGTAGAGAAGATAGTGTATGAGCTTGAGATTCACTGCGAATCCATAGGGAAAGTGGTAGTTAGGTCTGAGAGGTGAGTGGCTCTCATATGGATGTTGCAATTTTGATTCACTGATGTGTAATTTGTAATAACAGTTATAACTGATACACTGACTCATGACTTTCAGCTCTCACTTTAAGTGTGCATACCTACAATAAGTGAGCTGCTTGGTAAGAGCTGAAAACAGTAAAAAATATTTGAAGAAAAAAATTTGAACAAAACTTTCATGACCAGTGAGGTGCCCTAATAAATTCCTAAACGTTTTCATGAAGATCACTCCAACAGTTTAGGAGTTAATATCCACACATACAGACAAACGAATTATGAATTATAGTAAGTTTAGTTTGGATATTTTATTTTTGCTCCTGTGAAATGAGATTTCTACCTTCTCGACACAGCAACAACATAGCACCTCTAGGTAACAACAGAACACATGTGGGTGGAATGTACCACCTGCTGCTGTTCGTCGGTCGTGTGTGTGTGTGTGTGTGTGTGTGGAATGGGAGAATGAGGTTTGGAGATTTTGATGATATGCACATTCAAGGCAGATTCCAGTGTCTTGTTAGTTTAAGCTAGTGATGAATATGCTGGAAGTATAATATAATCTGTTTCACCATCTTTTACTTGTGCATACATTTGGGAGAACTGACATCCTTTCTTGAAGTTGTCATAATATTGTCATTCCATCTGGTGCACTCCAACAGGTGCTATCTATATAGTATGGGAAGAGAGAGAGAGAGAGGTGTTGAATATGGTGAGAAATTGATAGCTTTTGAAGATACAAATGGAAGAAGATAACTAGAAAGTGAAACGCTTGAGAAATTATTTTTATGGAATTTAAAAAAAAATACTGATAGCAATGATGTAATACTGCTGCTACTACCATGCTGTTTTTATTACTGCTACTCTTAAAAAATAAATAAATAAAAAATAAAAAATTATAAAAAATTTTTTTTTAAAAATTAAAAATACTAGTACTACTACTACTACTACTAACACCACTACTACTATTATTACTACTATTTACTATTACAAAAGTACTTCTATCTGTAGGTATGATTTTGGTTACAGGAAAAATAACAGCATTAATCGTATACTTTCGATAATGATGATGTTACATCTTATTTCAGATGAAACTGGAGCTGTTTCAGCGTCAGTTTGAAGCTGATGGAGTGACAGGCAGCGATCTGCTGGTATGCCATGTCTCTCTCTATTTCTGTCTTCATTCCTCGTTCCTCATACACACTTTGGATAACACCTACACCACATCTCATCACACACCTGGCCACTCTGCACACCCAAACACCATATGACTATCTGTTCTGCATAATTCCAAAGCATGTGCACGCAAATGCACGTGCACACACACACACACACCACTTCATCTACACTCCTATCACCAACTCACCATCTCCTTATCTGTTTTCATTGCTCTCCTCCCCCTCCCACACTCCCTCTCCCCCTCCCACACTCCCTCTCCTCCCCCTCCCACACCCCTCTCCTCCCCCTCCTACACTCCCTCTCCTCCCCCTCCCACACTCCCTCTCCTCCCCCTCCCACCTCCTTCTCCTCCCCCTCCCACACTCCCTCTCCTCCCCTCCCACACTCCCTCTCCTCCCCCTCCCACACTCCCTCTCCTCCCCCTCACACACTCCCTCTCCTCCCCCTCCCACCACTTCCTCTCCTCCCCCCTCCCACAACCCTCTCCTCCCCCTCCCACTCTCCCCTCCCTCCTCTGTGTCCCACCATTCCACCTTCAGGCAATCACTGCTGATGATGTAAAAGCCATGAGCTGTGCAGACAAGAAGAAAAAGTAAGCTGAAATGAAACTAACACCTTTCTCCATGCTATGCCAGCTGCAATATTTACTCCAAAATGTAACAACACAACCAAATGCAGCCCTACCTTTCCCATGTGTTTGACAAGCTGTAAAAATGCATTGCAATTATTGTCACACCTTATAAAGTTTCAGTTTAATAATTACACCCGAAATTCCCAAATTATAATGTTTATTTCCCGAAAGTGTGGCACAAGAGAGTGGTCCTGTATTGTTATGTGCTAAATGCGTACATTTTGTGTCAAGATGAAGTGCATAAAATAAACCCTGCAGTAGCACATTTCATTTAGTCACAAGTGTCTCAGGTTTCCTACTTCAGTGTGTGTTCAGTGAGTGAGTGTGAGTGAAATGGAGTTGGAATTCATGTGTCCTGTTCCTGTCCCCAGGGCATTGAAGAAAGCTCTCGGGACTCTCACTGGGAACTCTGTCTCCAAGAAGTCAAAATCCAAGAAAGCAAGGTTTGTAACAGTAGCTAATGAACTGTAGTAGTTGGTGTTACTATAGCACACATACACATACAGAAATAGGTGTTCACACATACCCACTGGCTGCTGGTTGTTTTTGTTGTTGTTGCGATTGACATACAAATTTATTTTCTTTCAAGCTCTAGTACTAATCTAGAGATCTAGCACAATCTTGCACCCTAACCCTAGCTTGCAACCTAGCACCAGCCCCATCATGAAACCTAGCGCAATTTTCACCTTATCCCAAGCCTCTAACTCCAGCCCAATCTTGCACTCTAACCCTAGCCCAATCTTACACCCTAGCCCTGGCTGGCACCCTAATCCTAGCCCTGGCTGACACCCTAACCCTAGCCCTGGCTGGCACCCTAACCCTAGCCCTAGCTGGCACCCCAATCCTAGCCCTGGCTGGCACCCCAATCCTAGCCCTGGTTGGTGCCCCAACCCTAGCCCTGGCTGGCACCCCAACCCTAGCCATAGCTGGCACCCCAACCCTAGCCCTGGCTGGCACCCCAGCCCTAGCCATGACTGGCACCCCAATCCTAACCCTGGCTGGCACCCCAATCCTAGCCCTGGCTGGCACCCCAATCCTAGCCCTGGCTGGCACCCCAATCCTAGCCCTGGCTGGCACCCCAATCCTAGCCCTGGCTGGCACCCTAATCCTAGCTCCAGCTCTAAATCTTTTTCTTGCAAGCTCAGCATGTCTGGCCCAGTAGCCAGCTCAGCAGATCACCTCAGTCGTCTTGTCTAGACTTGACTGGTTGTGGAGTTGTAGTGGGTGCTTCTACTGTCCATGTCCTGTAGACAACTTACGGTTGCACTACTACTATGACTACTACTACTACGACTACTACTGCTACTTATTCAGTATGTTTATTATGCTCTCCTAAAGAACCATTTCATGATTGTGGTGTTGTTGAGGCCCAGCAGAGTTGCATCCACTGTGTGCTTTATTCCTAGCAGCTCAAATATTAGTATCCTTTTGTTTTCAATAGTGCACAAAGTGCTAATTAGCTCTTCCCATTCCTTCATCAATGGCAGCTCACATTTTCTAAATGAAGTGCACTCACCTGCAATTTAGTCACCAGTAATGCAATAACAAGGAGTTGAGGCGGTGTCATATAGTTGGCCTTCCTCCAGGATTTAGCACCATGGCAACTGGCATGACTACACACAAGTGAATCCTCATGAAGAAGGATGGATGGGGGACAAGCAGTGCCATGACAACTGTGTCCTATGCCAGAAGCATCAGATTCATGTAGTTAAATAATGCACTTTAATTAAGTTGAACGGAGTAAGTTGTGATCCATGATGTGAGGTCATACCAGAGAGTGACAACGAGGCATATCCTGGTTTCACTTTGAGGTGAGGGATCATTGCAGAGCAAGTGTCAGATGAACCAACCACTGGTTGTCGGTGCCTCTGGCTGTGTGAGTACTTTCTAAGGCTAAGCTTTCCTCACTAGCCATTTTAAAGGCTTCATCAAATAGAGCACACCGCAGTGTCAATATCACAGTTGATGCTGTAATAAAACCAATGTGTATTCCAGTGGTTGGCTGAGGGACACTCATCATGATGCCCTCCACATGGTGCAACACTCGTCATGATGCCCGCCACATGGTGCAACACTCATCATGATGGCCGACACATGGTGCAACACTCATCATGATGCCCGCCACATGGTGCAACACTCATCATGATGCCCGCCACATAGTGCAACACTCATCCCGAGGTCAACAGAACAAGGCAATAGGGAGAATGATGACCTATTTGGTTGGTCCTACTCCATAGTTCACACAATTGACCGATGAGACTTCTATGTTTCTCAAGTGCACCAACTATTTGTTGGTGGACAAGACACACTCTAATAGTAGTAGTAGTAGTAGTAGTTGCATTTGTTTGTTGTTGTTGTTGTGCATAAGGTGCTTATCAATTGCATGTGAGCTATGGAGACTATTACAATCTCTATTCTGGAACCAGCTCGTATTGAGACGTAGAACCTCAGAGTAAATATCAGCAATGGCAACTTGCTTCCAATAATGGAGGGAAAGCTTATTCAAGGGGTGTGCCATGGATGTGAGACCGAATATGTTTGATTGATGGTGGCCCTAGGAAGCCCTTTGCTTGGGCTCGGGCTCGGGCTGGAGCTAGGATGCAGAACATGAGTCATGGCTTGGTCGAATGGTAGGAAAGACACTTGGCTGCATAGCTTAGTGCCACACACAACTGAATCAGCTGATGGGTCAGGTAACTTTCATTTATTTACATCATCTGCTTACCAACCTTTCTCCCTATCTTTTTCTCTCCATACCACGCACACACGCACACACCTACTAACTATACAGCACAGACAAAGGCAAGGGTAAAGCAGCTTCCATTCCCCCTCCTCCTCCTCCTCCTCCTCCCAACTTCTCCCGTCCAATGCTGCATCAGAATCAACCCTTACCTCAAGCTCCTGGAGCTGTGGATGACGATCTTTATGATGACCCAACCATGGCAGCCATGGACTATGAAACAAGCGTCGTTGGGTCTCTCTCCTCCCGAGAAAGAGACCAGTTCCTTAATGAGGATGAGAGCTATGCACTGGAGGAGTCCAATGACATATATGGTGAGCACATGGTGACTGCTTAGCCACAAGGGTCTTGATATGTATTGTAGGGTGCAGTATATGAATTAACTCTTTGCCACTGGAGGTCTCTGCTATTACTAGCAGACGTGCCCTGGAATAGCTCAGGACTTCCTGTTTTCTCCAAGAAAATAATAAACATGGCAAATCATAGCATCATATATTGTATCATGTTGAAACTGATGATATCATATCTTGTGTGATTGGTAAAGTTGAGAGAGCTCATGTGGTTTGCTTCAACACTACCTTGTTTACTATTCAGTGGGGGGGGGGGGGGGGGGTTCCTGATAAACAGATCCTTAACTCTTAATATATGTATGCCTAAGTGATTCTTGTAAAAAATTCATTAGCTGAATAATCTAGTAAGGGTCTATTTGTACTGTACACACAACTGAATGTTCACAGCTGGAAATGTTTTGCACTGTATGGATGGATACAAGTGTTATTTTATATTTATGGTTGTGTACCCTTGACCACGGACAGCATGTTACTCTAATTGATGTGCAATCAGAGACAACCAACCAGGGGGGTGCACATTCATGGTACTGTATGTTGTTGAAAATTTGTTTGGTAAAGAAACACACATCATTTGTCATCTGCATTTCGACATGTACATTTTCAATACATTAAAAAAAATTTTTTTTTACAACATCAGCAGCTTAAACAATACCTTATATGAGGTGATGTTATAACATCAACACATTAGACAAAGTTTTGATATAAGCATATTGGACAGTGTTTTAAGGTCAACATATTAGCAGATATTCCAACATGAACACATTGGACTGGACAATGTTTTCAACATCAAGTGGGACCTATCAAACAATACCAAGGCATGAATGATAGCCATAGCTAGAGGCATGCAGGCTGAACACCTCAGACCAATTATCACCCAATAAGTTTCAGTATGCGTAGATTTTTATTCTGTTCCTCAGAAGCTAGTTTATTTCAGAATTTAATATTACCTCATTATAATCTCTCCCCGTGAACTGCTGACTGTGCAACTAGTTGTTGCCTCTTTTATTTGATTCTCACATGCCTTTATATGTGGTGTGATATAACATGATGAGCAGAACTCCTTTCATTGTAACACAGTGACCCTTAACTGTGTTGTATATGGAGAATTCTTATAATATCCTAGAAGAGAGTGTGTGTGTAAATATTTCTATGTGAAGTTGATGCCATTTTGTGTGTGGTGTTGATTAAACTATTGTCGAAATAACCAATTCAATGTAACACCTTCATTAGATGGAGTGTTGCATGCATGTACTTGTGTGCTCCTGTAGATGTACATTAGCACAGCCTTTATCGTCTCATCATTGTGTACCACAGACAATGTTAGCGAGATGGAGAACACGATTGAGCCATATCCAGGACCACCTCTGATGCACAGTGGCCCACACCCACCCAATATCCCTCCCTCACATGGCAATGGACTACTACAAGCCGCTTCTCCTTATGGACAAGTATGCTGTTATTAGTGGGGCAGACATGTGAACACTCTGAATGTACATGCATGTCATACGGTTCACATATATTGTTATTTTTTTATTAATTTCCCACATCAGCTTCCATTAGTAATGTGCATTTATGAATATTCCATGCAAGTAATCGTATTACGCCATTCCTGTGCCTAGCAAGGGAACTTCTCCAATGCATGGTGACCTCCGCATCTGCAAAATCACTCGTTACATTGTGTCTCAAATGGGCATGCCCACAATAAACTGTTAGTGTGTGAAGACATTATGATTTTACGCTGTCCTTGAAATTTTAGAATTTTGATGCCACTATTGTGCTTAGAACCTTGCACCCTAGCTTCATCCCTCTTAGCCTGCCAGCAGACTTTTTCATCACTATCACAAGTCTGTAATGGTTCACATCCTCTGTCTATTCTCTGAACTGTCTCTCTCTGGCCCAGCCATCAGCATCTCTGTTCCCTCTCGTGCACTGACTGCCCCGCCAGTTATACATGTGACTTCTTCATCACATGCATCCATCCACTACACTAATGTGGCAAATGAAAGTGATCACCATTTCCTTTCACAAATTTGTGCTTTGAGCACATACATAAACATAGACTCCACAAACTCTGCCACCCCTTCCCCCCCCCCCGCCCCCACTTCCCAGTCTGTGGCCCATAAAACATGCACCATGTATATGAGTGCTGTCTGCATGCATGTCCATTGTGAATGTATGTGTTTGTAAACTTACACATGTGCTTACATGAATCGTTAGGAGTTTAATGAAGGAGCAAGGGGGAAGAAAGGGGCTGATGATTCCTTTGATGACCTCAGTGACAATGGTTAGAACAACCCTGCATCTGCATAGAAGCCATGTATACTGTTATTGTCCACCACCTGCCCAAATTGATTTGCTGCAATTCCTCACCCTCCATATTAGCCCCTCCTTACAGCTCTCTGTCTCAACTCTTTCCTTTTTTGCTCTTCCAACCTCTCTCCCCCTCCTTGGCTTTCCCCATCTTTCTCTCTCCCCACTATATTCAGCTCACCCTTCCTCCATCATTTCTTCCAATGCTCTGCTTTTCTCCTCTTCAGTTCTCCCATGTCTCCCTCCTGGCCTCTGCACTCAATCCTCTCTCATTCTCTACTCCCTCTCACCTCCCCCCATCCACCATCGTGACCTTCAATCTATCTTATTTTCACTCCTTGTCAAACTCTCTTTCTTCTCCATGCAGACTCTGATGATGACTATATTTCTCCATTTGAATCTGATGAGGACCTACTTGATGATGATAGTATGTGTGTATGTTCATGTGTGTGTATGTGTGTGTCCGTGTACGCACTGTTGACACTCATTTGGTGTGGGTATTGGAGTCTGTACTGTATCCATGGATATTATGGGGTTTTCCCTCTCCCTCCCCTTCTTTCTCTCTCCATTGGTTCAAGGTCCGCACAAGAATGAGTCAGACTCTGTGAGTGCTTAATTGCAAATACTGCATTGTTGTTATTGTTATTATTATTATTGTATTATTTTGAAGTCATTGTCATTATCACTTTTGTGGTTTTTTCCTTTATTTTCACTTTTAATGTGGCTTGTCATTGTTATTATCCTTATGGTTGGATGATTGTTATTGATGACATGATTGTTTATGTCAATAGCATTATTGCAGTTACTGTCATAGACATTGTTTGTGATGTTTATTGTTGACACTACGCATATGCTCATCTTACAGGGTGTCAGAACGTTGAGAGCAAAATTCCATCCACAAGGTTCAACCCAGGTCAGTGTTTAGATTTGTTGTCTGATATAATATTTTACAACCCCAATACAAAAAAAAAAAAATTTACTTCATGGGACCACATGTGTATGTATGGGCTCCCAGGAAATGTTGGCAGATTAACAGTGACAGCTTCCACGTGCTTCACTCTTACAGCTGGAGTTCCCTTGCAGTATATACTTGTATAGTGAATCCTACAGTTGTTTTTTTTAAAGTGCAGCTACCAGGCAGCTGTGTCTCTTCTTCAGTGCAGTAGCTAGTTATCAGCCTTACTGTAGTTGGCAGGTATGCTGCCAGTAGTCAAGACCAAACAGATCTTGGACACTAAGATGCATTGAATTCTTGTGTGGTTGCTGTTAGCAACCTTTCCTTTCCACTGCAATAGCTTTAACATCAATTTAGAGCTTCTTGATCACTAGTCTATGGACCCACACACACACACACACACACACAACACACACACACACACACGGCAAGGAATTTGAGGTCAGTCACTTAGGCAGCATCCTACTTTGGTATGTGGTTGTGGCTAACTGTGCAACATACCACAAGGTTGAATGTCACCACAAATATTTTGTGGTGTTGCTGACAATTGGTTGAAGTCTGCTCTGTAGGAAAAGATGCACTGGGTTGTGGTTGTGGTTGTATTTAATGAAATGTAATGAAAATAAAGTGGACTAATAATGTATTTGTGAAAGTAGAAAAGTACTCATCCTTGGATGGAGACAACAGTTTTGCTGACCTATGTGTTTACACAATTGTGGTTTGTAATAAGTGTGATGGTGTACTCAGGCATAGAGTTGTAACCCCAACCAGGAAATTTTGAGAGAAAAAATAGCCCCATGGGCAGGGTTTTATTCTGATCTCCACCAATCTTCCGTATGACCACCCCTGCCTGGGTGCCCCCCATCAAACCCTGAAAATTTGAGCCCTTTAGGCCCAAGTTTAGGAGTAGTTACCAAACAAACAAATTAAAATTAATTTGGCATAAGTTCCATTTTTGGCTCTTTTTTTGGTCTGACACAAGCACAGGAAGGGGTGTGGACTTATAGACATTCTTAAAATGTTCCCCTGGTGATACTGATGCAGAATATATAAGGGTTCATGAATATAACTACCTAGATCCATGTATTTTATCGAAATACCATTTTTGGCATTTTTAGCTTAACACACCAAGAGGAAGAAGTGTGGCCAAGTGGGACCCAGCCCATGTTACTCCCAGAGTCAAGTTGTGTATGCATATCAAGTTTTAGGCCTGTAGCTCCATGAGTTTTTCTGGCAAAATACCATTTTTGGGTTTTTTTTTTCAGCCCTATGTTTGGAGTTTCAATCTGATCTTCACCAAACTCGCTCCCGACCACCCCACAGTGACCCCCATCACCCCCTGAATATTTAACCCTGGTAGGCCAAATCGTCTGGGAAGAGATAGCGAATCGACAGACAGACAGACAGACAGACAGACAGACAGACAAATTGTAATTATAGTAAGAAGATGAGTTATTGTAATTCTTGTTATTTTTTAGACTTGTCATGTTTAATAGTATTTGTCATTGATTGTTTGTGTTCATGGTCAGTGGGGTCCAATTAATTCAAAGTTGAGTTAGTTCAGCTGACTCTCATTTGGCTTTATTTGCTTCAACTGGTCTAGTTAGTTTGGCGGGGATATTTTATTTATTTAAACTGGTTTTTGAGGTCCATTAATTCAACGTAGAATTAAGATTAAATTTAGCTGACTTGCCCATATTTGTTATCAAATTTGAAATCATGATACTAATTTAATGCTTCATATATTTTGAATGGTTTTAATCTCAAAAGGTAGCTAAGCTCATTGTATGTGCCCAATGACACCTTGTTTACTATCTAGTGCAGCATGTGACAACAACTGGCCAATCAGCAACACTGAGTAACTATTGCCATGATTTCCTATTTCAGATGCATTGTACTTATTCTGAATTTTGGATAGGCAGATTACACTAGATGGAGAGAGAAATGCTCAAGATTGATACATACTCGTATATATAGCATTAAGTGGTTCTTACAGATGACAGGTGACATGTATCCCTTTCTCCACCCACCACAATAGTCTTCGGCATAACTGTACTTCTGTTTTGCTGGTAGTGAAGTGGTAGTACTGATGTTGGCCTGCATTGCCTCCACTTAGCTCGGCCTGTCATCCTCTCACACAGGAACAGTATCAATCTCTAATGTACTCTAAATACACGCCACATGTTGTGCATGGAACAGGTGGGTGTGTAGTGCCCCTGCGGCTGTTTGTGTGTGGCCTATGCCATGCTGCGATGCCTTGCAAGACTGAACATTCATCCTAAAAGGAAATTTTAAAGCAAATAAACTGATGTATTTGGGAAATTTTTCCACTTTATTTTGTAGACACATATGGTATGTCTATCACATTTTGCACACTCACCATTCAGCTTAAGGGTGGTTATGGTGTATATTTTCTCTCCTTTCCTAATATTTATTACCTTTGTCTCTGCAGGAATATGCTGGAGGAGTCGGACCAGGAGAAGATGATGGTGAAGAGGAAAGTGACATATATGACATGGTACCTGAGGGATATCATGATGAGGAGGAGGAGGAAGCTGATATATATGATGTAGCTCCAGGTCAGCCACTGCGTCCCTTACATCTCCTCGTTTGTATCCCTCCCATGTTGCGCCGCTGTGTCTGTCCCACCTCTCCATCCTCACTACCTCAAGACACACTATGTCTCACATAACCGCAACATTCTGCACACACACACACACACACACACACACACACACACACACACACACACACACACACACACACACACACACACTCCCTCTCCTCACATCTCACACACTGCATATTGATCTGACTGCACAGCTATCACTCTATATGTAGCCCACCTCCATTGCCACACATTACATCGATACACACCCCCCTCCCCCATTTCCCTGTCACTGTGACAAGCTAGACTGTGTGGTTGACACTGTAACATTGTATGCATGCTTCTGTATTTCCAGATGAAGTGCCAACGATGGCTCCACCCCTCCACTCCAGCCATGCCCCATCATTGAACTTCCCCCTAAAGCCCAAACTCTCGGCACCCATTCCTCCCAGAGGAGCCCCACCCCCAAACCTGGCTGCCTATCACAAGCCACCTCCCCCAGCCCTGCCTCCCTCCCATGACCAGATGGCGGAGGAGGAGGAGGAGGATTTCTATGGGACAGGGGAGGGAGATTTCATGGATGATGTGTATGATGACCCCTCTATGGTTGCTGAGGAACATGCAGAGAGGATGGGGCCACAGGCATGTCCAGCTCCTCCCCCTGGATACCGACCCACCACGTCACCATTCCCTCTTCCTGATGAAAATGAGGAAGATGAAGAGGATATCTATGATATTACTGACCAAGACATGGAGGTGGAGGAGGAGCAGCCACACAGTGCCTTTGGCCCTCCATTGCCAGCGAGACCTTCCAAGGTAAGGGGTGGCAGTGACGTATAGACTGAGTGGGAAGGTGGAGGGGGCAGGGTTCCTACTCCACTGACAAATAGGAAATGGGTACTAGGCATTATTCTGTGTTTTATGGCACAAAAAATGTAACACACAACTTAATGCTCGAATAGTGAGCTTGCTTGTGTTATTTGCACTTATTTTAATTATTACGAATCATTCTTGACACAATTCATTGTCAGGTGTGCACAGTTTGGCAGCTGCAATGTTAAGTTAATATTGAGTATGTGCCAGCTTGCGTGTTACGTTGTGTTGTGTTTCCAAACACTGTACACACTCGCACTATCACATGCTCTGCACACAGCCTGGCAGCATGCCCTCCAGTCCTGCCTCCTTCAAGAAGCCTCCTCC
Organism: Lycopodina hypogea; assembly: GCA_963969325.1. Taxonomy (NCBI): domain Eukaryota; kingdom Metazoa; phylum Porifera; class Demospongiae; order Poecilosclerida; family Cladorhizidae; genus Lycopodina; species Lycopodina hypogea. The sequence goes on from OZ017781.1 coordinate 15,024,167, forward strand.
TTCCAGCCCGTTGTCTTCCATCACCTCCAGGGGTCCCTTCAACAAGTCTCCCATGAACAGACCTTCAGGGTACAAACCTCCTGCTGCAGCTCCACCCCCTTCTCCTCCTCTACCACCCCCAAATGCATCCAAGGTCAGTGCTTGCTGTCCATGCCCTCTGCACTCCACCATGCCCTCTGCACCCCACCATGCCCTCTGCACCCCACCACGATGTTGCTCCATTCATTTATATCAACAATTTTGTGTTTGCAATTTGAGGGATGTTGCAGTTCTTTTTAAAAGGGATTCTTTGTTTACTCTCGTCCACTGGACTGTTGAGTGATTGTATAGCGTGTGCTGTGGAATAGAGCAACACACCAAGTCATTTCTCATCAAATAGACACTTATCTTGATAAAATCTTGCTAGCTAATTAGATTTATCCCCTTTACTCTCATGGTTCATCATGCCGGCACTCAAAGGCACAAAACACATCTCGTCCTTCTGTATCTTCTTTAAAATTTTAAATATTATTTTACTTCTGTGTTTACCAATTTAGAATATCTAAAAAAAATATTTTTTTGCTACTATTCTTACCAATCTAAAACATAGTTGATATCTATCAGCTACAATGCCATTGGTAGACGATCCTTACCTACTCACACTTTCTGTCTGTCCAACTCATTTCACTGAATCAAGAAATTAATTAGAGTGGATGTGTATTGCAATGCTGGGGTCTTGTGATGTCAGGAGGGCTAAAGAGTGAGTAGATCCATTACACACTGTGTGGCAAGGAACGCACAATTGTTTTGGAGATAAACTTGATGCATGACGTGTTTTTTTGTGCACTGGACGGTCTTGTCATGCTCCTGGTTCACTGCCTTACCACAGGATGTAAGGGACACTCATAATGACACTGTTTTATTTTGCATTATTGGTTGAAGCCACACCTTATAGGCTGTAACACGGGCACTAATATGAGTTTTATCATAAACCTCTATGAGAGTCCCATTCTTCACACCCATGCCTGGATTCTCTTTTGCCATCTCTGATTAACCTCTCAATGTTTCTGCTGACAATGTTTCTCTCTGTAGATGTTTTCCCCACCTCGTACCCAAGAGCCAGTCAAGCCTCCTCCTCCCCCAGCTCCAGTAGGGTTCAAGGAGCAAAGTCCACCTCATGGTCCTTCATGGTCTAGCAAATCTAAGCAGCCACCATTAAAGGTTCCTCATGCCACCATGGGGAGTTCACCTTCGCGTCAACTAGCCGAAACGAAACCTTTCTTCAAGGAGAAGTCACCCCCATTAAATCAGCAAATGAGTGTGAGTGGAGATATCAGTGGGGGGGGGGGGGGGTGGGTGGGTGGGTGAGTAACGTGAGTAACTGTAGAGTCAAGGAGGTTGCATATCTGGGACTTAAATGCACTGGCAAACAGCATACTTACGTTAGCTGCTGTGATGATAGAGAGAATGCCATGAATTTAAAGTGTTGATTATTGCTCAAGCATTCTTGGAAACTGTTGAATTTGAGACCATTATCTTCATGTGTGCTGCCCACCCTGTACCTACTTGGTCTTGTGTTAGTTGTCAGTGAAGTTGATTTAGAGTAACTCAGCTTTCTCAATGGGAGGTCACCAGCTGCAGTCATAGGTAAACTCCACAAAGCTTCAGCTGTGTGTCAGAGGGATACATCCAAAGTCTTCACTGATATAATCCAGAAACCTCCAAAAACAAGACGATAATGCCAACAATATCAATTTTCCTTGTGCAGTATTTGAACTATGGAGCTATTTTCTTCTGGGTGCCTGTGTGCAACACTGGGTGCCCCCGATTGTTTAGCAGGAATTCTTGCAGTAGCTCTAAAGCTACATGGACACATAGCAACAGCAACAAATCTGGTCAAATTATATTTTGACATGTAAACTAAGCTCTTACCAGGTTTTTTGGGGGGGGGGGGGGGGAAAGGGAAGAGAATTCATATGTTATGTGCATGTGTAAATGCTTCTATGTGGGTATGTATTGATATATATGTTGTATGTTTACCCGTTAAAAAAATAAGAATCAATCGCACCTTATTAATGCCAGCCAAGCATTCACTCTCGCATAAGTAGAGTCATACTAAAAAGCTACATATTCTGGTATTTTGAACGAACAGTACAACTATGTGGCTGTTTATTCATCAGTATCATGTGGTAGAACTGACCAATGACACATTTTGAGGTAACATTTCAATCTCTCCTAGAACAAACCCAAATATTTGAGTGAAAACTTAGAGATTGTTAAGAAATTATTACTGTTTTTGCAACATGTGTCAGGACGACTCATTCTGATAAAGGTGTCTTTAATATTGAGCAAGCTTTAATCTGTGCTGTGGCTAATTCCTCTGACACTCTAATGTTGATGGCATATATATTTAGGATGGATTGTGTCTTTAAAAAAAAAATAGTTGAATTTCTTAGTCTGTGTTATCATTTGGATGTGATATTTGGTGAGGGCATGTTGGTTCACTAGTGCTACCTGTAATAATGGCAAGGTCAGCAGATTCATTGCTCCTCTGGTCAGACTTGTTGTGGCCGTGCGGTGTTGATCTCATCTTCGCCATATCATTCAGCGATTCCACTTGACAAGAGGACAGACTGAGTGAGTGCATATTGTGGCACCACTAGCCCTCCCATGGCTCACTGTAGACATGCTCTGGTTCCATCCCACAGTGAGTGGGCCTCAACATGCCTGGCCATGTGGCAAGCATTGGGTGCCCGTTGGATATGTGACCACACCCACCCCCTCCCCCAGAATCAACTGAATGCCTCCACTGTCCCATATTTGTGGGTCCCAGCATGCACAGCATAACCCTGTGTGTGTGCACGGCGCGTGCACACACACACACACACACACACACACACACACACACACACACACACACACACAATCTTTTCATGTACTTTGAATGTAACATCACAACTGCAGAAACAGCTGCTGTGATAAAATTGTGGTTGCAGCATAGAAATTATTTCCTGGGGATAGTCCCTTTTTAAAATTATTTAGTCAATTCGCATTCTCCGTCCCTTGGTGTGTAGTAATGGCTGAGGTAGCCACACTGGACTACGACAAACCACATGAGAGTAGACACTTCAGATTTGGTTCCAAGGTACATTATGTGTGGTACTATTTATTGGTCCTCGTGTGGGGCTTCATGCATGTTGAAGGTGTTGCAGGTGCCACGTCAGTGTACACTCTCCACTGCAGTCCCCTTTATCCACAATAAATATTTAATGAGCTGACTTGAACTTAAACACCGCCTGATATGATTTTTTTTCTGAGCCAGAGAGTAGGCGCCTTTAAACTACTTGTTTCAACTTTAGGTGTGTGTTTATTAGAATTATTGTCCAATTGCTTTTATTTGTGCTGGAGAAGGCTTAAAGACTGGAGTTAGTCAGACATGTTAGCTCTGGTGAGCGTATCAAGGCAGGAGGGGAGGATATGCAGGAGGAGAGGATGTGCAGGAGGGGAGGATATGCAGGAGGGGAGGATATGCTGGAGGGAAGGATATGGAGGAGGGGAGGATGTGCAGGAGGAGAGGATGTGCAGGAGGGAAGGATATGCTGGAAGGGAGGATATGCTGGAGGGGAGGCTGTGTAGGAGGGCAGGATATACTGGAGGGGAGGATGTGCAGGAGGGGAGGAAATGGAGGAGGGAGGGGATCACATGACCCTTGAGATGCTGCCCTCAGCACTGTACAGATATGAGAGCAATACAATACAAAAGTTAAAAATTCCTGGCCTTCAATTATCGCAAAGTAGCTTTGTTACTCTCATCTCACTGCAGTGTTACAACTAAACCTAACATTGGCCAGCAAGGGCTTGGGTGTAAACTATTTTCATTTTTGTTCAGTTTTATCTTGTTGATGACTTCTCTGTGTTCAGAGTGATAAATATATGTCCAAAGGTCCTATCACAGAAGGATCCTTTACCTAGTCCATGAGAATAATACTGTAGCATGTTGGCTGCTTTTGTGACACATGCACACACGCACACACACACACACGCGCGCGCGCGCACACACACACACACACACACACACACACACACACACACACACACACACACACACACACCTGTATCATTACCATCAAATTGAATGATGCAAGATGGTTGCTCTAAATAATTCTAACACCACACTTTTAACAGATATCACTTACGCTTTAGATTTATTACACTAAAGCATTCAGGGGCTGGGAGCCCATGGCTCATTAATTATTCATGATAATTCACAATACCCTTAATTTTATTGCTAAATAAAAGTTTAGTTAATTAACTTTGTATATTTTTTTATTTGTTGCTAAATTTTTGTGTGTTGGCTGACAGCTGGAGGAACAGTTGGCCAAGTTGTCCAAGAAGTCTTCCATGTCACCTGGAAAAACCCTCCCTCCTCCCTCCAAGTTCTCTGAAGACCGAAGCACCATGAATCAGCAGAAACAGCAGCGGCCATTGCTGGACGGCAGCAAGCTCAGGCATGTAGAGAAGCAGGAGTCTAAAGGTGTGATTATAGTCACTCACTCACTCACTCACTCACTCACTCACTCACCCACTCACTCACTCACCCACTCACTCACTCACTCACCCACCCACTCACTCACTCACTCACCCACCCACTCACTCACTCACTCAACATTGACACACTTCCGTATGTTTGGGGTCTGTAGTCTGACATGATCCCATATATCACACGTGTATGTGGTGCCTTTCGTCCATGAACTAAACCGCATTTACTAATCTGTTTGCTCAGTTGTGTGGTTTCCATGCCCAGTTCTGGACCATTGACCTCTTTCCACACTAATTTGTAATTCTGGTGTTGGTCATGTGATTGTTCTATGCTGCTGATTGGATGTTCCAGGATCTATCATTCTACTCCTGTTCCATACATAACTCACCATTGGTCGGTCCTCTTGATAATTTTGGTACAGGAAGGCTCAAAATATTTCAGTAAATGTCTCGGACTAATTGGTTCCTCAATTGGAGAGCTAGATGCTGTATATTAGAAAGGATTGAATGAGTTTGTTGATGGGCAGATCAATTGTGGCGATTTGTGGATATTGGTGCTGTGGATAAATTTTTTATTTTAATATTATGTTTATAAAACATAGATATCTTGTTTTCGTAATATGCAGTGTTATATGCTGATCCTATTCAAATCATTTAAATTTTGCCCTAATTTATGTCTTATTTAATTGGTTATATATTTATATAAGTTGATATCTTAATTTTAATGTATACATTTGTACCAAAGAACGGGGTGGATGGGGAGGGGGTGGAGGGGGGAATGCACAAGTGAGATAGAGATTCAATGTGAAATATTCTGAAAGCAGCACATTGAAATATCTCAGTGAAATATTTAAATATCTCAGTGAAATATTTATTGTTACCACTGGTCTTGCAGGACAGAAAATCTGCAGTCACTATCTATATATTTTATAAGCAACTGCCTTGCCCATGTATCTGATTTGAATTGGTAAAAGGTCAGCAAACTTGTGCTCTACATTTTAGAGCACAAGTTTGCCGACCTTTTACCAATTCAAATCAGGTGGAGCGATCAACTACTTCATAATTTCAGTAGACTATTACCACCCTAGTCTTGTTCCCCCTAACTCTTTGGACTGAGCTCCTAATTCTGCCCTCAATAGCACATAGCCCTGACCTTGTATTTGCCCTATCACCCTCAGGGTTTTTTAGGGGGCGGGGGGGGGGGGGCATTCGCCCCTCTCTTAGAGCATTTTGGTAGCAAATAAAGTACATTTATACAGCAATATGTCTATTTTTTCTGTTCCAAATATCAGCTACACTCTCTACAATGTCATGTGGAAGTTTTTCAAGTGTTTCTAACATATACATGCATATACACTGATGCATGTATGCCCCCTCATAGATGGCTATCTCTATTTCGCCTCCCCTTAGCAATTTTTCATTAAAAAAACACCTGCGGGCCCTGGCTAGGGCTAGAGTTGTCCCTGCATGCCTGGTCTGCCCTAACCCTAGCTCATGGCCGCACACATGCTATGTCCAGCAGTCGCATGACAAGCTTGAACAAATGTGACTTGTTAAACTTATTATTAGTTATTACAGTCAAGTGCATAGCAAGCTCCCTCTATGTCCTGTGCTCCCGTGATGAGAGTTAATTAAGGGGAGGGGCTACAGCAAGGCTAATATGTTGAGTTACCTGGGGATGGAATACTTAATCAGCAACAGTAATTATATTATTTTAAACACATCTAACATTAGCTGGCGTAACTTTTTAAAAAATCCAACATGAATGGAATGAGTACCCACACCCTGTTTTTTTTTTGGGGGGGGGGGGGTTTTCGTGGTGAGTAGTTCTGTCTCAGTCAGTGCACTGGGCCATGTGCATAATCAGTGGGATGAATGTGGGTGGGTGGGTGGGTGGGTTTGTGTGTGTTTGTTTGCATTTACATTCAGTATCAAGTGCCTGGGGATGCTTCAAAATGTCCACCCTTAGTGGTAGCTATCTCTTGCAGAGATTCTCGTGATCTTATCCTCAAGCCAATTATATATATCTGCAGACACTGTCATCTTTTTGCCTCTTCTTCTTTCTATGTCTTTCTGATGAATGTGGTGTAGACAAACCTGCTGCTGGAACGACCGCTGCTCTCAGCTTCAATGAGGTGAAGTTGAAGCCAGCCTCAGGCAGGGGAGTAGCACGCAAGACTTCCCTGGGCAAGACTGATGTGAACCACAGTAGCCTCGCTCCCTCCAAACCTCCATTAGGTAGTTCGTTATCCAATCGTTCCCAAATTTCTGGGAGAGTTGGAGCAGAGAGGACCAAAATAGCCGTCAAGAACTTACCGAGCACTCCCAGCTCGCCTTCCAAGGTTTCTAAAATCTCGAACCTGATGAAGCAGTTTGAGACTAAAGGGGAAGGAGGAGGAAGTGAAAGCTCTGAAGGTTTACTTCCATCATCCCCTAGCAAGCCAGCGACCAATACTCTACAGACTGGAGCGAGGACAAACAAAAATACTTCAGTGGAAAGTCTTACCAAGAACTTCGGAGTGAACAAGAAGTCTCCCTCTCCGGACAATTCCCTCCGCTCTGTTAGATCATCAAGTTAGTGTCAATTACTGTGTGCTCCTTGTCTGTTGAGGGTTGATGGTGTGTGTGTTATGTTAATACTTTATGTGTAGAGGTAACATTTTCTGCATAGGTGTAGTATTGTTTGCACAAGTTGCTCCAAAATCTTGCACATGACAAAGCTGCCGGTTTAGTGAAAACACAAATTTCTCAAATCAGTTTCTCGGACATTTTTTCCTTGCATAATATCTTTACTCTGAGAGGATCTGAAAAGTGCAGATTCACATAGTGAATGGCTTGAAACAGAATGAATAAGTGAAAGGAAAACTTTCTATGGCCCTCAGAAAGTATTTAGCAGGAACTGATTATGAAACTGTCAGGAAAAACTAACAGGAAAACTGACAGGAAAACTAACAGGAAAACTAACAGGAAAACTGACAGGAAAACTAACGGACATATGTGATGAGAACTGTATGGCTAAAGTGATGTATGGGTTCAGACCCTCACGGGATCCTTGTCACCTTCATACTCTACTTTAGTGGACCACTGGAGTTTGTAACTGAAACATGGAGATTAGTGTTGATACTGCCCCCATGTGGTCCACAGGCTGCCTGGGTTGCGTCCTTGTCATCCATTCCTCTAGTGACTGCAGTTACCATGGGAACATAGTGGAACTTTGTGTTTTCATCTCTTGTTCAGAAAGCTTGTTCTTGAAAGCTTCCTGGTGTTCGAATTTCCAATTTATGCATGACAATTTCCAGGAACCAATCATAGTAAATTTGCTGACATCATCAAGTGCTTACTTATACAGTAAATTAGAGGAACATATTAAAATGAAAGTATTCTTGAGCATGTGAACAAATAAACACACAATGAACAAGTATCATGGGTTATATTGTACTAACAACACATGTATAAGTCAATTATTATAATCAACACATAAAGAGGATTAGGGTCCAACTTGCAGCTGCCAAAGAGTAGTCGTCCATGGCAAACATCTGAAAGATTTTAATCTAAAAGTGTAACACCATTTTATCTACCGTAATCTGTAAGAATCGCGAATCATAGAATGGTGTCACGATGTGAGCATGCGTAACAGATTCTTTTAAGATCTTATAAATATGAGTGCAAAACATTCCGAGAATTGTAAAAGGCATTCAATTGCAGGAACCTTGCTTGTGTTCAGCTGCTGCTGTTGGATACACTTATGCCGGAGAGAAAGTACGGCCAATTACACACACAGGCACCATGTTTGCTGTGATTATCATGCTGTACAGTGTCATACTCTCTGGAGCCTTCCACCATTAAGTCTATCTATTGAGATGTTTCAACACGACAGCTCAGCTATTGTCCACTGTCTGCAAACGTCCAATCAGCTTCTCACTGTATAATTATACACTCAGATAGCACACACTGTATTCAGTCTATATGCATATGTATAGATAGGGTGTGTGACATTATGCCATATCAATGATCTGGATGAGTCTATCATCTATGGTATGTTACTATGCAAAATCTTGTTTCTTCCCCAGCTAGCGATGGTGTCCCCTCACTGGTTGTCCAGGAGGCAGCTGCTACTCCTGTCAAACCTTGGATGAAGAAAAAAATTGTCGAAAAATCGCCATCACCAACACTAGAAGAATCGAGGAAGAGGGAAGAAGATGACAGACCCCCCAATGTCCCTCCTCCTGACAGACCCTCTGCTAAGAAAGTGGCTGGGAGACCATGGGAGAATAAGGAAACTGGGGCCCCTATTTCAAGGTCCCTCCCTAAGTTGCCAGCAAGACAAGGGAGAGAGGAAACACAGGAGCAGGCGTCGCCACCTGTGGAGACTGGCCTTGGAGCTAGGAATTGGAAGAAAGAGCTCCCAAAGCAACCCCCTAAGGTACAGAAGGATCCTCTTGCGACTAACACAATGTCTCAAACCACAAGAAAGAGAAGTTCAGCCTCAGAGCCAGTGCAGAAGGAGGATGCCAATCAAGTGCAGAATTCTCTTAAAAATGGCTCCAAGCAATTTGCTTACAAGTAAGGTTACTTTACATACTTCACTTACATCGACAGTCCTACAGTCAATTGCAGTGTAGGACTGTGTGTTTGGGATTCAATAAAAAAAATAGAGTTCACAGAAGTGTGTATATTCTTTATCAGTCAAATCAAAGTTTTTTGTTGTAATTATTGCTTACTGATCACCCCAATTAGACAAATTACATATTTTGCACTTCATTTTTTTGTACCTTGATAACGCTATTTCATGTGTGTATAATTTGTTTGTTGTTGTTTTACATTAATATTTTATCTATTATATGCAATGATTTTATTATTGTGTAGGCCCTACAGCTCAAATGAGAGAAGCAAGTCTAACCCAGCTGGATCCCCTTCCATTCCAAATTCAAGTGGTCCCGGTTTTTCGAGGTTAGTCACATGTTTGGTTCCAACTGCATACATTACTTGGCACTCCTCAGCAGCTCTTTAATACTATCTGATTGGTCAATGGTGATCTCATTGTATATTTAATCTTAAAAACTCAATGTATGTTTGTAAATAGTAAATCTCATCTCTAGTATGAATATGTTAAATGCTTTATAAATAAACGAAGCAACCCATGCTGAAGCAACCCATGCTGAAGCAACCCATGCTGAAGCAACCCATGCTGAAGCAACCCATGCTGAAGCAACCCATGCTGAAGCAACCCATGCTGAAGCAACCCATGCTGAAGCAACCCATGCTGAAGCAACCCATGCTGAAGCAACCCATGCTGAAGCAACAGGGAGTGAAGCATTTCGTACTTAAATCTTCTTTTTCTATTGCGTGTCCTAACTTTTAGCTAGAGTAACATCCTTGCATCTCCATATTGCCAAAGGTAGCCATAAGGAGTTAACCAGACTTCTTGCCAGCCCTAGCTGCTACATGTGCATTATAACTTCAACAAAATTCAGCTAGTAAAAAGCCACAGGGAACTCTGTCTGTATCAGACATTGTACAGCAAATCTTTATTCTGATCTCTGAACGTCATGTCTAGGAAAGATAGCAGCACCCATGCCCCCCCCCCCCCCTCCCCCAATTCAGATCCATGAATATACTCTAATATAGTCTAGTGCTCACATGGAACAGCTTATGGAATTGCAATCAGAAATGATTATGTAGAATACGTCGATAATAAATAAATATATATATATATATATGTATCATTTTTATGTATGTGCATTATTATATACACTAGCAAATAACCCACCCTACGGACTTTTTTTTATTATCGACCTCTAGCCTCCTGCAGTCACAAACTTATTTAGTTTGCTTAAGATAGCATGTAGGGATTATGGACACTAATCTCATTAATCAAATAAACATGATACAATAAAGAAACATGCCAAATTTCATTGAACTTGGCCATTAGTAGAGTATTCCATGTCACAAAGCCACACCCATTGACAAAACCACATCCATAGCCTCACGATTTGAACGAAACTTTCGCAAGGACTTGCAGTGAGGTGCCCTAGTCAATCCCCTGAGAGGTACATGAAGATCCCTCCAGCGGTTTGAAAAGAGTTGAAATCCACACAGACAGACAGACAAATTGTGAATTATATTAAGATGCAGGCCAACTTTTTCTAATCTCTGGTGTTATTTTAATTCCTCTTGTCATTGTAGGGCACCGGACGGCCAATTTCCCGAATTGCCAGGTAGAAATCCTCCTCCTGGATATCGTGCTCCTGTGGCCCCAGATGATAATATTCCCTCCCTCCCCAGCAGAAACCCTCCACCCATTCATAAGCCTCTCCCAGATCCAGACAATTCTATTCACACCCTCAACAAAAACTCACCATCACAAAGACTGCCCACCGAACCTACCAGTTCAGGACCCATCCTTCCTGACAGGAACAAGCACCCCCCTGAACCTAAAAATGCTGGACCTATCCTCCCGAATAAATTTTCACGTGTTCCTGAATCTGATAAGGCAGCACCAAGCCTCCCTGGTCGAAATCCCTTGCACAGGCATCCCTCTGAACCTGAAAGCACTGGATCAGTCTTTCCTAGTAGAAAAATATCACCTCGTCTGTCTGAATCTGAAAATATAGCACCAAGTCTTCCAAATAGAAATTCTTCACACAGACTCTTCCCTGAACCTCAAAACTCAGCACCAAGCCTCCCTGAGCGGAATTTTAAGCAAAGGCTCTCCTCCGAAACAGACAATGCTGCTCCTAGTCTTCCCAGCAGGAATCCACCTTCGTACCGTCCTCCAGCTGATCCTGACAATAGCCCTCCCAGTCTGCCCAGTAGGAATTCAGCTCCACACAGACAGTCGCCTGAAAGGAAGACTTCTTTCTCAGGTCCTGCCATCAGAAGCCCAATGGGATACAAAGCGTCCCATGAGCGTGAGGAAGTTAGGGCCCCAAATTTACCAGCCCGAAAGTCTTCTTCCAATGTTGTTGATTCTGGAACTCTTCCTAGGACGTCTGGACGAGCCGTAAATATTATGCATGGCCAGTCCTAATGTGTGAACTGTATATTAATCAAGTGTGATAGTAGGCGGTTTAAAAATAAGAAGAAAAAAGTTGATGTGTGATGTTAACATTAATTGGGGGGTTAATTTATAGTGTAGCAGCTTTTCTTTCTTTTTTCGCCCAAACTTCAATGTGTGAATAGCATTTATGCAAATGCGGTAGGATTTCTGCTTGTTTTTTTGTTTTTTTAATGCTTCAATTTCTTCTTTGTACAATGTATTTATGTGACATTTTTGGCCAGCCAACTATTTGCATTATTTTTTGTATTAAGTAAACACATAACAGTGTGGTCAATATACTGTCTACTTTGGTTGTGTGGTTGTTATCAAACAAGTGAAGCCTTGCTCATCAAACAGTCACATGAATGGCTGATGAACACCTTTGCTTGTTGTGAGACATCTCTGACTGATACAATGTCGTCTTTTTGCTCCGAGCACACGATATGATATGGAGGGTGTTGCTTTCATACACAATTGGGACAAGTCCCACCTCACGATCGCCCCACGGTGCCTATTTAAAGAATCCTGGTGCTATTTCCACGCCTCAGTGTAGCTCTTATGTTTGAGCGTTATGTAACAGCAGTGAAGCTAGTTTAGCTTAGCTGCATAAAACTTGCTTTAATCCTTTCTGTGTAAGTGAACCTAGCTGTCCAAAGTTATCTCTAGTGCTCTGTAGTTAGTGGAATGAGAGCTAGTGTAGGCCATTCACTGACTGCTACAGTGTCTTACTGATATCATGGCTAAGAGAATGCTGAACAGCTTTCGGAGGACCAAGAGTGCCAAGGGTGTCAATGAGTTGCCCCAGAACCACAATCCTTCACGTCGGGTGTCTGCTCTTGACATTCTACTTGGACATGTATGTGGTGTGTGTGTGGGTTACCCTGTGTGTGTGTTGGGGGGGGGGGGGGGGGGGGGGGGGATATGTTATTCAAGAATAGCTGACATCCTTATATTGTGTGGATATTATGATAAAGGGCCCAACTGAAAATTCCTTGTGTTGGTTTTGTTTGACCTGAAATATTGATTGTTTGTTTATGTTGTCAGCTTGGGCTGGTTTCATTTGGTGTGTGTGTGTGTGTGCCTGTTGCCTATTACATGTTATTGTGACCTCCAGGTGACAGAGTTTGATCCTCCGCCCCCTTCCTTACCAGACAACAACTGGAGAGGACCTGGAGCATCTTCCAGCAAGGTAACCAAGGAAACCAGAGTTCTTAGTTTGTAGCCATGATCTGGCATTAGATGAACTATGATAATACTGGGAGTATATGATGGGTAAAGTATGGCAACTCTTACTATGTGATGTTGTCTCTGTGACAAACTGTATGTACCAACTAAGCACAGTCCATCTTGGGTATGTCCCATGTTTGCTTTAACAGGAATGTCTTGTCCGTTGTGAATAGCTTCAGGTCCTTGCATGTCTATGTTGCACGGACCTGAATGACAATATTCACCACACATACCTTCAATGGATATCTAGTCATAATAATAACTGTGCCGATATTTTATTTACTGGAGTCTTAAATAGGTTGTACAAGTATACTGTGACATCCAATGTGGAGGAGGGAGTTTCTATGCAATAACTTCACTGGTAGTTATAACAGTTCTATGCTATCTTCTTGGAGTCAATTACCAGCCTCTTGGGAAGAGGGATAAGCTGAATGCACCTGCAATAGTTGCATGCTTCTGAAAATGGCGTCATGGGACCATTAGAATACCTTCTTCGAATAGCTAACAGTTATCTTTCCTGATTCTTCTTGGTCCAATAGACTGTAGGGAGTGTATAGGAGACTTGTAGTGAGCTCAAATCTTGCAGACAAATGTATATCAGTTGGTTTATAGTTAGGAAGGTTATTACACTTGCTCTGGCAGCTATCCTGTTTGTTTTTTGTTTCCCATTGTTAGCAGCTAACAGGCAGTGGGTTCAGAGTTTAATGCTCTAAAAACACTGTCGCCTACAATATGAAACCTTTGAGTTTCAAGCACTGCACCACTTCCATTTGGTGGGTCAGTCTTGAACAATGGCCTCTTCTCCTCTCTACTGTAATTTCCATTTTTAGATTTAAAATAAATCCATCCAGTCCTCTAACTTCTCGAACAAATTATATGCAACCTTTGACCTTTTCTTTTATTGTATTTTATTCACATCTAATAGTTGCTTAATTAAATTGGTTCTTGCGGTGTGTAGTGTTGTGAAATAGTTTGTAAACAATTACTATTGGGCAAGTGAACCTGAAGTGTAGCAAAGCATTGTATTAGGTTCAAAGTATATCATTATTGTTCTTTGCTCATTTTCCCCACACTAGTCAGCATTGTTTATTTTTGACTTAAAACCAAATCCACTGTACCATGCACCCTTCCTGAATAAACCACAATCAACTTCTGGTGTCTCATGAAGCCTTTCATCTGTGTGGTGAGTAAATACGACCACCATCTTTTACATATACGCATTTGAGTTTGTTCCTGTATAAGGACACTTTTGAGCAGATGCAAATGAACAGTTCTTCTTAGCAACAAATAATTCTTACTTGGTGGAGGTGGTGGTATATCTTTATGTCTCTAGTCTGATTAATAGTCAGAGTTGAGATGGTTCACGTGGTTTACTCTAGTGCTTCCTGGTCAATTCTATTTGTGGTTTCTGGTTGAACATGCACAGAACAATCGTGACTACAGTCCATTAAGGTCTTGTAGAAATCATCAGCTTAATTACATGAAATGTTGAGAGCACAAAACCAATTAAAGACCTTTATATGGTATACTCCTTCATGCAAAGTCAACCAAAAAAAAACAACAAAACAAACAACAAACAAAGCCCCTTTCATACTCGAAGAGGTTTCATATCATTTGAGGGTATTTTGGGTTACTGCCCCCCCCCCCCAGGTGTTGCCGGCGGGTGGGGATTTACCCTATCATTGGGCATGTTCCTTATTCAGAATAGTATGCAAATTCCATTGGATTTGGTTCAGAAATATGACTGTTTGCTTAACACTGGAGGCATCGCGCATATTGAGATGTGAACGTTACATCACACCTTGCCCACTGACAGGCATCTAGTGCAGCATCACCAACAATGATACCAGTAACTTAATTTTTGAAATTTCTTCTTTTTTTTAACTGAGTTATTTAGAAGACACAGTCTGAATTTAGTCCCACTAAAGTAGTCCCTAAATCACAGTCTATTTAGTTTGTTTTGTTGTTGTCTTTCTTATGTTCTGTCATATAGAATCATGCTCATTCTCTACCGGCTGATTTGCCCACCACCAAGTAAGCATTGGCATGTTACAGTACATTAAGGTCATGTGAGACTTAGTTATGCCCCAGTGTGGGTCAGGTTCAGTCACTCCTCCATCTTTAGAAGCACACGTAGTGGCATAGCTGAGGTGCCCAGGTCATTCTGGCCCAATGACTTCTTACTCGGTGTGGCTGTCTTGAGTGCAGGAGATATCCCCTTCATGTGTACTCTGTCAGTAAATATGTGTGTGTGTGTGTGTGTGTCATTGTTTTCCTCTCAGGCCTCCAAGTATCCCGTCCAAGAGAGTGCCAGGTCAGTTCCCTGCTCCAATGGCTCCCCTGCTTACCAATAGTCACACTACATGAGTAATGTGTGAGCAAAGTATGTACATGTTGTTGTTGCTGTTGTTGTTGACAGACCCCACACCTTCTGGAGCGGAGCCTCCTGTTCCACAGCGACCCCCTAAGAGTGGTGTGTCCAAATCCCCGACTAACCAGAGCTGGTATCACGCTGGCCTAGACAGGAAGCGTGCCGAGGCCATCTTGAGGCGATACAGCAAGGTAATTAAGTTACGTGTCTGATTTGCTATTTTATATCATCCGTAATTTGATATGTAGCACAATCTGTGTGTAGCTAGTGTCACAGGATACAGCCTCCTCCCAAAGTAAACCTGTCTCAGGGAGAGTTCCATTTATGCATCATGGGAAAAAAAATCATGTGTATCCTAAAATGAGCATGATGCACACATGATGTGTCTATAGGTTGTATCTTAAGAAAACAGAAATTATTCCTGTAGTCCCACTGGTGACAAATATGAATCCTCACCCAACTCATCAAGTGTAGGATAAGCGAGTGAAAGGATCTGAAAGACTCTGATGACTGTCACTCTGCTATTCCTGCTGTAGCTGCCATGCCATTGGAGGGACTGACAAGAGACAGAACTGAACAGGAAGCTTCAACCGTTGCTGTTATCTTGTGCTCACTGCATAGTGACCTCATTACAGACTCAAGACAGTGTCACTAACAACATAAAAACATGGGAAGATATGCAGGTATCTTTATGGATGCCTCAAGGAGAATTTATGGCATTTTTCTGAAACAGTAGATTAGCCAAAGTAGTAATTAGCCACTTAGATTATTTGAACTGTGTGTGGGAGACTCAGGTGTGTCGGCTATTTCTCTGAGTCGCACTGGGTAAAGGGTAAAATAACTTGGATGACGCAGAGTGCAGCGAGGTAAGGAATATTCAGCATTTGGAATTGTGCTGTGAGCTATTCACTTGCATCAACAATTAAACTTCAAGACTTGATGAACACAGCACTTGTATTTTCAATTATGCAAAACAATAGCAGCTACACACGAAGTTCAACTGAAAATTGAATACAATTTTACTACGATTAATATATATATATATATTCTGGCCAAACCAATGGGTGGATTTCTCTGAAACTTGGCATGATAATAGGTTTTGACCCAACTCAAAACTCGGCTAAAAACTTCAGAAATTGGTTACCATGGTAACATGAAATAGCCAAATATGTTATTTGACCAGAAAAGCCCTTGGAGCTACACATCTAAAACTTGATGGGCACATACGACTTTACTCCGGGAGTAACCTGGGCTGAGTCCCACTTGGCCACTCCTTAACCTGTGTAAGGCTAAAAATGCCAAAAATGGTATTTCAACAAAAACACTTGAACCTTGGGAGTTAGACCATGAAACCATATGTATTTGGAATCAATATAATCTGGGGAATGTTTTAAGTACATGTATATGACCACACCCATTTCTGTTTTTATGTCAGGCCCAAAAAAGGCCCAAAATGGAACTTTGACAAGACGAACCGTTGGAGCAACAGGCTTAATAATGGTATGCATACACAACTTGACTTTGGGAGTAACATGGGCGGAATCCATCTTGGTTACACCTCTTCCATTGGTGTGTAAAGTGAAAAAGTGCCAAAAAAAGAACTTCTGAAAAACACTTGGACCAAAGGAGTTAAGATCAACGAACACACTTTAATATATATTTTGGTTCATAAGTATGTGTGTCTAGGCATCATGGCTAAATATCTGGATTAAAATGGCCGAAATTCAGCATGTACTCTCCAAGAACACGGGTGAGCGTTATTTAACGAATGTGGGTATTGTAATGGGCGTGTTTTTGCTATAGTCATACCTGCAGGATGTTATTTTGGCTGAAAATAGTTAATCAGAGACCAACAACGCAACAAAAAAAAAGTGTGGGTAGGGTTTGGCCATAGCCACACCCACTGGAAGTTGTTTTGGCTATTAAAAACTAATCAAACAACCAACCAGACTGAAATTTGGAATTGGACTTCCAAGGAACTGGGTGAGCCTTACAAATTATATATGTGTGTGTCAATGGGTGTGATTTGGTCATTGCCACACCCATGGGACATCATTATGCCTGCCAAAAACTCATTCATGGACTAATCAGGCTGAAATTGAGCATATACAAGTAACTGGGTGAGCATTATTGACTACATTGGGGCATGGCAATGTGTGGTTTGTTATTAGCCACACACATGAGTAGTTTTGGCTGCAAAAAGCTATTTAAAGGGCCAACCACACTAAATTTGATTAGCTTCTGTAATATTTCATGTTGACATTGGCCGGACAATGACAGGTATATGATGCTAGTATATATATATATATATATATATAAAGGAGATGTCAGTCTGTATGTTTGTACCATCATTCTGGCAAACCCCCTGGGTGGATTTCTCTGATTGCTAGTAACTACCCTGGGCTACTAGCTATAAATGTTATAGCCTAGTATTAAAAGAACAACTACCCTGGGCTACTAGCTATAAATGTTATAGCCTAGTATTAAAAGAACAATTACACAGTTTATATATATAGAGAGAGAGAGAGAGAGAGAGAGAGAGAGAGAGAGAGAGCTAGCTGGCTAGCTATGAAATACCTTGCTCCACACCAAAATTGGCAAGCTAGCTAGCAAGTATTACCATAACAAGATACTCATTTTCTGTAGCTATATAGCTAGCTGTTAAATATCTAGCTCAACACCAAAAGTAGCCAAAGCTAAAAAGTATTTTGCAAATCGCTATATTTTATCATAACAAATCAGAAATTCTTTGATCCCCATTTTCTGTACCTGAATCAGAGATAAATGAAACTGAAGAGCAGTATCAATAAGATCTGAAAGTATGAATAATTATTGCACTCTCCTAAGAGACAGATTTCTTCACTTATTCCTTCAAATTTCCAACTCCACAACTCTTTTTCAGTTGCTATTTTGCTAGATGTCAATGTACTGCTACCAATTCTGGACTTACCGGTGGAATTGGGCATCCTGATGCCAGGAATTGTTGAAGTTAGTTGAATTAGCGTATCACCGCCATTGAGTTCTAGCTGCAGCAGTCCCCCATGTGATGTCATGACTAGTTACACCCCCACAGGAAGTAAATTTTTTTTAAGCTAAGTTTTCTTATTGGACAAAAAAAATTTTTTTTTTTCCAGTTCAGTTACCCTTTAAAATATCAGCTATATATATATAGGGGCACTTTTTTTTCAACAAAAAGGAAGATTAGGGAGGGGGAAATGTAATACAAACCTCCCACTTTAAGCTTGGTTTATCCCTCTCCATATCAATAGGCCATGGTTTCTTAGGATTTTTAAAAATTTTAATAGGAACAATTTGAACTTCATTTTTCTTTCTCACAAGCCTTCCCCAAGACAAAATTTATCTATGCACTCCCTCAGTGGTTCCCCAAATAGACTGTAAAAACGTTGTAGGGATTGGAATTTCCATTTGGGAGTAGTATTACTTACAGACAGACAGACACTTGCAAACTATACATAGTATGATACATTTTTTGTGGTTGTTTATGTTTGTTTACTAATTTTTATTCTGGTCCCACCAGGCAACTTAAAAGATGTTATTTGTTGTTTTGTGAAGTCACATCAAAAAGCTAACATTAGATTATCACATGTAGTCATAGGTAAGGTCAGTATTATAACAATACTGAACACACAAACAAGTGCAGTGTTGGTCGTCAGCTCTAATGTTGTCAATTAGAACTGGCAGATGGTTTATTGCTACAGATCAGAATGCACATCAACAATGGAGAGCTATTATTTTAACACCATTTCCACAGAGGGTGTGTTACAACTCCATATTGCTGTGGCTGGTGTATGTGTTTGTTTGTGTGAAGATGCATTATGTTTGTGTTTACTTGTTTGTGCACATTTCAGGATGGAGCTTTCATAATCCGAGATAGTATGAAGGTTCCAGGAGAGTATTCTGTGTCCCTGTGGTTTGGAGAAGGCATACGACATCTCAGGTATGCAGCCAGAGAGAACCTGCATAATTAGTTTATGGACCTACTCTTAAACTTAAATCTTAATACTTTGTGAGGCTATGCCAACAGCTGCACTCGGACGGGCAATTGCATTACACTCCTATTTCTTTCCTGAGAAGAAAATGAAGTACAATTTCTGCCATTGATATATACACTTAATTTAGTTACAAAGAAAATGATCCAACAAATTGCATTTTTATGTATTATCCATCCGTCCGTCCATCCACCCACCCATCCATCTGTCCATCCTTCCTTCCACCCATTCTTCCACCCATTCACCTGCCCTTCCATCCGGCCATCTATTTATCCATCCACCTGTCCATCCATCCACCCACCTTTCTATCCATCCACCCACCCTTCCATCCATCCTTCTATCCTTCCACCCACCCATCCGCCTACCCTTCTATCCATCCACCCACCCACCCTTCCATCCATCCACCCACACTTCTATCCATCCACCCACTCATCCATCCCCTCATCCATCCATCTATTCACCCACCCATCCATCCAACCACCCATTAATCCATCCATCCACCCATCAATCCATCCATCCACCCACTCATCCATCCCCTCATCTATCCATCCACTCACCCATCCATCCATCCACTCACCCATCCATCCATCCACTCACCCATCCATCCACTCACCCATCCATCCACTCACCCATCCATCCACTCACCCATTCATCCACTCACCCATTCATCCACTCACCCATCCATCCACTCACCCATCCATCCACTCACCCATCCATCCACTCACCCATCCATCCACTCACCCATCCATCCACTCACCCATCCATCCACTCACCCATCCATCCACTCATCCACTTATCTATCCATCCTATCTAGCAAGAATTGAAATAATGTTTGGCACTAACTGCAAGTCAGTCACACTTCTCCTCATGCAACTTGACACTTTCTGTAATAATCTAGGAAACTTAAATACGAAACAGATACTTGTGACCTCTAACCATTGTGAAACAATGTGCATTTTTATCATAATCATGCACAGTAGGGAGACGTCAAAGGGAATGTTGTATGTTTATTAATCAATCAGTGCCCACAGTCTCCATGGGTTCCATGAGATGGCATACACAAGCAGTCCTGAGACACTCCATATTACATTTTGTGTTGTCAGTCACTGGGCACACTTCATGGTTCACCCTCCCACCCACTACCCTCACGCTATTCACCAATTACGCTCTCGTACTCTCCAAGGTGTACAAGTATATATATGACAGTGTGTGTGTGTGTGTGTGTGCAGGATACGGCTGAAGGCTGACAAGAAATTTGTGCTAGGAGAGGAAAAGTTTGATGAAAATGTAAGAAATCATTGCTGTGCTGTTAATTTACAGAATCAAAAGAGATGGAAACACTGATTTTATTTTCCTCGCTTAGTTTGTTTGTTGAATTTTTTTTATTAATTTATTATTATTATTTCATTGCGTTGGTGTGTGTACAGGTGTTTGACACTGTGATGGAGCTGGTAGAGTACCATAAGGTGGAGCCTCTGCACCTCAAGTCTGGGGGAGAAACTACACTAAAGTTTGAATGTCCGCACTAGAAAGAGCAAGATAATAATGTTTATGTCACTGTCATGTCTGATGTTTGGTACGGCATTGATGTTGTTGGTTTTCTACAATATTAACGGTATATCTGATCTCAAACAGCAACTACTCTGTACATTTAGAAAATGTTTGTGCCATCTGTTCTATTTCCTATATATATAATATTAATAACATTTTTATACTTGTCATTTTATCACCTAATTAGTTTCAAAATGAAATTCTGAAGAGAATTGCATCACTAATTCTACAAGCAATTAGAATTGAACACAAACGTGCTCAAGAGACTCGGTTTTTAATTGTTTCACTGGCTAATTTTTCACCCAACAATAGTCTGTCTCTAGCAGGTGCAGCATAGTCTGAGCGTACCTACACACAGGCATCAGTGATGTATGAACAACGAAGTTCTAGGGATGAAACTATCTTTTTGATGATCATATCAAAAAATATATGGCTATACTAACATGCACACAACACATACATGCACATACACACACCATCCATCTATCCATTGGCTGCTGTGCTCCAATGATACATCTAGGAGATGAAGGCCCATCAGGTTGAGTTTATATTGATGGTTAGGGTCTGGCTGACCAGAAACGTTTGTGATCATGAAGCCCTTGCTGGTTGAATGTGTGATAGCAGTACTGGCACTGAATCCTTGGAATTATAGAATGGCGTTGCGCTGATGGTTGGTCAGACCTGCCTTGGTCACGGCCTGGAAGGAGCAGCCAGGGTGGTTGCAGTGCAGAGCAGTCTCTGTGAGTCCCCGCTCGTGACAATGCTTCCTATCTCTACAATTCCTCTAATTGTTTTCTGCTTCTATATTGAGATGCTCTACACTGCATTGGATGGTGGTGCACCAAGAGCCATGCTTTTAGGCATGCTCTCTCCAGGTTCCAGACAGGTTGCTCTGTTTAAGGTCACTGGCCACAACGTCATTCCATGTGGCTTCTGTCCTCCAGCAGAACGCTTGCCACCAACAAGGGCACACATGAGAAGCTGCCTAGGTAGCCAGTAGAAAGGTGCCTGAGAAAACAAAGAGGACACTGAGAGGATCGATGATATTCTCGGCTGCTTTGCCATCTGGCACATGGTGGTATGGCACTTCTTCTCCCTGACTGAGACACCCAGGATGATCTGAAGGCAACTGATCTTGAAGGACTCAAGGTGGTGAACATGGGGCTCTAGGAGGACAGTGCTCTCCAGACCATACAGCAATGTTGGAAGGATGACACTGTCTAGGATGCGAACCTTGGTACTGGTCTGGATCTTCTGCTGATACCACAAAATGTGGGTCAGTGAATGGAAAGCAGATGAGGCCTTGCATTTCCGGGAACTGACCTCAGCATCCATCCCAGTCATTCTGGACATTGCTGCCCAGATACTGAAAGTGGGATACCGCTTCAATAGGTTCACCTCCTGGGACCAACTGCATGGGTGCTGGACTGTGGGCATCTGGGTTTGTGAGCACTGCAAGAGTCTTTGTCTTCTTGCAGCTGATGGTTAGGCCCAACTTCTTGCAGGTGGTAAGGTCCGCCCGGTTGTCCACATATTCCAGGTCAGTCACCAGGGTCTCAAGTTTCCGGTTCCGTCTGTTCCCCACGAGATCAGCATCAAGTAGGTAGGCTACTTTGATGTCTCTCTCCTCTTGTCTGTGGACATCCAAGGCCATGTGAATGGCAGCATCAAAATGAAAGTAGAAAAGTGTGGGTGCGAACATACAGCCTTGGCGAATACCACTGATAATAGAAAACATGTCGGATGTCTTCCCGTAGGCCCTGACTGCTGCAGCGCAGTCTTCATGTGGTGCATGGATAGTGGTAAACAACTTCTCTGACAGATGGTAAGTATGCTTTAGGATGTGCCAGAAAGAATCGCAGTCTACCGAATCATATGCCTTCTTCAAATCAATGAAGCAGGCTAGAGAGGTTGGTGGAACTCATGTGCTTTCTCCATCAGTATTCACAGGGAGAAGAGTTTGTCAGTATAGTTCCTGCCTCGACTGAAACCACACTAGCTTCAGCGAAGGAGCTTTCTGCTCTGGGCTTCAGTGAAGGACCTTTCTGCTCTGGGCTTGAGCCGGTTCAGGATGGCTTTAACAAACACCTTGCCTGGTATGCTGAGAGAGCAATACCACGATAGTTGTCGCAGATGGTTCGGCTTCCCTTCTTGTGCAATGGCACAAGAAATTGACTTTGCCAGTCCCTGAGGTCTGACTTAGTTTCCGAGATGGTGTTGAAGATTGATTTCAACCAGCGAATTGCCTCACCTCCACCAAGACTAAGCATCTCCAAGGATATTTCATCCAGGCCAGGGGCCTTTCTGGACCTCAACTCAGAGATGGCAGTTACAATCTCCTCTTCTGAGATGGGAGCAGATATATCTTCATCACTCATCGAAGTGTCTGATGGAGCGAATGATGGAGAGACTATGGGGAAATCTTCACAGGGAATGACATAGATATCAATATCAATCTGACAGCTTATCACTTCTAAAATACTCTGCCCAGCGGTTTAGTTTATCCCAATCACTCTGCAGGGTAATACCATCCTTGGCAACCAGTGCGGAAGAGGCAGGCTTGGAGAACTTCTTCTTTAAGAGATGTAAGTCTACTATTAAAGAGCCTCTTCTGCCTTGCTGCTCAGTGACGAAAGTCTGGCATTCTGCTTCAGTTGCACGATTTCTCCATCAAGAATAACAAGCTTTCTCAGCTGCAACTTTGGTGAGTTTCTTGAGGTTGTTATACTCAGTCTTGAGACGAGAGATGTCATTTGATGGTGCATTCTTTAAAGGAACCCAAGCTTCTTATTTCTTCCTGGAGAGGTTGTGGACTTCATCAGTGATCCAGTCAGGATCACTGATTTTGGGTGCAGGAGGTAGGGATTCACAGGCTTTCTGGATGGAGAATTTGAAAGTGTCCCATACAGAGTTTAAGGTGGAGTCTGATCAGAATTATTTAAGGTTTCGGCTAAGACAGATTGGTAGCTAGCTTTGTAAGAGGAGGGGAGGTTGGTGGTTTGATAATGCAGGGACCTTGACTGTCTACGCTTGACCTTGATCTTGAAATGCAAAGTAGATGCAACAAGTTCATGGTCAGACTCATGAAGAGTCTATCAGTACACATGAGTGTCCAGGATGCTGGTGTGAAAACATTTGTTGACAAGTACATAATCAATCATGTGACCAGGTCAGGAACTATCAAAATTTCTGCACCAGGTAGCTTGAAGAAGTAGTTATGTTGAAACCATATGTTGGATACAAGCATATGATTACTAGTGCCAAAGTCCAGCAGTTGTTCTCCATTCTCATTGCATTCTCCAATACCATGAGGACCCATGACTGAGTTCCAAGAGGAGCAGTCAGAACCCACTCGAACATTGAAGTTACCCATTATGACCAGCAGATCAGAAGCAGGGGCAGAAGATAGTGTCAATTGTAGTTGGTCATAGAAAGCATTGGAGGGACCAGCAGATTCGGAAGTGGAATTGGGAGGATTAATGGGAGCATGAATAGACAGGACAGACATGTAGGACAAATGGCATTTCAGATGGATTCGGAGGATACGTTCGGACACAGGTTGAAAGACACTCCCAGCAGCTTCCCAAGCAACCTTAGCTCGAGGACGGAGGATTGCCACACCATGGGTGTGGGAGAAGGGCGTGCCAGAGTGCAGGATGGTAGTGCCATGGATGTTTGTTGCTCCACTACCAGGCCAACTGGACTAAGATAAAGCGAGAAGATCCATGTTCCTGGACTTCAAAGTGTCAATAACGGAACGCAGTTGAGCACTCTGATCACTTAAGGATCATAGTGAATGAACATTCCAGAAGCCAATTCTAATTCTAGACTTGGTATGGAAAAATCCACTGGAGTCAGAAGAAAGGGTTGAAGGCTTCTTTTGAAATGTAACTTAACTTTTTCGGTTTTAGAAGCTGAAGGTTTTTGAACATCTTATGATATGCAAGGTACAGGATGGGACACTACTCCAACTGTACCACATCGTACTTTTAGCATGGCCATACTCAAGTATCCAGGGATCCCATGGGGAGGTTGTACAACGAGATCCCCCCCCACCCCACACACACACACACACACACACACACACACACACACACACACACACACACACACACACACACACACACACACACACACACGCACGCATGCACACACACTCACACACAGCCACCTTTCTCTCTTTCCTTTTTTTTGGCCCTTCTTTCCCCTTTCATTTTCCCCATCTTTTTTCTCCATTCCTTATTGCTTTTTCAACCTTTTCCTCTATTTTCTTCTCTTTCTTTTGCTTACCTTTTCTTTCTCCCAGGCCTTTGACCCAAGTATCTATCTGGGTGGACTTGATTTGGTTAAAATAAAGATTAGGTATATTGTGCATGTGTGGTGTGTGCAAGCAAATAGACAAAAGTAGATAACTCAAACTTTAGAAACTACATGCAAACACACACATGCACACCATACACAAACACATACTCAGATATGCATGCACAAACAGGTACACAGGCATACATGCGCACATACTGACGCACACACTCACACACTCATTCACACCACACACATGCATACAATCACTCACAGACAGAGACTGACTGACCCACACTTGCACCTTGACTCATGTGTACACACCACACACACGCAGACACACAGTGAAAAATTAATCATGCTTCTATGCTAATGAAAGCAATAATAATAAGCCATATTATAATGGACCTTATTCTGTTGTTTGCTTGTTTGTTTAGCCCTCAACTCCTCCCACAATTTCAAGCAATCCAAACCAAATTTTGTGAGAAGACAAAGAATACACTGGATTGAAATCTATGGGGTTGAAATTTGAACTAGGGCAAGGATTATGCGTTAGGTTCATTAAATTAACTTTCCTATTCATGAGTAACCACCAGTAGTTTGAATTGTAATCTGATCCCACTCCAAAGGGCATTTATAGCTATAGAGGAAGTTGTTTCTACCAACCACACACTAAGTACTAGAGGTGCATCATAGTATATGCCTCACACACACACACACACACACACACACACACACACACACACACACACACACACACACACACACACACACACACACACACACACACACACACATCCTGTTTGTAAACTACCATTGTACAGTTATGTTTCCCCCATCAGGGGGAACAAAGCTTAAACTCCTATCCCAGAGTTTCCAGTTCTTGGCCTGCATGTGTGGACTGCCAGTCCTCCTCTGCTCCTGAACCATCTGCTGCAGACTGTGCACTGTGTAGCTCCATGCTGCTCACATACAGGCTTCTCCCTCTCACTCGTACACTTGTGTCTCTTCTTATCACTCTCCCTCCTGAACTTTCTGGAGCACACCTCACACATAACTTCATATGCTGCCACCAGAAGATGTTGTGTAGCTGTTCTATCATCACTGTTCTTCAATCCCAACCTGTACGCAGCCTTCCATCCTTCCCTAGATGTAGTAGCTTCCTCATACCACTTGTTCTCGTCCATCTCAATATCCTTCAGATTCTTCCTAATCACATCCTTCCACCTTCTTCTGGGACCACATCTTGGACGTACCTGAGGAAACCACCCAAACAAAGCTGACTTAGGGATTCTATGGTCTGCTACGTGTGCAAGGTGACCTAGCCATTCAAGCCTGCATTTGATGACCTTCACTGCTGCTGTCTCTTCATCCCCCCACCACCGCCTCACTTCTGCCATGGTGATGTGCTCAGCCCACTGCTGCCTGTTAGTGATGCCTACAATGGTCCTAATGCACCTGTGGTGAAAGATATTCAGCTTTTGAATGTGTTTCCTGAGGGGAATCCAGCACTCAGAGCCATAGCTGTAGGACCGAGAGGACACAGGCATTGTAGATCATTCTCTTGGTGTACAATGTGAGGTTCTTGTCCATGAAGACAGCCTTGCGGAGTGCACCAAAAGCTCTAGAGGCCTGTGCTATTCTCATCTCCACATCTCCATCCATTCTTCCAGAAGCTGCAATCCTGAAGCCCAGGTACTGGAACTCATCCACAAAGTTGATCTCACCACCATTGACCTTGATTGGGCTCTGGTCACTACCTACTGTCTCTCTTCCTGTCACCAAGTGCATGGTCTTGGGAATACTCAGTGTGAGGCCAAACTCTGTGCACACTGCCTGATATTCTCTAACACTTCTCTCAGCACCATATCTTGTTGATGCAAGGAGAGCACCATCATCAGCAAAGAAGCATCCAGTGAGTTTCCTCTCAACAGCATTCCTGGTGTACCGCCTGAAGAGCTTGTGGTCATACTTATACCTCAAATTGACACCCACCCCTCCTACATCCTCAACCCTGGCCTGCCAACATTCCATTACCAAGCATGTGTAAAGGTTGAATAGTACTGGTGCCATGCAGCAGCCTTGTCTCATCCCATTCTCCACAGTGAACTCCTCAAGGAGTGCTCCATCCAAGCGGATTCTTGCCTCCATACCCTGGTGAAATGAACAGATGAGTTTGATGGTATTCTCTGGTGCACCCAATTTCCCCAATGCTAGCCACATCGCACTTCTGGGCACTGAGTCATAAGCTTTCTTCAAATCAATGAAGGTGATAAAAAAAACTTTGCTCTATGCTCCCATAACTTCTCAACAAGTTGGTGAATAGTGAATATCATGTCAGTACATCCCCTGGTCTTCCTAAACCCACATTGTGACTCAGGCAACACATCTTCAGCCAGCTCCTGCAACTGCTCCTGGAGGATTCTTGCGACAACTTTCCCCACAACATCCAACAAAGATATTCCCCTCCAATTATCACACTTACCGAGGTTGCCTTTCTTCGGTATTGGGACCAGTACTGCATCTGACCACTCCTTGGGAACTCTGCACTCACACCATGCTGCATGCACTAGATCCATCAGCAAATGTTCCTCACAACTAGCTGCCTTCACCATCTCAGGAAGAATGCCAGAGTCACTCCCAGCCTTGCCACTCTTCATCTTTCCAATTGCTCCCCATATCTCCTCCTCCGACAGCAATGCAGACATGTTGGGTCTCAATGGTCTCTGCCAAGCCTTTTGCAACTTCTCCTAATCAAATTCACTCCAGATGTTCAGAAGCTTGGCAAAGTGTCTCCTCCACCTCTGCTGTTGCTGCTCTGGAGTGTTGCAGGCATTCTCTTCTTCATCCATCACTGTTGCCACCCTCACAGGTACTAGCCCCCTTCTCCCTCTCTGAATATCCCTGATGCACCTCAACACTACCTTGCCCCCAAACCGGCTTCTCTGTGCCTCTGATGCCTTCATCTGGAATCACCTGTTCTTGGCTTCCCTTATCTCACGCCTTGCTTAGGTGCGTGACAGTGCTAGCTTCTTTCGGTCTCTTTCCTGCCCAGTTCTCTGCCATAGGGAGTACAGCTTATTTTTCTCCTCAAGCAAAGGTTTGATAGCAGCCTCACTCTCACGGAACCAATCTGGTTGTTTCCTCATTTCAAAACCAAGCACTGCCTCAGCTGTCTCGCATAGAGCTGCCTTCACTGCTCCCCACTTCTCCTCCACTGTCCCTTTCTCCTTCCATAGCTCCCTGGCTCTATCACTAATCTTTCTCCCCTGGTTATGTCCCTTCCTTTATCATCCTCACTTCTGCCCTGTAACATTTTCATATCAATCTCTTGCCATTCTTTCCAGCTTTCACTCTTCTACAAGTCATCCTCCTGTGCCGAACCAGTAGCTTCATCCTCAACATCTGGTGGTCACTGTTGCGCTCTGCTCCACACATCACTGTGACATCCAAACACATTCTGCAAAGTTGTTGTCTCATTATGGCATAGTCTATGCAGTGCCACTGCTTGGATTTTGGATGCTGCCAGATCTGTTTAGGGGTGACCTTCTTCTGAAACCAAGTGTTGCACACTGTGGCCCTATTGCTTGAAAGGAAGTCAAGTAGCTCCTTCCCTGCCTCGTTGGTCTCTCCATACCCATGTGGACCCCTCACATGCCACCACTCATCTTCATCCAACCTTGATCCAACTTGAGCATTGAAGTCCCCAAGCATCACACAGCTTTCACCAGGTGAAACAGTGGATGTAGCTT
This sequence comes from Lycopodina hypogea, assembly GCA_963969325.1. Lineage (NCBI taxonomy): Eukaryota > Metazoa > Porifera > Demospongiae > Poecilosclerida > Cladorhizidae > Lycopodina > Lycopodina hypogea. Next base: position 15,052,933 of record OZ017781.1, read on the forward strand.
GCTGCAGGCTATCAAAGAATGCCTCTTTCTCTTCCCTGCTGGATGCATATGCATATGTTGGAGCATAGCAAGAGAGCACATGAATACAGTCCTGGTTACGACTTCCAGAAACCAGTATAGCTGAGATTATTCTTGAGTTCCAAGCCTTCCAGCACTTACCACCTGCCTTCCATGCACCAATAGCTGGGCCAGTGAGCACAATTGCAACACCCTCTCCTTTTTGTTTCACATGCCCTATCCCAGGAACATCCCTACCAGCTGTCAACACTACGCTCTCTCCCACCATGTACACATCACTCCCAAACCACTTCGTCTCTTCTTGATCAATCCTTTTATCTTCTGAATTCCTTACTTCAGTACCCTGTCTAGCAGTCTCTATGGAACCTTCCACATCCTATAATGATCTCACATTCCATGAGGCCAACTGCCACACTGATAATTTTTTTCTCTTTGTTCTATGTGCACGAGATTTTGATGTTTTTCCTTCAGAGGTGTGCAAATCCTCTGTAAAAGATCCAACTTGGCAAGAATTGAGTGGTGCCATCAAACGGCACACTGTTCTCATATTCCCGTTGATCCAAATTGCATTGATAGTAGTGTTGTTGATTTTAGCCAGCAAGTCACAATCTTTTGCAAAATGCTGCCCAGGTTCACCACGTGGAGGCACCAATAACTTACATAGCATTTAAAAACACTGACCCCACACACGCACACATGCACGCACCCACGCATGCACCCACGCACGCACCCACGCACGCACCCACACACGCACCCACACACGCACCCACGCACGCATGCACCCACGCACGCACCCACCCACACACACACACACGTGTGTGTGTGTGTATGTTAATGAGCTCATTAAGTCCAATGGATGTCAAAGTTTTAGCCAAGGTGACACACACAAAGGCACACAGGAACACACAGAGCTAAATTCTGTCTTCATCTTCCATCAGCAATGAAAATGCCTATTTGGAATAGTGAAAAATTACGTCTATAAAAGAAGCTGTAGTTTTCTTTGCCAATTACACAACAGAAGTCTAATGGATCAATGTAGAGGATAATAACACTTTAAGCAGTGGAAGTATTTAACTGCTTCCCTTATAATGCGTACTCAGTTCTGTATGCATTCCTTATACATGTGGAGCCTATTTGTTGGCTATTATAATACATGTTGTAAGTGTCCCTATCATCTATCCGTATGTAATCAGTTAGGATTGACTTGATTACCTGCCTTGTGACTGAGCTACAACAACTTCTCAACAACTACATGATGTCATTCCATTTGAAGAGCACTCCACCTCTTCATTTTTTTCTTTTTCTTTTAAAGATGTCAGTGGTAGTCTGCTCCTTAGCTGAGTACCTATATGTCTATATGTGACCACAGATACTGATCCAGTTGTTGCTGCAGCCCTAATCACTGTTGATGTCACTGTGCACAGTAACCCTGGCACAAGTGCAACCACTGCAAGGGTGGAAAAGGTGAGAGCTGCAGGGTCACACAACTGTTAGAGTGCTGCGATGAGCAGTTGAGTATAGATTTGACCAAAAACAGCTGGTGGCACATTGGCTGGCAAAACTGAATGCAAGGTGCTTGCAGCCATCAGGGACCTAGCTGTCAGGGAAGAGAATGCCATGGTGGCCCGGGTGGCACTGCACAACATGTGATAAGACAGAGACGAGCCCATATATGCCTTTGGGGCTAGACTTCAAGGCAAGGTGGGAGTCTGCAAGTTCACTATCCCATGCACGGGATGCGGAGCAGAGGTCAATTATGCTGAGGCGATGCTGCAAGATATGCTGTGTCGTGAGTTGGGGGACCCAGACATAAGACTGGACTTGTTGAGTGACAAGAAGAAGGACATGACATTAGAACAAGTTTCAAGATTGTAGATGCCAAAGAAGTGGAAAATGCTCTGCTGCACATCTCCTGGCACCCCAGCCACAGATGCACTCTCAAAGAGTACCTCCGGGAGGAGGGAGTCAGTTAAGGAGGGCCACGTTCCTCATCACAGGAAGCAATCGGCCAGGGCCAAAGATGAAATCTGCACATACTGTGGAAAAGGAGGGCATGGATGCAGTGTGCCAACGCAGGTGCAAAGGAAGGAGTGGCCTGCATATGGCTGGTAATGCAACCAGTGTGGTCATGACAACCACATTGAGCAGGTATGCAGGAGCAAACCCGCCGCCAGTAGCAAGGAGCATGAGGATGCCATTTCCAATTCACTTTGCACTGTCACCATGCATAGCAGGTAGAGGGGTGCCATCTTAGACCATTATTTATACAACCATTGATTGATACATGGGTGAAACAGCTGTCCAAAACTCCTACCATACATGAAGCTACAAACGAGAGTCAAGTGCGAGGAGTACACAATTTGGCCTCACCCCTCATGCTAATCGATAGACCATTACAGTTCATGCCATGGCCAACACCGGGTATCAGAGCTGCCTGGTGGGCATCAGTATGGTTCACAAACTTGGCCTCCACAGACACAACTTGATACTGATGAAGATGAAGATGTATGCAGTGAATGACAAAATATGAACATCTCTGGGGTAGCTATATTGAGATCCTCTGGACAAGACAGGGCAGGCAACACTATTGAGACCTGTCATCTCATCTATGTCACTGACACATCAAACAGGCTGTTCCTCAGCAAGAAAGCATGCACAATGTTAGGGATGATCAATGACAAGTTCCCCACAATAGGTGAAATTTCCCCAGATCTACATATCAAAGATAGTAAAGTCACCACATATTGCCACACTATCTCTGACATTGACCACCAACCAGCATCAGCTTGGGAATGCCCTAAATGCACAGCTCCCCCACAACACCCAAGGAACCACCAGTCTGAGCTACCGAGGAAAACCGTGAGTAACTCGAAAAGTACTTGGCTGACTACTACAGATCCAGTATCTGCAACACATGTGAACACCAACCACTACCCACTATGTAAGGCCAACCCATGAAGTTGATGATTAACCCTGTGGCTGAACCCACAGCACATCACTCTCCAATACCTGTATGAATCCATTGGCAAGAAGAGTTCAAGGCAGATCTCGACAGAGATGTCTGCCTAGGTGTCATCGAAGTAGTCCTCATAGGTGAACCGTCATATGGTGCCATCGGGTGGTTACATGTGCAAAGAAAAACTGCAAGCCTTGCAGGATTATGGACAACAATTTAGCACCCATACCACTAGGTAGACCCACCATACCCAACATCCCTTCCACCAGGCCAGATCGATGCACAAACACAAAGAAGACCGTCTTCGATGCCTGGAATGAGTATATCTTAATTTCCCAATCCATGAGGAGGATTGCCACTACACCACCTTTATCACCCCATGGGGCAGATACATGTACTGCACTGCTCCACAGGGATACCACCTCAGGGGAGTACTACACCAGACGATATGATGAAATTGTGTTCACCATTCTAGATGAGACTAAGTGCATCAATGAAATCCTCCTCTGGGCAGACAATCTATTCCACAGCTTTCACCAAACCACATGGTGGCTAGACATCTGTGGCAGGCATGGCGTCACATTGAACCCTGACAAATTCCAATTCGGCATGGGCACAGTAGACTGCTGGATTTGAGATCACCACGAGCAATGTTTGCCAAAGAAGTAAATACTTCCAGAACATCACAGATATCCGCTCCTGGTTCAGGCTGATCAATCAGGTTTCCTACACCTTCAGCATGACCAACAAATATTAACCTTCTGTGAACTTCTGAAACCAAGCACACCTTTCTACTGAAATGATCATCTGAACAAACTGTTTGAAAAATCTAAAAGAATAACCATAGAAAAAATCTTGAAGGGGTTTGCATCTTTGATAAATTAAGACAAACCTACCTCGCGACTGACTGGTCGAAGAAAAGCATCAGCTTCTTGCTCTTTCAAAAGCACTGCACATGCACAATTAATCCCCTAGGTGCAATACAGGCTGGAAGACCATCCTTGTAGGGAGGCGGTTTACACACCTAGCCGAGTCACTGTATGCTCCCATCGAGGGTGAAGCATTAGCAGTGGCTGATGCACTCGACAAGGCTAGGCACTTTGTGATCAGATGTGACAACCTGATCATCACGATAGATCACAAACCACTCATCAAACTGTTTTGCAATAGATCACTTGGGGACATCACCAACTCCAGACTGAGAAACCTTAAGAGGACATTACAATACAGGTTCAAAATTATCTACATTCCAGGCATATACAACAAAGCATCAGACACAATGTTACGTCACCCCACAAGAGAGACCTACCCACTCAAAATGCATCTGCAGGATGATATCTTGGCCATCACACAATCAGAGCAACAACTACGTGATATCTAACTCGTCACCCACATAGATGCTATCACTTCCTTACACTCCTTACATTCGATCAACTGGAACTAGGTTCACATTGCCACTATCAGTGACACCAACATGACCTTGCTCGCCTCTACCATCGAGGATGGTATCCCAGAACATCAACAAGACATCCCAGATGCTCTTAGAACATATCATCCATTCCGAGAACACCTCTCAACCATAGATGGGGTCATCCCATACAAAGATTGCATCATCATCTCTCCATCCCTGAGACAGGATTGTCTTGCAGCATTGCACGTCACCCACCACAGAATCTCTGCCATGATTGCTAAGGCTGAGTCTTCTGCATTCTGGTCAGGCATAACGCTGGACATCACTTCAACATGCCATGGCTGCAACCACATGGCCCCTTCTCAATCTCTAGTCCCACCCATACTCTTCACACCAGCCTCATACCCCTTCCAATGCATCTATGCAGACTATTTCCTCTATGCAGACTATTTCTTCTATGGAGGCTATAACTACCTTGTCATTGTCGATCGCTACTTCAATTGGCCCCTAGTCGAAAGGGCACAAGAGGGAACCAAAGGCCTCCTTGATTGCCTGAGATGCTCCACAACCTATGGTATCCCTGATGAAATCTCATCTAATGGAGGATCTACGTTTGTCGCCTCGGTCACACTTTCCCCCTCCAATGGGGTGTACACCACTGCCTGAGCTCAGCAGCATTCCAACACAGCAACTGCCGAGCAGAAATAGGGGTTAAATCTATAAAAGACTCATCACCGACAATACAGGACCCTATGGTGACCTAATGTTGACAAATTCCAGCAGGCCATCCTCCAGCATTGCAACACCCCTGATAGAGACACAGTTATAACCAGCAATACACATCTTTGGACGACCCATCAGAGACCACATTCCCACATTACCCAGAAACTATCATCCACATGAAACCTGGCCCAGTTCAGTGACAGCACAGGAAGAAGCCTTAGGTAATCGTTGCATGAGGGACTTAGAGAGGTGGACAGAATATATCCTTCAGCTACCACCACTCATGAGTCGATGATCACGTCCAGCTACAAAACCAGACTGCCCGTGTCCCTCCAAATGGGACAAAAGTTGTTTGGTTGTTGAATTTCGCATGTTCAATCAATACTTGGTTAGAATGGATGGATCTGGCAGAGCCACACTCGGGAAACACAAATTCTTGAAGACATTCACCCCAGTCCAAGCATGGGTACCCAGATCAACCATAAGCAATGACTTGGCTTTTCAGCCCCACTACCTACAACCTGATGTGGCCACTGCTTTTCCACCACCATTACTGACCACAAATGGAATCACTCCAACCAACCACACTCCACCTCCAGAAGCCACCCCACCATCCCGTACCTTGCCTCTCAACCTCCCACTAAAGGAGATACCTACATGCCCTACTGGCCTTCCTACCCTCCCATCCTCAACCTCTAACCAGGATAAGGAAACAGCCAACCAAGACACTCCACATGCATGAAAAGATTTCCCCCATGGCAAACTCCAGCAAATACAACATGAACTGAATTATCTAATCAGTCTTCAACACTCCTGGAAAAAAATATATTGAAGACTTTGGGGAAGATAGAGGATAATAATTTAGGCAGTGACTTATTAACTAGTATCCCTTACCATACATGCTCATTTCTGTATGCATTCCTTATACATGTGGAGCCTATTTGTTGGCTATTATAATACATGTTGTGAGAGTTGTCCCTATCATCTACAATGGACCTTAATTTTTAAATGCAGGAAAACAGTACTTAGCTAGTCTCGCTAGCCAGACCCTTTGAGGGCAAAGGGTCTGTTGCACATGCAAGTATGGGAGCTCAGAGAGTCAGAATTCTTCAGTAGAGCCCAGTAGTTTTGTAGGCCAGAAGGGACTGGTGCCTAGCCCGTACAGTTGGCCTGGTTGCACACCGGACACAGAGAAACTGCGCTGAGCGGAACTGCGGGTCACGGAAATGCAAAATTGACATTCACAGAGGACCAGCGGACGTCCAAGGGGGGGGGGGGGGGGGGGGGAAGGGAAATTTGGTGCGGGACACTAAATTTATCAAGCATGCGCGCTAACAGTAGCCATAATTATTGCTTGCGGGTTTTCAGTGGGATAATCTCTCCGATTCTTTCACCTCCAGAGTTACTACTAGTCTAGCGACCTCCACCCCTAGTGGAAGGGGCTACAGATTCCCTATCTTCGCTGTTGGCTGTGGGCCTTGGTGTGCTAGAGTAGGAGAGGTATTTCGGTACACGGTGAGTGAGTTGGGGTGTGGGTTGCACAGGTTACTAAATCTTAGCAAGCAAACCTGCATGGTAATTGCTCTGGCCTGACTAGAGCTGCTTGCGGTACCAAGCTAGTGGTTATTAAATCACTTAATATCTTTGTTGAAGGTGCTTAATCTCATGCAGTTCAGTTTAATGAATGAATGTTGATGTATTTGTTATTATAACTAGAATTTGCCAAGTGGAGAGGCCAAGCTATCACTAGTGTCCATTGGAAGGTATTATATTTGCAGTAAAAATAATTTGCACCAAGAGAATGGCAAAGAGACTGTTTCACAGTCTTCGAAGGACAAAGAGTACTGCTGATTTTCCAAAATATAACTCTAACCTTTCACCTCCTTACCGGCGTGTATCTGCCAAAGACATCCTACTTGGTCGACATGTAAGTAGTTGTATACTCTGTGTGTATACATGTCACCCAAAAATGTTATACTTTTGTTGACTATTTTTCCTTAATGTAATCAGCACACAAACAAGCATCATGGTATGTACCCACCTACACAATATATATGTGTGTGTGTGCGTAGCATATGGAACATCCCCAGCCTAGTAATTTGCAGGCATATTCCAACCATGGATGCTCATTGCTTCTTTACGTTCTTCCTGTTTTATATTTAAAGAGTAATTTTTACTCTTGGTTCATTGTGGTGCTCGAGCCAATAAAGCAATGCATTTTGTTGGAATGGAGCACAGCTGGCCCGCTTTTGGAATGATGTGTAATCTTGTAAAAGTCCTACACATATAATTTGTTCCCATTGTGCAGCTGGAATATATTTTGGTAAAAATTTGTTTTCCCTAAAAAAATATATATATATATATTTTTTGAAAGAAATATTTGGTGTTCATTAGCACCTTGTTGTCACTTTAGCAACCCAAAATATATGATTTCACACTTTTTATACCACCATGTCAGGGACATGGTGGTATAAAAAGTGTGAAATCATATTTTATTGGCTCTAGCACCACAATGAAAAAAGAACTTCCCCTATCCCAACCACAGGTCTAAACATCTTGCAGTATCCCATACAAGTTCATATTCCTGAACAGGTGTGCTGTCTGATTCTCATAAGCACTTGTAGCCCTAGCCCCAAACCAGAATTTTTAAAACACCCATCATATTAACTGTATTCATGTAATACATACACAGCATTGAAGAATGCTGAACCATACTCTCTCTCTCTCCAGCAATGTAACATGAAATAGGATCACTATATGTGCAGCCCCTCCATGTTGGCCTGCATGAAATATACCCAGCCACGCAACAGTACACTGTGTGTGTGTGTGTGTGTGTGTGTGTGTGTGTGTGTGTGTGTGTGTGTGTGTGTGTGTGTGTGTGTGTGTGTGTGTGTGTGTGTGTGTCCCCATGAATAATGCCTTGCCATTCTGATGCAGCATGAAGTATTGAGAACATCAGCTGTGCTAGTTGTATTGGATCACTGTGTGCTCTTTATTGATATAGTGTGTATTGCACCCTGCACCTTGCAGATATCAGACCCTGCCCCATCACCAGATGTGGAGAGGAAAAGCTCCAAGAGGTCATCCAACAAGGTCAGTCTGACAGCAAATAGAGAGAGAAAAGGAGGGAGAAGTAACTCATAGTTGTGCAGTGGTAGGGATATCTCTCACTCACAATTGAATGGCTCAGTACAGCCATAGGATAGTATATGTAGGAAGGACTGACTGGTGTGTATGTGTGTGTGTGTGTATGTGTGTGTGTGGTGTGTGTGTTTATTCCTGTGCTCAAACTTTTGCGATACAGAGTGCTATTTATTTTGTTCATTCTGTTACAGGCTCGCGGTCATTCTCAACCAGCTGATTTACCCATCACTAAGTAAGCATTGTTGCCTTGACAACTGCACTGTATCCAGGACTTTGTACATGTAGACAGACATATTTGATTGTGTGAGGATGAATATTGGTTAGTGAAGTGAATGTCATCAACCTCAGCCAGTTTAATTACTCCTTCATCAATTCTGTAAGTGTGAACCGAGTGTGTGTGCATCCTTTATTTGATCTGAATGGGTCACCTTATGTAGGCACATGTTTTAACATGACTGGATCCCATCCTTGTGACAGCAGTCTGCCAGCTATTGTGGTCACACTATACAGAAGGTCTAGAAAGGATTATCACTAACTTAGCTGACATGGGAGGATCTGCAACTCACCAAAACTTCATGCCTGTCTCTTGCTTCTGATCATGATTGTAGTAACTATGATACACAGCTGAAATACATCAAGAGTTGTTTGTGTTAATGTTGTGTTATATTAGGTGGGGGGAGAGGACAAAGGTTAATGTTTAGTGTGCGACTGTGCACACAAGATTGAAATTTAGTCATGCTTACACGCACATGTTCCATGCATGTCTGACACTAATGGTTTAGTTTGTTGTATGCACTGAGACCACTTCACACTAGGCCCCAGTGTGGGTCAGGTTCAGTCACTCCTCCATCTTTAGAAGCACACACATAGTGGTATGGCTGAGGTGCCCAGATCATTCTCGGCCAATGACCTCTTACTGGGTGTGGCTGTCTTGAGTGCAGGGGATGTCCCCTTCATGTGTACTATGTCAGTAAATGTGTGTGTGTGTGTGTCATTGTTTTTCTCTCAGGTCTCCAAGTATCCCGTCCAAGAGAGTGCCAGGTCAGTTCCCTGCTCCAATGGCTCCCCTGCTTACCAATAGTCACACTACATTGAGTAATGTGTGAGCCAAGTATGTACATGTTGTTGTTGTTGTTGTTGTTGACAGACCCCACCTCCCCATCTGGGAGAAAGCCTCTTCCAACACCCATCCCAAAGAAAGGTGCAATGCAGTGCCCAGCTGACCAGAGCTGGTACCATGCTGACCTGGACAGAAGGCATGCTGAGGCCATCTTGAAACAGCACAGCAAGGTAATAGAAATCACATGTGATGTCATGAGTTGTGACTATCCAACTGTATTGCATGCATCCCATAATAAATCTTCATTAAGTACAAGCCCAGAGTGTACCTGTATTATAGCAAGATCCATTCGGCATGATTAGAACATGAATTGAAGTGATATGACCTATTAGTGCAATTAGGCCCCACTCCTCTGCATACCTCAGCTACCATTGTAGCTTCTAGTAACATGTGAAAGCTCTCTAGCACATTGTCCTCCATCTTGAGTCAGACTTGGCATGTTCTGAGGACAGTCTCTGGGGATAGTGGCGGAGGGTGAGGGGGCCTAAGTGGACATACAACTCTCAGTGTTGATCATACAGGGAGTGTGTAGGGGAGAGAAGACTGTTGTGTTTACTCCGGTACCAAAGAATGGCTAGCTGTAGTTATGAGTGGTGGTTCCTCTTGTATTGCACCAGTATTGATTGCATACACAGGGTGCATTCAGGCAGCTTCACAATACAGCACCTCTGAACGTTCCCTCATATTCCCTGTTGCAACTCTGGATACAGTGAATGGAACTTGATCTCAGCATGAAGAGATAAAATGCTGATGCTGCATTAATTTCAAAGCATTGTGATCAGTTTATAGCTATTTTAAATGCAGAGTTATGTTAATTCACTCTGAGCAACAGAACTATGATTTTGTAGTATTGCAGTGCACACCCAACTGGCTTCTCTCCTAATTTATGCTAGCAGGACACATTTGTAAAGAGCTTTGATTGGTAAATCAGTTTAAAATCTTTAACCTACTCTGTGAATTACTCTTTGATCCATCACCTGTTAATTCTGTTTTGAAACTACTTTCATTAACGTCTTCAAAAAATATTTATTTTTGGAAAAAAGTATATTGACAGCTTTCATTTCTGTAACTTCTGGATGGACAAAGATCAACTGTAATTTAGAGTGTAGATTTTCAGTTTGAGGTCACGTCGAAAAGTTATTTATGTTGTGATTTTAAGATCACATGAGTTCATTTTGTGTGTGGCTTTCAAGTCTGTCACTTATGCTCTTAATATAAGAATTAAAATGTCTTGGTAAAACTGTTCCATAAACACATTGTGAAGTGCAGATCAGAATACAGATGAAGTTGAACAAGTGTTTTTCTTGAAACCATCCCACAATATAAGACTTGCATAATTGTGGAATACATGAAGAGTTCTTGTGCATGTAATGAAAGCACTTTGCTGACACAGTGGTGAGTAACTATCGGTAGGTGATTCACCAAAGCCAAGGATTTGTGGCATATGAGAGTCCAGAGTACAAGCTATGGTAAAATTGTAAATAAACGACATCTGCTATTGACCAACATCCTTATAGTTGCTGTTGCTACTCCAGCTCTGTTCAAAGAATAGTCAAATCAATAATTATTGCAATCCATGTACATACATTCATACAATGAGACACATACTAGAGATCCCTACCACTTACCCTAGATCCTTTTCCGGAGGCATTCCAACTTGTTAGAGGTAGTGACACAGTCGCCCCTTGGCATGTGGTCATAATAACCTCAGGTGTGTTTTGTACTCCATTTTGGGGCACTTTAGAGAACCCTGCAATTTAATTAAATTGCAAATTTTTATTGAAGCAAGGACCCTATGTGTTCCTGTACAATGTACTTGCTCCACATGGTCTATTGTGTGGTTGTGTCTGTCTGCGGTGTTTTATACTCGTGTCTATTTGTACGATGTATGATCAGGATGGGACATTCATAATCCGAGATAGTACAAAGGTCATCGGCGAGTATTCACTATCGTTGTGGTTCGGAGGCATACGGCATCTCAGGTGTGTTGTTGTGAACTATTTCATACTTAGCATGTCGTGTAAAGGCATTGAACCAATTGGTATGTGTTGAACTAATTTATGTGAGTATCTTGGAACTTGTCGTGAATGAATTAGTGCTTGGTTGGTAGGAAACCTGTGCTCACCCGTTACCATAACACTAGCACAACTGTCCCAGGACTCATTGTTGGTGGTGTTTGATGTGGGAGATGATTCTGCTGTATACTTTTGATTCTTGGGTTGAGGGTATAATTACGTCACATGCCTGCTTAAACCTGTTTCCAACAGCTGGTCACACATTTGCTCATCACTTTGTTGACCTTATTTGCCATCTTCCAGAACTTGAACAATGAGAACACGGCAACATCACTAGTGCAACATGTGCTGTGTTAACGGTTGACTTCCAACAAAGATCTTTCATCTGCTTCTTCACTGCATCTACAACTTGAGAAAAACTAATACAATTAACACATCTAACTCACCTGCATTCCAGTCAGTAGATCAATCTGGGTGACTGGGTGTGATGTGGGAGTCAACATGGCCTTAGAACTATGGCAACACGAATGAAATGCCCAATAATGATGTCTACTTTGCTCAGTTTATGCATAGTATCAGATTCTCAGCATGCACTTTTCTTTAAAACTTTAAAAAATCAACCAAAATATCAATCAACTGATTAATTGGAATGTAAAGCATGCTAATTCATATAAGCTATAATTCCAGCTGTAACTACAGCTATAATTACAGTTCCACATGTTACATGTTTCAGTAGGTAATACTCCACAATGAGCAGTTATTTATGCGTACATGAACCTGTACAAACCTGTAGGATAAGACTGAGGGCTGATCAGAAGTTTGTGCTCGGAGACGAAATATCTGATGCAAATGTAAGAAATTTATATTACGATTAGCAATAACACATATGAAGGAAGTGCCAACAGCACTTGCTAATATAAGGCCACATTATCTGTGTTAAACATGTCCCATCTATGTTGGTGATGTATGTGTGCATGTACATGTACATGTGCATGTTGGTGATGTATGTGTGTGTGTACAGGTGTTTGACACTGTGATGGAGTTGGTAGAGTACCATAAGGTGGAGCCTCTGCACCTCAAGTCTGGGGGGAAAACTACACTCAAGTTTGAATGTCCGCGCAGACTAGAGAGCGAGTATAATATTTTGTGTCGCCACCATTAAATCTGAGTGTGTGTGATGACGGTGTGCGTTGTCATCTGCAGACATGTGCATTGTATTTATGAGGTCAGCAGGAAAGACTGCCAGAGAAATGTTCACTCTCTTTCTTCTCCCGCCCACGTTGATTTCTGCATCAATTCTCGTCACTTTTTTATTTGTCCTTTCATTTTCAGTCGATTTTTTTTAATTTTTTTTTTTACTTGTTACTCCTGCTTTGATTGGTTTCTTTTTTCTTAAGTAATTAATTTTTCTGAACTAATTAATTTATATAATTGATTCTCTTTTTGTTCACCATCAATTCTTTTTTGTTCCCTTTTTTCACTTCTACCAATTGTTGTTGTTGTTGTTTTCTTTTTGGGGAATATTAAATTGGAATAAGATATTAATATAAAATGGAAGTTCCCTACTAGTTTTACATGCAAGTATTGTTTAAAAGTTACTGAAATAAACTGCTACGTACACTGAAATGTTCCTACTGACTCTGCTAGGCAGCCATCTTGATATTCTGATGTGCCCACTGACCTGCTAGGCAGCCATCTTGATATTCTGATGTGCCCACTGACCTGCTAGGCAGCCATCTTGATATTCTGATGTGCCCACTGACTGCTAGGCAGCCATCTTGATATTCAGATGTGTGTAGTGCAATCGATATGAATATTATACACAGAGAGAGACAGAGTATATGACATGGGAAAATGAGTGGAGCAGAGTGCTGATGGTAAAACACTTCAAGAGAATGAATGCAACAGTAAACGAGAAAACTGCCCAATGTAGGATAAATACAATCATGTGATCAGTCACCACACAAACAACCGACTTTCTCAAGACCCTCGTACCTATATGGATGATTTACTACGCTCCAATAATTGTAAACATGGCCTCCATTGCGCGAGTTTAGTGTAAAATGAGTTGATTTAAAGAGTTTAAATTCAATAAAACATGATTTAAATTATGGTGAGCTATCAATCTCTAACAGAAAACAGTCAAGTCTCTGTGTATTAGTCCTATCAAAGGATACTAGCCTGTATAAACTTGGGGTTGTCATTTAAAATTGTGTAAATTATCTTATGAGAACCATAAATGTGTACTAGGAAATAAAGTACAACCTCAGTTCTCCAGATGTATTCTTCCAATTGATTAAACATATGCATACAACAGTTTATAAATCTGACCAATGAATATCCAGAACTAATATCTTCAAAATTTTGCCTCTATGATCTTACTTTATTTGTGTCATCTACGTTGCTACTTGATTAAACTTATTAACATACTCTTCCGCACTTACACTTCAAAATTCACTAATAGGTAAATCGGTTTTTCACAATGGAGCAAAGAGTAAAGCACTATTAGCAGCTCTGCCTCATCCTGGGTAAACAGACACTGCCTTGTATAAAGAGTGCATCTGCACGGAGTCAGTGCACTAATTAGAGTCACTGTGACATGTTTGTTGACTTTCCAAGGTAAAGGGGTACACTACAATACGCAATAAATATGTTTTGAAAACCATTTTAGATTCCTTATCTAATCTGGATGTTAATTCCTGCAACAAAATTGGCACCCACAAGAAATTAGAAGCCTTAAAGAAAATACAAAATTACCACCAATAGTATTAGCCTCAACACAAGGATATAGAATACATACATATTTTAGTTTTGTGTTCAAAATTTAACAGTTAATGATGTACACTTAATTTAAATGTGTGAGCATGTGCAATATACTTTGTACTTTGCAACGATCACATGCAGGTATCACTACGCAAATCGTACAGGGTTGGAGACCAGACCACGGCTGGTGGGGAATGTTGTCACAGTATCGGTTGAGTGTTGGTGTGGGCTGGCAGAGGGGGCAGTGCCCTCCTTGTCGGATGTGTGTTCATGTAAGCTGCGCCTGGTCCGAGTGGAGTGGGGAGATGGCTTGTGGTGGTGTGTACCTTGCTTCTGCCTGCTTCTACTGCCTAGTTCAGCCAAATTACTTGCAGATAGTCTTGTACAGCATCTACATACATACACACATTATATATATATATACTAGCAGAAGTACCCAAACCTTGTGCAGGAATCTGACTGTAACAGCCTTGGGGTAGAGTAAATATTCCCGGAGTTGATATATGTAATAATGAAAAGATAGATGCAGATAGAAATATCATAAATCACTCCTGGAAATGTCTTTCTCTCTGTGTTGTCCTGCTCCCCCACCACTACACTGTACCATTTCCTGTGTCTGTGTGGCTTTCACACATACACCTACCTGTGCCTTCCTTCCTGCCTGTCTGTCTATCAGGACTGTACATCTCTCACTCTTTCTCTCTCTCTCTCTCTGATCTGCTAAGGGCCAATCACACTATCTCCTAAGACAGACATAGTGTCCCTTCAGTCAGCCCTTGAAGGTGCAGGGATGTACATGGACTGCAGAAGCATAAGCCCTAGCTCCAGCGTGTGAGAACAGTAAACTAGCCTTTGCCCTAGTCTTCACCAGTAATGTCTGAGGAAGGCCCCAACTCTAATACACATTTGGGGTCTATAAAGGTATGGATGACATGTAAACAATTAAATCTCTTGTATAGTTGAATGGAATGTGAGAGACCATTCTGTAGTCTTCATGGGGTCTCCTTTGTATGCAGCCTTCACAGGTCAATAGAAAAGCTAAATCTAGATCCACAAGCCACAACTTGTTCACTAACTCCAGACTGCACAGGTGTCAGTTTGATTACAAAGCTGTGACCACTGGTTGAGTTTTAGCATAATAGTTTTATCAACAGTGCAATGGTTTTGTTCACATAGCCTACTATTAGCCTTTGATGTGTAATTAGCTCTATTCCAAACAAATTGTCACTGCACACCTGCTACTTTCGCACCCTAGTAACAAATGCCTCTTAGAAAGTGACACTAATAATTACATTTCTGATTTCCCCCAGCAATACTTAATAACTTGAACAATATTTTATTTTGACATCATGTATTGATTGCATCCAACCAAGCAATGGATGGGAAAGGAATTCAAGGAAAGCCAAACTGAATGATATGTCTGACCTTTTACCTTTTTTTACATATCAAAGCAAATGTTGGTTTAATCTATCCTCTACGCTCACTCTGTTGTCCTCTTCTACAAGAAACAACATGGTCTTGACCTAGCAAGCAACATAGTCACTGTCTAGAAAGCAACATGGTCACAGCCTAGCAAGCAAGCAACTACATTCCAGACAACTAAACAGGTGTTGAAGTTTAGTAAACTTATTGTATATTTTGATAGCGCAAAACAGTTCACTTTGATAGTGTGATTTGGGCTGTTTGCTCCACCAAAATATCAAATGGATATAAACAGCCCATCACATGCTAGTTCCTTGACCACTGAACGGATGAGAGAAACAGCAGGATGAGAGAAACAGCGGGATGAGAGAAACAGCGGGATGAGAGAAACAGCGGAATGAGAGAAACAGCGGGATGAGAGAAACAGCGGGATGAGAGAAACAGCACTCTCTATTAGATACAGAAAGACCAGCTATTTCAATGACTTTTAACACAAAGGAGTGTGTGGTTGTTATTCCACTACCACTGAGTCAGATTATCAGGCAGTATCCATTACATTCTCCTCCCTGTACCTTTATAATAAAGCTTTTCCTGTCCATAATATTTGCAAGAGTACAGAGATGAGCTAAAAAATCATCAACCATTTACATCTAATTAATTTTTTTTTTTGTTGTAAGGCCAGTAACATTGAATATTATTAATGCTCTGTGTTAACAACTGCCTTGACTAGCACTCAGTCCAACAGTGTACTGGGAGATCTAATGAATTAGTCCATATCTATTTTGTCTGGTTATCATGCTGGTACCGATAGTAGAGTGTGGACAAACACAAACGTTATCTTCCTTCCATCATAGAGAGTCGGAGACATGTTCGCCAATTAATTACTTGTCTGAATCTTTCAACCACAACAGATGACATCATAAGAAATAACCATCCTGGATGGATGGATGCGAAGGACACACAGTATCCTGGATGGATGTGAAGGACTCACAGTATCCTGGATGGATCCGAAGGACGCACAGTATCCTGGATGGATGTGAAGGATGCACAGTATCCTGGATGGATGTGAAGGACTCACAGTATCCTGGATGGATATGAAGGATGCACAGTATCCTGGATGGAGGTGAAGGACGCACAGTATCCTGGATGGATGTGAAGGATACACAGTATCCTGGATGGAGGTGAAGGACGCACAGTATCCTGGATGAAGGTGAAGGATGCACAGTATCCTGGATGGAGGTGAAGGACGCACAGTATCCTGGATGGATGTGAAGGACATACAGTATCCTGGATGGAGGTGAAGGACGCACAGTATCCTGGATGAAGGTGAAGGATGCACAGTATCCTGGATGGAGGTGAAGGACGCACAGTATCCTGGATGGATGTGAAGGATGCACAGTGTCCCGGATGGATGTGAAAGATGCACAGTATCCTGGATGGAAGCACAGTATCCTGGATGAATGCACAGATACCTAGGAAAACTATCAAGTTGTGGTTCCACCATTAAGGCAATTGTCTTCCTGGATTCCCTCCATAAAGTTATCCAGGAGTGAGCAATATGGATGTGTTCATATTTCTTCTCTTGTGAGCACATGTAAATGAAAAGTTCATTGTCCTCATAATCACTCCACCACTTCATCCACAAAGATGACAGACTAAGACAGACCTTGTCTCACCAACTCAAATGACAACATGCGATCAACGTCTTCTAACTAACTGATGATACTTCCCAGCTAACTGAAGAGTTTTTCTTAGAATCTGACTTGAAGTCTAGCCGTCCTTGTACCTTACCATCTAGGAGAGTCCTTTCCTCCCCCACACCCCACAGGCATTGCACAGAGTGACTTCTGGGGCAACTACCACAGGAACTAGCCAGAGATAATAGCCCTTCCTGTTGAAGGAATATACTAAGAATACACATGACCTAATATATTGTTGAGAATGTAACAGTCAATGTATCACCAATACCGTGATACCCAACCACCTGCCTTTAGCCAATAGATTAGGCAAAAAGGCAGTAATAAGTATGAGGAAGCAGTTACAAAGACAGTTCGATATGCAGTATTTAATAATTTCTTTGTTAATGATGAGATATCAAGGAGTCTATGGTATCAGCTGCAGTCCATACCGGCTGTGCCTTCAAGCTAAAGTCTTCAGTGTCCATTTGACTTCTTCTATATAGATGTGTCCAAAAGGTAGAATGTCAGGGAGAGAGTAAGAGACACAAGATTTTATGACATAATAGGACTTAAAAATTATGGTCTGGAATTGACAGAGATATCTCAGACCTCCTGAAGTGCATCTTGAGACACAAGTGTCTCCCGATCCATCCACCAGCAGCGGGGCATCTGTCAATCCCTCCTCGTCCTCTTTTCACAGTTTTACACACCATCACATTCCAGTCTCACAAGCCAGATCCCACATTAGGGGCCTAATCAAACTGCATAAGTTTTGTTCATATAATGCCATGAAATTCATGGTGGACATGTGCAGTAGCTATGTCATCACATGTCATTTACAATAGTGTCCGTGCAAACGGAATTTTCCTGTAAGTCACTCTTCTCAGAGCATGTGGACCACAGACTCTATAGTTGTCCTTGCAACTGTGCACACGTTTTTTGTGAGCAAGGCTATGACACAAGCAAAGTGCATCACTTTACAAGCTATAATAAATATTGATGGAACAATGTTGAGAAATGAGTTTGCCCAGACCCTTAATATTGAGTTAGAGGTCTGGCTTGTGAGGATAATCATATCCCCCACCTAACCACCTTCACAGAACCTGGCCTGGTGCAGACTGCAAAAGGAGACCCACCATTGACCACAGCCAGTCCCAACAAGCACTTATGATCTGTCAGAACTCTCATGTCTTCCCGTAATATTTTATTACTTCCAGTGTGGTCATACATTAAACCATATATAAAAATGCATCTAATATGCAAATATACTATGAGAAGAGCCAAACTGTAGTACTGTAGCAGCACCAAGGTTCCTCAATGGCTGTGTGACAAAATTATAGTGAGTAACTTACTTCCAGGAATGAAAATTCATGAACATGGAGTAATTTCAAAAACAAAACGGAATCTTATTAAGTTGAACACAAAACTCCATGACATTCTGATGTCATAGCACTTGATTTGAAGCAGAATTAGTAGCACAAATTCAAAGTTCCCTTGAATATCAAATGTGTATAATTATTGGCTTATCCCCTCCCAAGTTAGGCATATCAGGGTTTTGTTCAGACTGTTGGGCACACTGCATTGACCATCACACCACGTCTTGCACGGACTGTTGGGCACACTGCATTGACCATCGCACCAAGCCATGCATGTATCAATATGCTCATCAGAATTTGCATCAAGTGTGCAGTTCCAGGTTCTGTCACTACCTCTGCATTAAGATTGTAAGATGGCCTCCATCTTTTTGATTGGGATATTGATAGTGGCAGCTGTAAAGCACCTACTGTGTATATTTAGTTCCCTGTCCACTGTTGTGGAGGTTTCTTGTCACTGACAGTGAAACTACTTCTGAAGAAATGATTCGTGCCCATAATATCGACAGGAGTGGTTTATATGATCTTAAATAGATGATCATGCATGCATGTTAGGAACATGAAGGCTCAGCACACTAGGATGTGATTAATGATATGAAGATTCACACAAGAAATTCATTTAGTGCATTTAGTGATTTACTGAAAATTGAATAGGACACACTGTTGCATCCAGTGAATCTGTTCTGGGACTCCACAAGATGTGTGCACTCCCATCTGACAAAAGAGATGGGGAGGGGAAGGAGAAGGGAGATGGGTGGAAAGAAGAGGCTAGAGGGCTTGACATTACACACGCTGGGAGTATGGATGTGGGAAAATGATGTTAACACACATACACTCTAACTGGTCACTATTTTTTTATTATTGGAAAGACACGAATCGATTGCATGGATAGTAGTTACTTGTTGACTGTTTGCATGAATAGCAGTATAATTGGAAATTTATGTATGATGGGTGGTGTCAGTTGTTTGTATCAATAGTAGTGTTAATTGGGAAGCACTAGGAGAATCCTGTGCAACAGCTGGTAGAAGGCCTGAGGAGGAACAGAGTTCACAGGAGAAGTTCCTGGAAAGGAAGCCAGAATCTGAGTGCCTAACTCCAACTAATACATTCCTAGAATAAATCATTATTTAGATTGTGAATGTAAATGTTGTAGGCTACAAATATACAGCCGATATACAGTTGGCTTGCTCCAACTAATTGTTCAGGTAGCTGAATAGAGCAACCTGTGTAGCAAGTGTTGCTTTAGTCTTCAGAGACTACAGTTAAAAAACTCAGGTCCAACAAATACCTGGAAAAGCTCACTGATAAAAATAGGGTAGTATGTAACCTTTTCTTAAGAGAGATGTTAAAAGAGTAGACACAGAGAGAGAGTTCACTACAATTCACTACTCCCACTAATGCTAGAAAACCAATGTACAATGATTGTGAAGACAAAAAGAGAATGGGGGGGGGGGGTGGTTGCCTGAACACAGTCAAACACTTTCTGGGTACACCACTGCATGATTAAATCACATCCATGTTACCTGTAAGTTCCTGTCAAATTAAACCTGACTAGGATGATCTCACTCTGATGTGGAGTTCAGATCAGCTTTTTCTCCACCTGTACATCACTATGACATGCCCTTTCCCATTGGAAGAACAGGGCACCCACCCCCCAAAACTGGAGCTGGAAGATGATGCAATCTCAAACATCCATCACATATTGTGCAGCAACAATGAGCCTCCAAGATTCTCTTGTTCAAAACCATCAGTGTGGGCAAATCCTAGATTGTTACTCACTGATTTAACATGTTACATAGCAACTTTTAGTTATCACATCCTTGATTGAATCACACGTGTATTATGAACCTCATAAACTATCGCAGATTGTGTCACAAACAAAATGTAACCCAAAAATTTTTCATTAAGTAGATCACCTGATCCCAATGGAGTGGCAGTTGCTGCAGCAGCATTTGCCTGTGAGATGCCATTATGCAGGAATTGCCTCAGCATTTTTGTTGACTCTCAATATGCTCTGGCAGATTTGAAAGTATTGCAACCATGTTGGCTTGGCTAGAAGAGATGCACCTACTTCAACCCATTATTTTCCCAACAAAATAGATTGTGTTGTTATTTGCCTTCCTTGTGGGAAAATATCAATCTTGTCTTCCCCTGAGCACACAGGACATAATACTCACATCAATAATCAAACATAATACACAGTCACACACGCAGTCACACATACGCAGTCACACACACGCAGTCACACACACGCAGTCACACACACAGTCACACACACAGTCACACACGCAGTCACACACGCAGTCACACACACACACACACACACACACAGTCACACACACAGAGTCACACACACAGTCACACACACACACACACAGTCACACACACACACACAGTCACACACACACACAGTCACACACACACACACAGTCACACGCACACAGTCACTCACACACAGTCACACACAGTCACACACACAGTCACACACACACAGTCACACACACACAGTCACACACACACAGTCACACACACACACAGTCACACACACACAGTCACACACACACAGTCACACACACGCATGGTCACACACGCACGGTCACACACGCACGGTCACACACGCACGGTCACACACGCACGGTCACACACGCACGGTCACACACGCACGGTCACACACGCACAATCATTCATAGACAGTCACACACAGTCACACACACACACACACACACACACACACACACACACACACACACACACACACAGAGAGAGAGAGAGAGAGAGACACACACACACAGAGAGAGAGAGAGAGAGAGAGAGAGAAAAGAAAACATTATTTGCTCTTACGATGCATCTATGACCACATCTTCATCCTCCATGGTAGCATCTAAGATAGCCTGCATGTCGGAGCTCATGGAGGGAGCAACAAAGTCGCTAGTGGTACGATCAGGCAGTTCCAGGTCCACCTTCAAGATGTTGTCTGTCTGCAAGTGAATATTTATCTGCAACATTACATCAGTGGGACTAGGTACTCTACCCCACAGACTACCATTAGTTCTAGTAGTCTGTGTCTGACACCACATCTCATTGACTATAATCCACACTTCCCTCCCCACCACAAGCAGTGCTTATGGAATAGAAGTGAAATATACCTTACCATGATTAGGAATGCATATGCATCATATTCAATCAGTGTTGTGCATGTATTTTGTATTTCAGCTGCAACTGGCCTGGTTAGTCTATTTTAGATATCACTACTCCACTTTGAGACAGTAGGTCACCCTAATATCTGCACTAGCTTTAGATGTCTCACTATAATAGGTCCACTGCATTCAGCAAATAATTCAAGGAAACACACAAACTGATGGCCCAAGACAATGTATACACCTCCACCCCCCCCCACCCCCCCACCCACACACACACACCAAAAACACCCCCCAGTGTTGCTATATGCATAGACGTAGGAATTAGAGGGGTTTTGGGGACTGAAGCCCCCCCAAAGTTTTCACCTGAAAATAACTTGCTACTACAACAAACAGGCGATTAGCAGAGTAATAAAATTATTTGAAAATTTTATTTCTGAAAATAACTTGCTACTACCCTTCTTTATTCACGTATCTACAACAAGCATTCTTGAGTGGTGAGGTGACACCATATTTAGGAAAGTGTTTAAACCACTGTGACTTTAAAGTGGAGAGATTTAACTACTTTACCTAAATGTGACCACAAAAAAAATAGTGCATATAGTCTGCAGGGGGAATATTACCAGACAATTTCATCAGATCTTGCTAGAAAAATTGTTTAGCTAAATGTCAACTAGCAAAGCAAGAGTAGCCAACACTGACAGCGCTGGAGGTGGCTACCCCAGTGATACTGTAGTACTTCCATCCCCATGAAGGGGATGCAGATGGAGATCTATTGTTATTCTAGTAGTAAAAATCCAGAAAATAAGGTGACGATCTTGGAATTAAAGAGGGAGAGAAAGCGAGTGTAAATGTAATGAACTTAGCTACTCAATCCAGTTCTTTTGATTGCCAGAGTTCCAATCAGCCCACTTCATGTACTATCATTCTCATGAATACTAGAAAGTTTTATGGGGTAGAAAAAGTTATACCTGCATATGCAGTGAGTGCAACTGGTTTACTCAATATCGTTGGCTAACATTTTTGTGAGAATCTGAAACTTAGTCTTATGCTTCTATTGTGACACTTCCCAACGCTATAGTTACAGATTGTGACACTTCCCAATGCTATAGTTACAGATTTGGAGAAACATCTCATAGATGTTGTGAATGAATCTTGCAGTTCAATCCCAGTAAGTTGTACAATGGAGATGTGGACATGGAGAGACCTAATGTCTAGTTTACTTTAGGATGTTACCAGATTTGATAAAAAAATATGGCCAGAACTTGAAATTCCTATCAAAAGGAGCTCTAACATTCGTACCATCTATGATACCATCAATAGCATGCCCATAGCCAAGGAGTTGTCAAGAGATTCACCGCTTGTTTCTGCTATTTCTAACCATTCCTGTCACTACTTCATCAGAAAACATTTCCAGCATGCAAAGGGTAATACATGCTTCTCTCATTCATAACACAAGAAAAGCTGCACCACCTTCTCCTTCTGTGCTACCATAATGCAACGACTGGTGCCATGGATATCGCACAAATTGCTGTTGACTTTGTAGATGTAAATGAGCCGAGAAGATAATTTACTTATTTATGAATGTAATTTCAAACACTTTTAACAACATATTAAATATGAAAGAATTAATGATTCCTTTCATATTAGACTATTATATATGGCATAATTATTTAAATCCTATTCTCAATTATAACTTTCACTAAACCAAGATTTTCATCACAGAGGATATCCCATAGTTAAGAAGATGAATGAATTTAACCAAAGTATGCATGAGAATGCCATACTATTCCTCAGCCCCATCTAGAGACCTGATACTTGTGATTAAGAGAGTTTGTGTGACTTGCTCCAACCAGTCTCTACATTTCCTTCTCCATCTATATACACACCTAAATTATTTATCAAATTTTTCAGTGTGTATGTAGTAATTTGCAATTAGGAATATGTTGACAGTAATTAAGGGTATATTTGTGGTAAGGATAGATACAAGTCCTTAAATATAAGAGGCCACTATACTGCTGTTAGCCCCTCCAAACTCCAATTGCTTCCTACGCCCCTGGCTATATGGATGGCTGCCTTACCATGAACCTGGGGTCACCAGTTTGAGCACACATTGTAGCAAACAGTGTGATTGGGTAGAGGCCAGCACGCGTGGATGTGGGGCGAGGCTCAACACCAGCCCTGCACACACACAATCACACCACACACAAGCACACACACACACACCACACACACACACACACAAATAAAACAAACAATGGAACAGGATAACTCAAAACGATGCTTCCAAGAAGATTATCCAAGCACTATGTAAAATTCTTCCCTCCCCCCCCCCCCCCCCCCTTCTCTAAACAGGATTATGAAGGTACATAAAACAGTGCATCTCTGCATGTTTTTCTGCATTGAAGCTTGGCAAACAATTGAAGTTTCCTCATACCAGTCACAAATGATTCAAGTGAAGCAATCTGTGTGGTGTGGCTCTTGAACAGTAATGCACACACAGATGCAACACACTCCATCCCCCCTCCACACACACACACACACTCCATCCCCCCTCCACACACACACTCCATCCCCCCTCCACACACACACTCCATCCCCCCTCCACACACACACACACACACACTCCATCCCCCCTCCACACACACACACACACTCCATCCCCCCTCCACACACACACACACACTCCATCCCCCCTCCACACACACTCCATCCCCCCTCCACACACACACACACACTCCATCCCCCACTCCACACACACACACACACTCCATCCCCCCTCCACACACACACACACACTCCATCCCCCCTCCACACACACACACACACTCCATCCCCCCTCCACACACACACACACACACTCCATCCCCCCTCCACACACACACACACACACTCCATCCCCCCTCCACACACACACACACACTCCATCCCCCCTCCACACACACACACACACACACACACACACACACACACACACACACACACACACACACACACACACACACACACACACACACACACACACACACACACACACACACACACACACACACACACACACTCTCTCTCTCTCTCTCTGAAGGGTTGCAGTATCCAAGTATCAACTGTAGGAAAAGAAACTAATTCCAGTGCACACTATTACAAACAATTTGAAAAGTTATGAAATGGAGTAGGGATATGTTGTTTCTCCTGGCTATATACATATAGCTTCCCTTCAAAATTCAACAGTAGTAACCCACCAAACTGGATATAAGGCATGTATCAATATTATAGCATGTCAATTTATTTCTTCTTCTGCTGCTATCTGAATGCTCCCAAGTATTACTCACCCTACAGCTGGAGCCGGAATAGGCCCCAGAATCCACTCCTCCTCCTCCTCCATGTAAACTGCTCTGTTTATTATTTTCTCCGTCTCCGCAGGAGGAATGAAGTTGTCAATGATCAAACTCCTGTTCCAAACAGAACAGCAATAACAACAATACCCACATGGACTAAACAGAGAGAACTAGGGTTATTCTACCATCTAGTTCAACCTTAACTTCTGTTCTCTCTGCAGGCTGGCTACTGTTAGTGCTAGCTCTTCTCTAAGCACTATGTGTTCGTCCTTGTAATCTGCCATCTCAGCATGTGCACACTTCAACTTGGCCTTGAGCTAACAGTAGGCAAGCAGAGTACTGGAATCACCCAAAACCCTCCATACACATGTCTAATCAATCTAAAAGAGTAAGGGGTGGGGGAAGCACACAGCTACAATATACACATTTTTAAAACCTTATTCAGCTTTTTTGTCTTTATCTCAATCTCTTCTTGAAGTGAGCTGAAAGTTTCCTTCATTTCTAGCGTACTCTCTTCCTTTTTAACAAGTTGCTGTCTGATTTCTCTCTCCCTCCACTAGAGATAAACAAAGCAAGAACAGCCATCATCTAGAGGTAATTCACATTTTAGTTATCATTACCTTTTGTTCTATGACTTCATGACGTTTCTTCTCCAGGGCCCTCTTCGCTTCATCAGAACGGTCCTTGATGTTCCCGGCAAGAAGTTTGCTCTCCATAGCTTCTATTTTAGAAACAAGTTGGTCTCTTTTCCGCCTCTCCTTCTTCAGAAGAACTTCTCTACTGTGGACCTCATAGAGTAACTTTTCTTGCTCCTAAAATACACACCAATAGATGCAATATAGAGAAGGCCCCTCTAAATAGGTGTTACCTTAGAAATAACCTGAAAAGAAAAATACATATAATTTTTGTACTTTGTTATTCTTAATGATTGAACAATAGCAACAAAAAAACTGTGCTATGTTAGTGAAGAAAGCACTGCATTTCCTGTGTGGGTGGAACTCCTTGATGGCTTTCCATGGTTAAAAGCAAACACATCTGTAAGCTTTAGCTGTTGTATTTAACAATGATGTTAGTCAGGGAAGTTGCAAACATGTTGAGGCACTGTGTGCTTGGTAGTTGCAGCAGCTGTGACAAGGATGAGGTGGGCATTGACAAGGATCCACAAACAGTGGACAGATCAAGTCAAACAGAAAGAAATTCTGCCATCGGACCAACTGGTTTCTATTCTATGCCATTATATATTGAGTCTGGTTGCTTAGGAACACTGTGCCACTATGTAGAGCTGGTATTAGCTTGTGGTGGTTTAAAAAAGGCAAGCTTTAGCTAGGTATAAACAGTATAATGTTTCAAACTATTAGTATAGCTAATATGGTAAAAACTTGAACAATTTCACAAGACAAATCAGAAAGTGCCTCATTATGTCAATAGCAGCATTTTATTTAATAAACAATCTCCATAAATTACTTTCTCTGAGTTTTATGAAGTTGAAATATTTACACTGTTTATACATTTCCATCAAGATTAATGTCAATTGTTTAACTGTTGAAAAGGATTTTGATCATGTTTAATGTTGATTGTTGACCTGTTGAAAAGCATTTCCATTATGATTAATGTTGCTTGAGTGAACATAACGGGGGGAGGGGGGGGGGAAGAAGAAGACAGGCTCTACGTGCCCTTCCCTACGAGTAACCATCAAGGTGAAACAGATGTCTTCACCCATGTCAAACAAGCCTATTCTAGCGCAATGCCAGCCCTTTTCAGGGCTTGCTCTAACAATGACCTCTGCCAATATTGAAGGATTCTCCTCAGCAAAATCCAACATCCTGGCTGAGCTGTGCAAACAACATCACTGCAATATCCTTTGCCTGCAAGAAACATATCGAAGTTCTAGGCACAATAGGCCAAAGGTACCTGGAATGGACCTCGTAGCTGAAATTCCACACCAGAAGCATGGTAGTGCCATCTACGTAAGGTCTGGGTTACCTATAATCATCTCCACAACTTCCAACAACAGCAATAACATCAAATGCCTGTCTGCTCCCCTTGAGGGCACTTCAGTAACATCAGTCTACAAGCCCTCTGGAGTACCTTTTGTTTTTGACAATCAGGCAGTACAGAATGGCTCATCCGCACAGGTGTTTATAGGAGACTTTAACAGCCACAACACAGCTTGGGACTACAGAAACACCAACACGGATGGGGAAAGTGTCGAGAGATGGGCCGAGAATAACAACCTACGCCTAGTCCACGACCCCAAACTCCCAGCCTCCTTCAACAGCGGACGTTGGAAAAGTGGCTCTACCCCAGACCTTATTTTAGGAGTGCTGCAATTGCTGAGGACTGCGTGAAGAGTACACTAGATCCTATACCACACACTCAACATCGCCCTCTTTGCCTTCAAATTAAAGCAGCTGTCATCCCAAAGAATGTTCCGTACTGAAGACGGTTCAACTTTAAAAAAGCTAACTGGAAGAGTTTCTCTTCTGACCTTGATTCCTATGTTAGCCAGTTGAATGCATCAGCGGAACAGTACCCTGACTTCATACAAGCTATACGTAGATCTTCAAAAAGAAACATCCCAAGAGGCTGTAGAACAAATTACATGAGGACTACAAAGAAAGGTTCCAGACCGATCCTTTCTCACCACCTACAGCTGAAGCAGGGGGAAACATAATGGCAGCTATATCCAAAGAGTAAAGGAAGATGTGGCAAAAAAATGATCGAGTCTATTGACTTGACCCATAGCAGCCGAAAAGCCTGGAATACAATCAAATTGCTGTCGGCTGATCATACGAAGGTGGACTTCCACTCCAACGTAACTGCCGATCAAATTGCCCATCAACTACTTCTCAATGGAAAAAGCAATGCTACCCTTGCAAATCAGTTGAAACCCCGGTTAAAGAGGCCCACAAAGGAAAACAATACTGGCTTAACCAACCCATTCTCCTCCAAAGAACTGGAGAAAGGTATAAAGGTACTGAAATAAGGCAAAACTGGGAATAGACAACATCCGTGCCAAATAAATAGAACAGTTTGGCTCTACAACCCATGAGTGGCTGCTGAGATTCTACAATAACTGCCTCAGCTCTCACCGATTGCCAAAAACTGTGGTGAAAAGCCAAAATCATTGCCTTACTAAAGCCAGGGAAAGATCCAAGTGATCCTAAGAGGTTTAGACCCATCTCTCTGCTGTCCCACCTGTACAAGCTGTTTGGGAGGGTGCAACTAAATCGCATCCAACCTATCATTGAAGACCAATTAATCAGCGAACAGGCAGGATTCCGCCCTGGCAAGTCTTGTATAGGGAAATTATTGAAGTTAACACAACACAGAGAATGTGTTTGAAAAAAGCCTAATAACCGGGGCTGTGTTTATGGACTTATCTGCAGCGTACGACACCGTCAACCAACGTCTCCTTCTATCAAAGATCCTGAACATCACCAAGGATTTTCGATTTACTGAGCTTATGCAATCATTGCTCAGTAATCGACGATACTTTGTTAGCTTTTGTGGTAAATCTAGCCAATGGAGACAACAGAAGAATGGTTTACCACAAGGCAGTGTCTTAGCTCCTATCCTTTACAACGTCTATACCAATGACCAACCGGTCCATGTTGGAACAAGGAGCTTCTTGTACGCTGATGACCTGTGCATATCAACTCAGCACAAGGATTTTAGGTCCACAGAAAAAACACACAACGAAGCACTGGATGGGCTCACCACATACTATGCAAACAACCATCTGCATGCCAACCCCACTAAAACCAAAATTTGTGCATTCCACTTAAGATCTCGGGATGCAACGCACAAGCTCAACATCTCCTGGAATGGAATGAAGCTGTTACAATGTATCAATCCATCATACTTGGGTGTGAAGCTTGACAGATCCCTTACCTATAGAGCTCATATTGAAAAACTAAGAGCCAAAGTGGCTGCGCCAAGCAACATTCTCCACAAACTGAGTAATTCTAAGTGGGGTGTTCATCCAGCAACTATTCGCTCAACTGCTTTAGCTCTATGCTACTTGACCGCAGAATATGCGTGTTCGATGTGGAGTCGTTCAGCACATGTGAAGAAGATCAATCCTATGCTGAACGAAAGTTGCCGCTGCATCAGAGGGTGTTTCAAGCCAACTAACATCAACTCCTTGTACATTCTGTCTAGAATATTTCCTCCTGACATTTGGAGAGAGGTAGCCAGCAGGAAAGAAAGAACAGTACAGGTTGCAGACCCAAGACACTCCTTATACAGCCAATTTCCAGCATGCAGCCGACTCAAGTCACGGAAAAGCTTCCTTGCCACAACCAAACCATTGGACAAAGATGCTGCATCCACACGGATGCAGCTGTGGAAGGAAAGACTTGCAACTGATCCCACACCCACCAGTATGGAGCCTTCTTCAGTGGAAAAGCTACCTCCAGGTACAGATGCACTGTGGAAGAACTGGCGCTGCCTCAACCACTTGAAAACTGGTATTGGCCAATGCAGGGTGTCCATGCAATGCTAGGGCTATACCCATGATCCCCCTACTTGCAACTACGGACACCCTTGGCAAACCATGGAACATTTTTGGAATGCCCAAGCCTGGAATCAAAGTGCAGTGCTCAGGACCTGGCAGAGTTCAACAGCAGAGCAAGTGCATACATGATGCTCTGGGCATCAACTGTTTGACACACGAGAAGAAGAACATAACGGGACTGCATAACTGCTCAGCCACATATACTGATTGCATGCCTGTAATTGCACTCCCTTCTCGCTCCAAGACTAAATAGATCAATTTTTCCAGTGTCCTCAGCCACACAATGCCTCACCATATTGCAACTAGCCTGACCAACTTCTTCCATAGATAGAATAGCTGAAGTTGCAGCTAAAGTCCCTTTACCATTTGCAAAGTCATTGACAAGCTCCAATCCTTCACAGGAACTAGATATTTTCTTCATGACCACAGCACAAAATTTTAACCAAAAAAAAGGGAGAAAATAAAGTTCTACGATAAAACACCAAAACGGTGGGAAGGAGAGGATTTCATTCAGTTTTTCATCATTATTTCAAGAATGACAATGAAGGTAACACCTATATACCTCTTTCAGCAGTTCTTTGTTCTGCATCACAGATTTCTTCTCTTCCTCAAGAAGATCCTGTTTAGCTTGGATGGCGTCATAGCCATCATCGATCTTAACACTTTCAATCTCACCGTCAAAGTCATCACCACTTCCACCTAAAAGAAAAAAATGGTAGTCAATATTAAAACACCATCCAATGCCCTAATGCATTATTGCAGGAATTATAATTATATTTCAAAATACTCATCCCCATGAAATACAACACAAGCATTGCCCATACCTTCACTTCCGACAGAGATTCGGCGGATGTTCCTCCTTTCCCCTTTCCTCCTCTTATCTAGCGCCATCTTGAGACGCGCAATCTCCTCTTGGAAGGTTCGGAGCAGGGCATCCTTGGGATCTTCATTGATGCGAGGTTTGTTGGTGATGTTCTTAGCACGACTGGCGTACCTTCACAACCACAAAGGGACGACAGTTGACAGCTGATACACTCACAACCATCCACACACTGCCATAGCAACAACAAAACAATAAATATGCACACACCCAGCAATCCACAGGGACCCAGAGTCTAGGTCGGATCTCAATCATGCCACAAGATTGAGTGCATTACACGCATCTCTATGTGACATACCTTACCAAGAATGATATTTCTTATACCAAGGACATAATGCACTGCATGGAGCTCTATGTTACATACATTATCAAAAATGCTGTATGTTATCCCTTACCAAGAATGCTAGACTTATATGCCACAGGACTAAGTTCACAGTATGCTGCTCTATATGATATCCCTTACCTAGAATACTAGAACATTCTAGTATTCTAGGTAATCCTGCTGAAAATTCACTCAGTCTTTTGAGAGTTGTGGCTATTTCCCAATCAGACTTTTCCCTCCCAATTTGTTTCCAAAATTCATTACTTGTGGCAACACTGTTCAGGACAACTCCAGAGATCAGCCTCCTCTAAATTGATTGGTATCCAACCAATAGAGATGACAATATCACACAATAATAGATCATTTAATGACAAGTCACCTAATCACAATTACAATTACATGTGTGGGTGTGTGTGCAAGTATACTTCCTCCTACTCAGGCCAGTAATCTACATGTAACAAATCAACTCAAATAACAAATCATAAGTCATAATCTACAAATAACAATCTACTCAGATATCTAATCAAATATATTCTGTGTGTGTGTACATGTCCGTGTTCTTGATTGAACCTACCAATTTTTTAATTATTTATTTTTAAACATTTGAGCCATAGGAGAATTTGGAAAAAAGACAGTGGCAAAAAGAAGGAAAATATTATAGAAGAAATTTTGGGAGAAATGTGTGTGTGTGTGTGTATGTAGGAGGGGGGGGGCATAAATGAAGAAAAGAAGGAAGGAAAGAAAAAGGGAGAAAAAAAGGGGTGAAAAATAACCTAGACCAGGTTTGAACCACTGAGTCATGGTATTTAAGGCTTTTTTTTAATGAAAAATTTAAATTCCTTTCTTCCCCACCAGGTGTGACACCTTCGTAATTTTTTTTTTTTTTAAACACTTAGTACACCCCCAAGGATCATGTCTGGAAAGTTTTAGCTCTGTAGGTCCAAGGGTTTGTCTGCCAGAGTACTATTTTTGGCATTTTTGGGCCTGATGCGAGTACAGTAAATGGAATTAGCCATGTTCTCCTAGAGATGCTGATTCAAAAAATATATATGGGTTCATGGGTCTCTCTTGCAAACTGAAGGCGCTACGGGAAGATATACGGACTACAGAGACTACAACTTTATATATACTAGCGAAAAACCCACCCTACGGGCTGTTTTTCGACCCACCTTTAGTGTGCTATAGTCAAGTCACAAAAATATCTGTTTGATGACATATGTTGTAGATCTAAAAAAAGTGAACATGTGATTGGGTGAAAGTATTTTTTTATAAAGTACCATTTTTAGCATTTTTATCCTTAAACACAGAGGAAGAGGTGTGGCCAGATGGGACCCACCCCATGTTCTTCAAAGAATCAAGTTGTGTCTGCTTCCAAGTTTTAGGTAAGTCTTTGGCACACACTTTATAATATAGATAGATAGATAGATAGATAGCTAATAGATAGATAGATAATAGATAGATAGATAATAGATAGATAGATAGATAGATAGATGGATATATCATATAAGTGGAAATTAAAATTCGGCACTGATCTAATTCCTTAATTAAGAGCAGTATTAACGATATGTCCCATTGTGCAAGTTCAGGCATGGGCATGATGTTCCTGTGTACAGAACTGCTGGAGTTGCATGCACACATTCCTTAGCCCTCCTGAGTGAACCAATGGGGTCACTTTGTTGCTCTACGACCACTTAAAACTGCAGGTGCTGCTATCCTTGAAGCACAGCAGGGAACTAATGGTCGGTAAAGGATGATCATGCTTGTAACCTGGACCAGTGTTCCTACCTCAAAGTTGTCAATGTTTCATCATAGTTGTACTCGGCAGGTCCCTAATAAGGTGTGAGATAAGAGCATGTGTGCAAAACATGTGTGCAAAACATGTGTGCATATCACCATGACTGTTGAGAATGTACACACACAAAAAACAACAACAACTAAATGTATATGAATATTACAAATATGACATCACAATAACAACAACAAAATCAAAAGTACCACTGAATGGACATTAAGGAAATAATATTGTAAAAATTATTTCACACAGTCATATACCATCAACTGAGATGAACCAACTGTACTGTACGTAAATTCAAAATCAACCAATGAAAAAATAATTGTGCATTCACTTTTTTGATGGTGGACAAGCCATTTGTACCATCTGAATGGCATCACACAGAATTGTGAAGATACACACAGTGGGTGATGATGATTTCATAATGTGTTGATTTCTTTAGTTACTACTCCGCACACTCTAAATGCAAGAAACTTCAATCTACCTGTGAGCACATCCAAGCCACACAAGTCTGGCCCATGCATGAGCCATGCATGTATTCTACTATGATACTACCAAAACATGGTTATATATTAGTGCTCTGTGAGAGTACAGAGTGCACCACATACCAGACTCAAACTTCCCCGTCGGAAGGCAAATACTTCACATTATTGATGACCTAATGTGCACTTGGTATCTATCCTCTTACCACATTGGCCACCATGACAGTCTTGGCGTTACCGCCCAGTGAATCCTGGAGCAGGCGAGTGAGTTTAGAGTCACGATATGGAATGTATGAACTCTTGCTATCCACCTAACACAAATGGAAAAAAATATCATGTTCATATGTCAAACATGGTTAATCATGCATATATGCATTAGATAACTTATAGCTCATTATAGCAATAATAAAAAGAACACTGAGGTAGTTACGACACAGTGGCTCAGAAGAGGCCACCACTGAGATATGGGGTTAGTTAATATGTATCTTACGAGGGCAGATATGACATTTCCCAAGGAAGAGAGAGAGAGGTTGATCTTTGTAGCCTCTTTGAACCTGTCGCCCTAATCAACAGGAGAAATACACAAAGTGAACTATGCAATACAAAGAAAACTATGAGCCTGTGCTATATTAGACCATGATGCCAATGTAACACAGAGAGGGAGAGCGAGAGAGAGTGAGATAAACTCACAGCAGATCCAGTTTTAGATAGCCGTTCACTTCCAGCTAAGTCCACCAGGTTCAGCTTTCCCACGCGGATGTGGTCTGCTCCGTCTGCTCCCGTCTAGTGCGAGACAATGACACACAATGAGGTGATATCAGATAATTCACAGAGAGGAAAGGTCGGTGGAATAGGCTGGTGTACTTACCGTTGAGCTCTCGACAGTGACAATAAAGATGGCGTGGGAGCGAGATGAGTGCTCGTTCATTGCTGTAGAACTGTCACAATGACACACACACATGCGTACACACACATGCACAGCTGAGAACCATCACAGAATACAATGCACAACTAATGGTAGTTCTTTGGCATGCCCTGCTTGGCAAAGGACAGAGGAATATTTACCTTTATGCTGCGTGTGTATTCGTCGTGTGTTCGTCGTGTGTGTTCGTGCGTATGTGGGTGTGTGTATGTGTGCGTGAGTGAATGTGTGCATATGTGCACGTGCACATGCATGTACATAAAGCCAATTTCTGGACCATGGATATGAATGAGTGCTGACAAACATTATTATTCTCTGTACATACAAACAATGGACACGACTTGAAATGAGCATTCTAAGACCACAAAACACCTAAGCAAAGCAAATATACCCTCGTCCAGCTTTAACCATTCCAAACTTTACCACATGGTATGCCATCAATTACAGTCTGCCAGGTCTTTGTTCTGGCTAGCTACTGTTCACCCATTACACCCACTCTCTTCATTACCACACCAATGGAGAGATAAGTGATGAAGAGATAGATGATTAGTACAACATATCTCTCTGGGTTTTTAATTAATCAGATTTGAGATTAACAGTCAATGTTGTATAGAAACACTACTTGGACGGTTCAAACAACTGTACAACTGTGTGTGTGTGTGTGTGTGTGTGTGTGTGTGTGTGTGTGTGTGTGTGTGTGTGTGTGTGTGTGTGTGTGTGTGTGTGTGTGTGTGTGTGTGTGTGTGTGTGTGTGTGTGTGTGTGTGTACACACGCGCAAATATTTACTGGCCATCACCAGTGGAGTCGCCAGTGTCTAGAGAGAGTGTTCCCCACATACTCACCCCACTGATCTGTTCTTGTTCCCCACATGCATCACATGCTCTATCTCCTTCACGGTCTTGGCCACAAAGGAGGACAGATCCTTCACACACACTCCAGTATCTGGCTTCTCCCTCAAGTCCAGCTTCTTCCTGTGGTCCTGGCTGAGCAGGTCGCGCACCTCCTCCAGATATATCTCCAGGTAGGAGGCACGGACGAGATAATGCTCGTCTTCAGTGCGAGAGATGTGAGTAAAAATGTGATCAAAGCTGTTGGAAATGACCCCTCTCAGCTCTGGGTGGTCTCGTACGCCTGCCGATCAATAGAGGCATTGGTAGAGGTATGGTGAGGTGCAGTAATGGCATAGCTTACCTTCCATAGTGTATGTCTTGCCAGCTCCCGTCTGTCCGTATGCAAAAACTGTACCTAAAAATAAACACACAACACAGTGTCACCATAATCATGACATTATCACCATCAACATCATCATCATCATCATAGTAAAAGAATTGCAGTTCAAAAATGAAATGTTTCTGTCCTTGGCTGTTCGGGTAAGAAATGATTCATTCATTCTATTGTAGTCCCTGTTGGGGACCACCTGAGACAAACTAGACTACCCAGAGCAATTTAGGTTTTTTGGAACTAGTTATAAAATGGTCTTCAGCATAGCATAGATGGAGCATAGCATAGCATAACAGAACAGAACATCCATCAAAATGGCTCTGGCTGAGCTTTTAAAGGTTCAGCCAGGCCTCACAAAATCAACACAATTACAATAAACAGGTAATTAAACAGAATGTTCAACATTGTTTTCTGTTACATACACACAAATTTTCCACCTTGTTTTCTGTTACCCACACACACAGTTCCGCCTTATTAGACTAAAAATGTTGGACGCTGACACCAACAGTCCCGACTCCTGCATTACCCATCATCATTTCGTCATCACCCATCATCATTTCGTCATCACCATGGTGACCACATCAACAATTCATAGTGATAATTTCCCAGTTTTGCTCATCCTCACCATTATAGCCCTGCAACACAGCTTCCACAATTGGTCTAAACGTCTCATCATAAAGGTCCATTTGCTTCGAACTGAAAGCAATAAAAAAAATTTTCAATTAGAAAACAACAGTTTCAATATATGGTCAATATATGGTCAAGTCACCATGCAATGGAAAAAGAGGATAAAATACATGATTTTATTAAATCCAAGAGTCAGGACACACCAATGACTCAACTCTGACGAGACAGCAAGAATAAAAACAACTCTACTGTAAATGGATTAATTGAAAAAACTCTGAAACATTAAACTACACAGTTATAAACACATAACTATCTTCTTTAAAATAAGTTCATTACAAGGCTACTCCTCCCATCCCCACAACCACATTGTTACTATTGCAAATAATCGGTTAACATAAATAAAATAGTCCAATAACAGTTCTCTGCCTACACCCATCACAAAATACATGTGTGTGCGTGGGTGTGTGCATGTGTGTGCACATTCATGCACGCACGCACACACACCCGCACGCCCACACCCACGCCCCCCACACACACACACACCCGCACGCCCACACACACACACACACCCGCACGCCCACACACACACACATCATGAATGATGGAAGATTTTATGAATTGAGGGAGCACTTCTGAAATTTATTTCAGGTCACAGTCAATATTATTGACTACAACCACTTTTATTATTTATAAACCAACTTTGAAAGTCTAGAAAATCAATTTTAGCTAACTGAATAACAAATAAATAATATTATGACAGCTCTGATAACATAAATCCTCAAAAGGTTCCTCTTCCTTCGACTGATTGCTATAAATGCATTAGCTATTGTATGTAAAGATGGTAGTATCCATTTTGTCTTTTAAAATTATTATATTTTTAAAGAATATTTGTGACATTCTTAGAACTACCTATTGGGGCAAAGAGATAAACTTCCTATTTCTCATCCAACATCCTTATACAACATTATCGAAACTGTCACTCAAAACACAATACTATGTTCTACACAAAATTTTTATTAATAATTTTTAAAAGGAAAATGCAGCACTAAAAAGTAACTGTATATACCACAATACAGCCACTTTAAGTGAATAAAAAAACCACAACAATGTAAAAGAAATCTGTTGTAATGCAATGTGCAGCATGCTTCTTGGAATTTGGTAACGGCTAGACTACACAAGGCTACTTTTGGCTTGCTAACTATACTATTTTCACAATATGTCTGTGTTGCTTTTTTGGTTTTCTATTGCAGCATGCTTGCATTGAATTTAAATAACTTCCTCAATGAGAAACAGGAAATTTATCTGCTGTGGCCTTTAAGTAAGAGTGCCACCCATGTGCCCCATCAGCAAATATATCTTGGGGGGTGGGCAAGTGCCCCTGTTGCCCAGTGCCAAAACAATACAACAAAAAAAGTTTAGAAAAAAAATTATTTTCGTAATCTGAAGTTCACATCGTCAGCTTATCTGACACGAAATGGAGTTGACTTTTAGAATGCAGATAAAAATAGCAATTCTATGTATCAGAGCAGAGGTCTTGAACTTTCATATACCAAAAACTAACTACAAAAAAGCAACATGCATTGGTAGAACACAGACAGTATCATTCCTCAAGATAAAGTAGGCTCTGACTCTTGATGGTGCAGCTCTGTGTCTGTGATTCTCAAGAAGAAAACTTGGGCAATGAATACGACAACACCATCCTGTTCCAGGAACTATATTCTAACTATGAGGAGGCTCAACACTCCTTCTGACCAGTACTGGTTTCTTAGAAATATTTTGAATCATGACATACAGCTGTCTACAATGTATGTTGCTGTGCAGGCAATTAAAGGTTGCTAAAAACATAGCACAACAGTAAACCCCAATAAACATTCATCAATTATTGGGTAAAGGATGGCCACATCATGCTGGTCAGTGCCTTCTGCAGCATTTGACTTAAATCACCATCCATGCATACACTAACTGTAGAAGTCCATAGAACCATTGCAGAATCTTAAGTCATTACTATAACTTGAGCCAAGTGAGTATCAAAGGTAGTATCAGCTATCAACAAATCAGAAAAAGTATGGCATTAACACATGATAGATGTCATGCGACCAATAAAGTGCAGCAACTTGCTAGCTAGTACCCAAGTTCTCAATAACAAGTGAACAACTATATTAAATTCAAACAAGAATTGGAATAGCAAGTAATTGAACAACACTCCGTAAATGTTCCCAGCATCTACTTTTTCAATCATGAATAAGTTTCAAATGCTGAGGTAGATGACATACTATAAATCATAATAACTATGACTAACCCACAACACACAATCAATAATTGCTATTCTATTCAGTCTATTCGTAAGTACAATAAACAATTGGAGTCAGTTGTCTTGATAGCCAATATCCAACATAAGGGTACAACAAACCGCAATATGATTGGGGACAATTACAATATCATTATAAAGTAGAATGGTTATTAAAAGAACAGTCATACAGCTGGTTCGTTGGGTTAAGAATATATTGTAATATTCATGAAGGTTCATGGGTTGGCATCTGGAGTAGGGTTGCTGCTAAAGTGATCATAACATTGGATAAGGAAAGGTTATGGAAGGCAACAAAAAGTATCACAGACTCACAGTGGTCCCAGCCCATCGTACAACTCACAGCTGGGAATATATGGGGAGGGAGGGAGGGAGGGACTATGGACTTAGCCTCTCTTGTTGGAATGTGCTTAGCATTCTACAACACTGGGGAGTGTCCACCATTGCCTTAGTCACCTGGACAACTACATGATTGTAGTCCACCAATGTGGGACAAGGGCCTATAAAAAATGGTCGTCATAAGAAGCTGGCATTCTTTTAAATTAAAACTAAATTCTCAGTTTCATCGTTCAGGCTGTCCTGGTAGAACTTGATGGAAAGCAGCAAGTGAGAGTGAGGAGGGTGGGGAGGAGGCATGGACATAGCCAGGATCTGATGAGGGGGAGGGAGGGAGGGGGGGGGGGGGGGTATGCTCCCTTCAGGACTAGATGAACCAGGAACATTTGTTGCTGGCACATGAGAGAGATTTCTTTTTTTATACATATGTTCAATGAAAATGATTATTTTCACTTATTTTGTCCTCACATACATTAATAAGAAACCAAATTACTATTTAATGTATCTGTGATACACTGACATTCCCTCTTCAAGCTAAAACGAAAAAAAAATGTTTCTGAAGAATCTACGAACAGGATGGGACGTAATGGTACCACTGATTTCAATTCAAATGTACCATGATCATTTTTTCCATGAAAATTTCACTATCTTACGATCAACACCATCAGTGTTCTCTCTTACTTCCAATCATATACAGCATCATAGGTGAACTCTCTCTTCGGTTCATCTCCCTTAGCTTTAGGATCTGTGAGTAACACTACTCCATCTAGGGGGTCCATCTCGACAACTCTGTGCCAGGAGTGACAGAGAAATAATTAATTACACATCGGGTAAAGACAAGGTGGGGAGGGGGAAGGGACATACCGTTGGTACCTCTTGGACACTTCATCATCCAGCATAGGTCTGCATCGAACAACCACTTTAACACACTCCGAACCTTCACTCTAAAATACATGAGAATCTCTATGTAAAATCAAACAGATGTATGGTAAATATTGCTGGCTATAGACACCTCCAAACCAGGTGGAGGTTGCACTGGACTTAACATACCTTATGAGTGCAACACTGGTTTGGTTTCATGCTTTAAAAAAAACAACAACAGGGGTAAATATAACAACAAAATTCTTGGCCCAGAAATCAAATCTAATATAATACTGCCTTGTTTACAAGCCATGTTAGCAAACTTTTTTTTATTTTCACTGAGTGGAAGCTAGAATGGTGGCTCAGTATTGAAATTTAATTTTGAAAGGGAAAATTTATCTAGAATAAAATTGAACCACAACCAGAGTTACAATTTTCTGTTTGGATGGAAGTTTAAACTCAACTTCAATTCACCTTACCAATGACAAGGTCAAAAGTTGGTGGTGTAGGTGAAAAAATAATTTTGAACCTATCCGTGGTGCAATTAATAGTCATGTAATGGGGGAAAACCTAGATAAACTATGCCAATTTTAAATCCAATTGGTAATTTGATTAGGTTAACACACACAAGCGCAAAAATTGTCATATGCAGAAAACGGGGCACTTCACTATTATCTGTATGCTAACTTGATCATTGGTGCAAGCTAGTTGTCATGGCAACTGAAAACTATCCCTCTTTCTTGGCTTGCTAACAATCTTTTTCTTCAATATATTTTTACACATTAACAAACAAACATGTTATAGAAACATTACGCTACCATGATAATTCTCTAGGGGGGGAGGGCCACGCTCTTCACAGGCCACAAGACCAGTCTCGCACAACAACCAAGGTGGTTGGTAAAGGTTCTCTAATTCATTTATTGAGTTCTGAAACCCGGAACCAACGAGTTGGGCTATGCTCGATTTGCTGCGCACTCCTGAATCAGCTTTTTTTTCTTTCTTTTTTGAATACGGACCGGGAACCAGCTGTACCGAACTTCCACCCCAGTCAGTTCAGGAGTTATTTTGGGAAGTATGGACAAGGTTTTTTGTGAGCACCACCCAGGTAAGCGAGCTTATAAGTGATATCACCGAGAATGGAATGTGTATAAGTGGTTATTATGCCTAGAGTCCCTCTGCTTGTTGAAGACAGGTGCTACAGTTGGAAAATCAAACTTCAAAAAACACTTTTACCTCTGCTCCTACCGAAAGGCTCAGTGTAAATTTTTTCAACCTGCCAAGGAGGAGTAAGTTTATGTGATGTGAAGGTCAATCCTTTGGTTTGCCTCCCAAGAGATTGGGAGGGGGGACTTATGGATGCATATCTCTAGAAATGAAGTATCCATCTCCTGTGCACTAGGCAATGCACCTAGACACTGGAATGGACAAGTTTCAGTGATTTACAGAAAAAATAACGCCTGCCTCCCCCCCCCCCCCCACCCACAAAATGGCCCCACCAGAGAATATGCTTGTGTTTATGCCACCAATGTATAACAGGTGTTTTTTAGAAAAGTTTCTAAGGGGGGAGGTGAAATAGAGATAGCCGTCTATGAGGGGGGCATACATGCGTCAGTGTATATGCATGGACAAGTTTCGTGATTTACAGAAAAAATAACACCTGCCTCCCCCCCCCCCCCCCCCCCCCACAAAATAGCCCCACCAGAGAATATACTTGTGTTTATGCCACCAATATATAACAGGTGTTTTTTAGAAAAATTTCTAAGGGGGGAGGCGAAATAGAGATAGCCGTCTATGAGGGGGGCATACATGCGTCTGTGTATATGCATGTAAATGTTAGAAACACCTGAAAAACTTCCACATGACATTGTAGAGAATTTAATTGATATCAGGAACAGAAAATTTAGATTTATTGCTGTATAAATGTACTTTATTTGCTTTTACCAAAATGCTCTCAGGGAGGGGGCACAAAATCCTCAAGGGGGGTGAATGCCCCTGTACCCACCTAAAAAAAACAACAACCCTATAATAACCACCTAGTCACCCATGAAACCTGAACATGTATTTTGAAAACTAAATACCAAAGTATTCTGTGCCAAGAGCAGCAGCACAACCCGTTTTTTTTCCTTGAGCTTTGCAATACAGCTTGCTCATTGGTCAGCTTGAAGTAGCTAATTTTGTTGATTTTGCTAGCCAATCTAGACTAAGTCTTATCAAAGTTTACTAACCACACTACTACCTTTGAGTTTGATTTTTGTTCTTGTTTCTAAAATCCTTCTCACGCTAACTCTTGCTTCACATATACATACTGGTTATATATAAACATTTTTTAATGGAAATTTATGTAGTTCAGTTGTTTTTGTGTCTTTTTATTTTTTTATTTGTTTATTCATTTATTTATTTACTTATTTATTTATTGTATATTTAAATAGAGTTTTTATTTATTTATTTATATATATTTTTTTTTTTTTTTTTTTTTTTGCCTTTTGATATACTCTCTGATGTTTCAAAGTTTATAAGCTCACTGGTCCTCCCAACTGCACTGGCCTCACCAACGTATTTGCAACAGGAATGCTTAGATTAAAAAAACAAAAACAAACCAATTCGATAAATTGAAATCGTTCTTTTCAATTAGTGCACACCATTAATTTGCATATGCAAACAGTGGTTTTTAAAATTTTTATCAAAGTACTACTGATTTCAAATTCAAAGCTTTATTGTCTTTGAAGCTACGAACACTCGATGCACATTTTCTTTGCCTTTGGTATCAAAGATAACAAATTTCAGTGGGAACTGAAGGAGTCCATATGCCACAAACAAACAAACAAATAATTAATGAACACATATGGAAATTTATAAGATTTAATTACGATTCAATAATCAAAAAAAATATTTTTTTTTTTTTTTTTTTTTTTTTTTTTTTTTTTTTTTTTTTTTTTTTTTTTTAAAGAAAAAAAGTTAAAAAAAAAAAAAGGTTTTAAAGTATTTTTCCCACCCTGTTTTATTAACGAATTCACCTTATGTAGTTGTACCATATCAACTATTTGGTCAAATCAATATCATGTACATTCTTTCTCTCTCCATTTTTCTTATTTTGTACATGCTCTCGGGTAATACATAATCAATAGCAGTAGCTTATTCAAGAGTGGTATAAAATTACATTAGGATTGATTGAGGTAGATTGTTCAGGTGTATAGTTGTGCATGGAGTAGTTGAAGTTCCTGCACTGCACATTCAGACGAGAGGTTGATATTTTGAATGAAACTAGGTCATTATTAGTCTTACAAGGGAATTTACATTATTGGTACAACAAAAAAAAGCATTATACCAACAAAAAACAAAAGTGTAAATCTTAGATAACAGGAAATATGTGACTGCCTATACTACATGACAAGAGAGGCTTCAAAAAGCAGCGTGGTAGGTCACTAGCAATCAAGAGGTTCCAGGTAGAATTTAAGGATCAGAACTGAAGTCCTTGTGAAATAAATATAAAATATATAGTGAGAACTAAAACAATGTATCATGGAACAACGTGTGAGTGGTCGGTCATAAAAATTTATTCTGCATTCACCAGCGTAGGGAGGGGGGGGCGCTAAAAAAAGAGTAAAGCTTCCAAAAATGGCTCTGTGGAAAGCAAAAAAATTTCAAGAAGAACGTCTTCGCCAGCAAACTCAGACCCTTGCACCTAGGTGCAGGGATCTTGCCAGGCATGTACAGCATGACTCTGGGACTATCATGGGCTAAGTCCCACCAGACAACACCACATCCTGCAGGCGTGTCCATGTACCTGAGGGTGTGTCCATGTATGTTTCCATTGGATGGACAAACTGGTGCCTTGATTATTGCAAGAGAAGCTGCAATGAGTCTCAAAAAGAAAAAAGTTCAGCACGGTATGTGCAATTATTTATGTAGATTTGTCGCAGATGATCTCTGACATTGTAACCCATCCTTACCCAGGTCCACATTTACGTACTAGAAATGCATTTAATTTTTAGGTTAGCAAAACTAAGCACTGATATTCCAGCTGTCGCCTTCAATATTTCCATCCTCATATCCTGGATGACTTAATTCACTAACGGAATTATTACATGTGGAAGTATTCTGATCACCTTGGTTACAGGTTGTCTTTATTTTGTTTTTCTTCTGTTTGTGATGCAGTGTTTCTGTGATGTACTGTAAGTTCCACCATGAACTTGTTCATGTCAGAAAGTGGAGGACGGATCACCCAACGAGGTATGAATACAAGGAGACTGATTCTGTTGATTAAAGGCGATAAGAAGAAATCCTTTATGTTCCATAAATGGTGGGGAGGGGATTGAAGTCTAAAATAGACTAAGTTCTTCGGTTTGTGTGCAATGTACAGCTATCTTCAACAAGCTTATCAGACAGAGAACTCAATTTCATGTCTGTCGGGACCACACTTTCTTCTCTGGAAATGATAGGCATTCTTATTACCTCAGAATGGGCAACTGTGTGATCACGGGAATAGCTGCTGCTTGTGCAAGATGCCCAGATGAAATTGAAACTATTGGAGAACAGAAGCCATACATAAATGTATGGAATTGAAATGGACAACTCTGGTTGGGATTTTTGCTGTACCATTATTTTACTGATTTGCTACCTGCCACATTGCTATGCCAATTTTGAAATCTAGATTTGCTCTGTATTGCTCCATTGTTTAATTAAATTTTCTTACTTGGCTTTAAATATCCTCATGTGGATGGAGCAGATCGGCTTCACTCTACCCGAACTTCTGTCTTGAGCCTTTGATCTGCTCTAGTGTTCCACGTTGAAGTGTTTACAGCTTGGCCACACTCCCTCATGTAACTTAGATAATGCCTAGTTGTTGAATGTTTGTGCAACTTCAACTTTCTTACACCAGGCAACAACAAATAGTGCACCTCCAGGTCAAACACATTTCTCAAGTCAGAAGATCATTATAAAGATTAAAACCAACCACTCCCTTAACAGGGCGGGGGGGGATGAAAGTGGTAGAAGCTTATCTTTTCTAATTTTAATTGAGTTTCTGAATTTTAACTCTCATTCTAAAATACCTTCTTTCCAACAAACCACACACACACACACACACACACACACACACACACACACACACACACACACACACACACACACACACACACACACTTGCTGCTTGCCCAGAGTGAAGTATTATTGCAGTAAGAAGCCTCCCTGTGGCTGGTGTGGTGAGTACAATGCCGAGGTGTGTTGTGCGAGTGGGTTGGGTTCAGGACAATGGAATGCTGACTCATGCATACATTGTAATCAACCCAGGTGACCAACAAAGACAATGCAGCAGAGAAACACATTCAAGTGACCAAGAAGAGTACTTATGCACCAGTCGATGACTCCAATCCAATGAGAGAAAAGAAGATGGCAAGTTCTCTTCCATCTCAAGATGGAGAAAAAAGATCAGGTTCTGAGTAAAATATGTCAGATATCTCTCAGAAT
The DNA here is from genome assembly GCA_963969325.1 of Lycopodina hypogea. NCBI lineage: Eukaryota > Metazoa > Porifera > Demospongiae > Poecilosclerida > Cladorhizidae > Lycopodina > Lycopodina hypogea. The sequence continues at coordinate 15,097,763 of OZ017781.1, forward strand.
ACTGGGAGCATCCATGTTGATATAGAATGTCTTTTGTATCTTAGAAACATGTGGGAATGATTTGATTGACAACACAAAATCTCCCTGTGGAAGGAATTGCAGCACACTGCTTGCAGAAAAGAGAGACAGTGGTGATGACGATGGTGGTGATTCCGGTAAGCATGAGCAAGATGATGAGGGGGAGCAGGCAGATAGAGAATCTGATAGGTCAAAATGCAACAAAGGGTATGACAGTTCAGGAGAAAGTACACCTGTTGGTTCGCTGATGTCAAGGATTAGGCAGCATCTCACAATACATGATGCCAAAGATAATGAGAGAGAGAGAGATCATGCGGAATCCGATTATTTGCTGTCCAATAAAGAGAACAATAGTTTAGAAGCTAACAAAAATGAATCACCTGACCGTTTATCAAAGTTTGAGGTAGGACAGAATGCCATGATACGCAAATTAAACTGTCCTGAAAACTCTCCAATTAGCAGAGGAAGTGATGAAGAGACGCCAAAGCCTCCACTGAATGAGGAGCTCTCTGGGGCTGTTAGTTGTGTCCCCCCTCCAGCACTTGTGCCTGGCAACGTCTGTGCTGACATGGCTGGATTTCGTCCACCGATGGAGGAGGAAGTGGAGCAAAGCAAGCCTGAGGCTACATTCAAGTTGGGCTATCAATCTCGAAAGGTCATCCAGCAGATTCGAGAGATTGATGTAAGCACAGTTTCAGACTTTAGTGATGTCATTGTTCCATCAGAGTCTAACATAGAAGTCACTAGGTGTGTATGTCCTCAGCTTTCATTAATGAATCACTGAAGCCTCCTATACTTCACAGAAACCAACAGTATATTAATATTGTGAATGGAAGTACTGCAATATGATCATTCTTGATTGCCAGGTTTCATTTTTACTTTTTCTTCCTCTCCTTGTCCCTGCAGAGCATGTTGGGCAGCATGGCTCACAAACTACCGGACGGAGGGGCTTACCTGCAGAAACGAAAGAGTGAGCTCATGGAACGACTCAATCATTTGAAAAAGAAGAACCCTCTGACATCCATGACAAGCTTGGCATCGACATCGGCCAGCAAGAAGGGACTGGCTTCACAGACAAAGTCAATAACAACTGTGGTGGTGAAACAGCTGCACGAGTGAGTGGGTGGGGTATTGTGTGTGTATGTGTGCTACAAGTGTTTGTCCCCATGAGAGTTCAACCACATCAAGTTATTTTTGGTTCACGTAGAAATGAATTAAGTTGTGCCATTACTTTTTTTTTTGAAGGGCCATGAAAGACTGTCCAGCTAGCGAGGAGATGATGGAGGACCCTCCTGACCTAAAGGTACAGCTCATGGCTCACCAGAAGAAGGCACTGCGGTGGATGTTATGGAAGGAGACACAGATTCCCTCTGGTGGCATTTTGGGTGAGACGGATTGGTACCATTTCATAGGGTTCCCACAGCATTGGGTTGTGTGTGAGAGTGATAATGAAATGTCACTTGCACATGTGGACTCTCTCCACAGCTGATGATATGGGGCTTGGGAAGACGCTCTCCATGCTCTCTCTAGTGGCAGCAAACATGCATCCACCTTCTGACCCCACACATTCTGAATGGCTCAGTGCTCCTCCTGAAAAAGCAAGTAAGTCTCTCTCTTTCTCAGCATCTCCCTGGGGCTTCCCCTAATACTTTAGCTCCGCCTTATCTCACAGCTCTTTTTTCCTTTATTTTATTATTCCCCATCTCCTTTTCCCCCTAATTTTTTTTCCTATTCCATTATAAGCACTTCCTTCAAGCATGAATATTAATTATTATATGATTTCAATTATATATGGCTTGATCTGCCTGTGCAGTTAATGTCAGTCTGTGTAGGCATATAATAAGCTGTTACTCTTATTTCCTGATGACTTCTGTTCTGTACACACACGTACCAGGTCTGCTCCGCTGTGCTGGCACTCTGGTCGTGTGCCCCGCCTCCCTCATGCGGCAGTGGGAGGAGGAGATCAGGTCAAAGTTCAGGAAGGGCTCCATGACAGTCGAAGTCTACCACGGACCTAAAAGAGCAAAATTTCCACGAGAGTATGTTACTAAAGAAAATATATACAAAAGAGGTAGTTTTAGCAGAAATATATATGATCAAAACTGTGAACATTATGTTGATAAGAGTATGCTGGACATCTTCACTTGTTATTGTTATTTGTGTCTGACTCTTCCCTGCAGTCTCATGCGTTATGATGTTGTGATCACTACCTACACCATAGTAGGAGTGGAGGCACAAACAGTTGAGCAGGAGAGAATGGTACAAGAGGTGGTCTGTGTGGGCGAGGGGCGGGGAGGAGTGGATGGGGTTTATTTTCTATAAACACACTGTGGAGTCCTCCTTCAGATCTTGGGATATAAAATATATTAGGATTTATCAATTTCGTTAGTCCTGTCCACCTCTTAAGGTATCTATTGGCAGTGACCTCTGGAAATAGACATTGCATTTATATTATAATTAATGATCCCACTTGAAGAGAGGTATCCAGTATTGCCTTGGGCTATTTTAATTGACGGAGACAAATGGATGTAGCACATTAGCTTCATACAGTTTTCAAATTAGTCCAATTGAGAGTCCCAGGAATGTACTTTACTGCAATTCTTCCTTATTGCCAATATTGGCTTGTTTACCAGTTAAGCAGACCCAAAGCACACCCAGAACAGGCATGACTACTGGTCCTTGGTATATACCCAAGGGGGTCTTGTGCAAGTCAATTAGGTTGATCACAGGGAATGTTTTGACACAACACTTTACATACACAGACTATCACCACATTAGTCCTTCTATGTGGTATACAGAACAGATGTTCTTGGACACTTATCTCTCCTTGGAGGGAAAGCTGGTCAGTTGGGTATTTTTGTTTACTGTCCCCCTTGAAAGTTGAATTATTTTTGTTTGCAGTCATTTTTTTGGAGTTATAGATAGATCTCCAAAATGTCTTATCAAGTAGTTCGCCACATGCTTAGATAGAGGCAGGTGTGATGGCTTTATCATGTAGATAAGTGTTAAATGTGCCATGTGCCAAGATGATTTATTGAAATGCCAACCATATATTCTTGCATACACACACCCACACACACACACACACACACACACACACACACACACACACACACACACACACACACACACACACACACACACACACACACACACACACACACACACACATACACACACACTGATTCATTTTTTCTTACTTGCAGCTATCATGTGATGAAGATGTGAAGAAGAAAGGGAAAAAGACGAGCTCGTTCATGACACTGTTTGGTGTTCATTGGCGTCGAGTGATTCTAGATGAAGCACATGTCATTCGTAACCCCAAGGCAGGAGTCTCACTGGGGGCCTGCATGCTCACAGCAGGTCAGCCATGGAATCATTGACATGAGAACCTTTCTCTCCCATCTCTACACATGCTATAACTCAATCCCACCCAACCCTCCTCCAGAAGGAGCTGTCAATTTTCCTTGATTAAAACAATGCATGTTGATTAGGCATGGGAAAAGGATTTTTTATTTTCAATCCTGTCAATATATTCCTGAGGGTTGTCTAGTTCCTGTAGAGACTAATTGATGGAGTTCAAGCTATCATCTGTTGGTATGTGTTCCTTGTTGTTGACCTCCAGATTCTCGCTGGGCAGTGACAGGCACTCCCATCCAGAACAAGCTGAAGGATTTCTACAGCCTCATCAAGTTTCTGCAGCTGGCTATATTTGATGACCCCATAGTCTGGAAGCAGATGGTGGTGGATAAAGGTATGTTGGCTAGGAACAACTATGACACAGAGGTGGAGTGAGTGTGTGTCTGTCATCACCTCATCTAATTATCTTTGTGATGTGGAGGGGTGTGGTCTGTGTAAGTATATGCCTTATTGATGCCACTCTGGATAATTGTTGAAGTAACTATTCTCACCAATATAGCCACAAAACATTTCTTTCTATTGTCTCCATATTAAGTCCTTCTGTACATCTATTCGATGTTAGTTTCCTCGAATGAATTGATGATCTTTAGCTCTGTAGCAGTGTTGTGTTATCTTGGCTTTGTTTTATTTTTGCTCCTTTTAACATTGGAGAGTTTTCTGTTGTCGTGGGATGAACTACATCAACCACAAGGCAGACAGGAAGACTGCGCTATCATTAGGGAGTGCGTGTCAGGAAATATAATTAACTCAGCAAAAGTTCAAGTTAGTCGCCTAAAACAGCCGCAGGTTGAGTATGTGGTAGCTGAAGAAATATCCAGGTTTGGTTGGTACCAGATGCTTACCTACCACTCCTCCCTCCAAAAAAAAATAGAGGTGGGAAAAAACCAGAGTGTTATCATTATTATTAATACGTACTTGTTTATGAATGAACAGGGTTATATCTGTTAATGTTATTATATCATGATGTCACCAATATCAATATTTATAGGTAGTCACTTAGGGCATTAAAAAAGGGTGAGAAAACAAATAAATCTTCATTATTATTATTTATTTAGCAACTATTATGAGAGAAAAAAAACATTCTGCAGCAACAGCACGGATTATGTCAGACAGTGCCCAGTCTCTCAGTGCCAGCACCACAGTCACCATTCTGCCAGAAGTGGGAAGTAATGGAGAGATTAAGGAGGATAAAGATGAATCAGTTGATGTTGTTTGTTTCAATTAATTTTTTTTAAAACCTTCTTAAAACGAAAATGGGGGGGGGGGGGGGGGGGTGTGTTCCTTTGGACTGATTTAAAGAAATTAAAGAAAATGAAATTGTACCCATGTTTTAAGTAGATGGATGGTTTGGGTAGAAGGGGAAATAGGATCAGTAAGACTTGATGCGTTTGATTCAAATTGTTACAGGTCATCTACACTTTGTCTGCATTGGTGTAGTCTATGTTTTTTATCTCAAAAATCATTCATCAAATACATCGTTTTAATAAAAGAATCAATTATTTTCTAGGACTGGTATTTACCCCCACCCACCCCCTCTTATATCAATACTGATTGATGTAGAGTAAGGAATAGGTGGAATCTCAATGCTGTGTGTTTTGTGTGTATTGTGGCTGGCAGGTTCTGTTGGTATGGCACGGCTGAACACATTAGTGGCCAATCTGATGCTGCGGAGGAGCAAGGAGGAGGTGAAGGACCAACTCTGTCTCACCCAGAAGATCGTACAGACTCACAACATTGATCTGCACCATGACGAGAAGGAAATATACCAGGTCTTCTTCCAAGAGGCTCAGTAAGTCTCAGAGGGGGGGGGGGGGGGGGAGAGAGAGATTGTAGCTGGGAGCAGACTTATGCTACTTGCATGATGTTGTCTGTCTAGCGCTCTAGCTGAAGGTGCACTTGGCATGCGCAGGGTTTTGGCTCAGGCACATCATTACACACACAAGCAACCCTTTCTGGAATAAACAGTGAATTTATGTTACATCAGGTCAACATCAATCTCTTCACTATTGTCCCCAGGGCAGGACAATAAAGTGACTGGCATACATCCAGAAACATTAAATAATTATAATATTACAGGTTGTGTTACATGTATGTTGAATGTGTTTTGTCAGAAGGTTTAGAGTTACTAGTGGTTGTCTGCTTCTTCCAGTGGTTGTGAAATATGACGGCACAGCACCCACCATGCACCAATTGGACTTGCTAATAATGCAATAGGTCCTCTCTCTCTCTCTCTCTGCCTCTTTTGTTTGACACTGACTATTGTCATCCTGGGAGAACAGAACCATTGCGTGAAGTTGGGTGACAAATTTTTGTAAAACGTTTCTTAGATTTTTTAGCTCCCCATTTTTATCATAATAGTTGACACTATGAGTGAATAATCTTTTACTGTTATTTATCTGTCATATTTAATATTCATGTCACATGACATCCTGGAGACCTCCATGGTATCACTGCCTATCACAATAGTCGGAGTGTCATCCACCGCACTCTCTGATTTACAATGCACTTGTGACTTGCCTACTTCAGTTGGTCTGCACGGTTCATGGTAGCTGCTGAGAGGGGGAGAAGTGGTCAAAAGACCAGACAGAAGTGTGGTTGGTTGTAATAGAGATGGGAGAATGTTGTACAGGATTACAAATGGAGGTAATGACTATTGGTCCTGTCTTGTTCCCTTGTCTAGGAAGGTGATGTACAAATGGCTGGAGAGACAGGGAGAAGTCCACAGGAACCAGACGCGCCGTGGCCCCAGGCCCGAAGCAAAGGAGAACACTGTGTCTATGTCTACTCTGCCCCTGGAAGTGTCCAGGATGTTGGGCCGCATCTTGGAGCCCTACATAGCCAACCCTGGTGGCCGGTGTGTGCTGGGGCTGCTGCTCAGGTTGGTGGTGGTGGTGTGTGAGGTGGTGGTGGTGTGTGACTGTGTGAGGTGGTGGTGGAGATGGTGGTGTGTCAGCATGTGGATATCTGCAGCTGGATATCTGCAGCTGGAACCTCTCATGTAATATTTTCATTCTTTTCCCCACTTTATTTCCTTCCTCTATTCCTTTTCACCTTTTCCCATCCCCTTTTTCCAACCACACTTTTTTTCTTGCCACACCCCCTTCTCTCCTTTTTTCCTTCTATTCCTCTTCCCCCTCTCTTTTTTCTCTTTCCCCTTCTTTCTCCCCCCCCCCCCCTCCCCTTTTCATCTTATCTCAAGTTATACTTGAATCATCTATAATGTATTATTCACGAGTAAAAAAAAAGGAGTTACATTTGATATTAAATGACTACTGAATTGATCTGTGGAGAAAAATCTTAAGAAAGTAGGCTTAACCCATTTAGAGGGCAATCTAGATAATCTTTTATTTCTTCAAATCAAGATATCCCAATGATTTTTGGATTTTATCCAATGCAACATTCACTGTACAAGATTTTTTATTGGTAAAGGGTCATCTAATGTGTGCTCTACTTGAACACAGTCATACTTTCCTTCATGAATCACCGAAACAATGTTGCATTTAAAAATAAATATCAATGCTAAATATTACACTGTGTGTGTGTGTGTGTGTGTGTGTGTGTGTGTGTGTGTGTGTGTGTGTGTGTGTGTGTGTGTGTGTGTGTGTGTGTGTGTGTGTGTGTGTGTGTGTGATAGGCTGAGGCAATGCTGCAGTCACCTCAAGCTCCTCACCAATTCCCTGAAGCCTGCAGAGAGTGACCTGGACAGCCTTGACCTGGAGGTGGCCATGGGTGCACTCTCGTTGGGAGGAAATGAGGCAGATGAAGATGAAGTGGGCGGTCCTCACATGACCCACACGGTGAGTTCAAACACTTCTCTTTCTTCCTCCCTCTCCCTGCCATACCACCATAAGATCCACCAGTGAAATGTCACAGAAATTGGAATGTCAATAGAGGATATTCTGAATATTCTTAGCACTGCAGATTTATAATCTTCATATGGGAACTATAACATGATCAATTGTGTTTGTACAGCATTGAATGATTTATTATTTCCTATTCCTCTAGAACACACCCAAAGTCTTCACCAGAGAGGAGAGCAGTACAAAGGTGTGATTGTGAAAGAGAACAAACTTTTTATTGTCCTTGAATTATTGTTTTTATGCAAATTTATTGTTGTTGTTTTTTTAATTATAATTTTTTTTTAGATATTTGAGGTGATTGCAGAGCTGAAGAGAATTGACTCCACACAAGAATTGCCATCTCAGAAAAGGTGTTGTTGAAACTGTTGTTGTTTTTGTTTTTTTACTGTTAGTTTTCTATTGTGTGCAGTGTTATAGTGTCTCAGTGGACGAGCATGTTGGACATCTGTGAATTCCATTTGGACCAAGCTGGCCTCTCCCACACAAGGATTGATGGAAAGTGAGTCTTAAAGGTTAATCTGTTTTTGTGTCAGTAATTCAGCATATATGGAAGTGTCCATCGCTTTTCTGTGTGTGTATATGTCAAGGAGAATTCTAAAATGGGCTAGTCAGGGTTGGTGTGGTCTGTATTGAAGTAGGAGAAGAACACATTGCAGTGCTTCTTGTGCTAACAAAACTGTCAGCCATCTTTAATGACTGTCTCTGTTGTCTCCCTCCCTCTCCCCCACCTCTCTCCCTCCCTCTCCCCCACCTCCCTCCCTCCCTCTCCCCCACCTCTCTCCCTCCCTCCCTCTCCCTCCCTCCCTCTCCCTCCCTCCCTCTCCCTCCCTCCCTCTCCCCCACCTCTCTCCCTCCCTCTCCCCCACCTCTCTCCCTCCCTCTCCCCCACCTCCCTCTCCCCCACCTCCCTCCCTCTCCCCCACCTCCTTCCCTCTCTCCCTCTCCCTCCCTCCCTCCCTCTCCCCCACCTCCCTCCCTCTCCCCCACCTCCCTCCCTCCCTCTCCCCCACCTTCCTCCCTCCCTCTTCCCCACCTCCCTCCCTCCCTCTCTCCCACCTTCCTGTGCCTCCTCCATCCCTCCAAACAGGGTCAACCCCAGAGGTAGGCAGCAGCGGATGAACGACTTCAACTCCCCATGCAGGAATCCCACTGTAAGAATATGTTTATAATTGCTTGAATACAGTATTGATGCTACTGGACCTTACACAGAGGTCTGGAGCCATTCCTATTGGACAGTTCATGCCTTACTTTGTAGATGGACGAGATGTTTCTGTGTACAATTATGATCCTCTATTGCAAAAAATAATGATAATAATATGTTCATCAGCCCACCTTTTAATAGAGATGCTATGTTGTCATTGTCATTACATTTAACCTTCCTCGTCACAACTTCCATCCATGGAAGGCACAGACACCCACACACCCCCCCCCCCCCCCCCCCCACCCCTTTCCTCTAGCCCTAACCCTAGCAGAAGTCAATCTGAGTTGTTAAGTAGTTAGTGGTCTAAGGAGGTCCTGGCCTTTGTCACAACCTATAGTGTAATCCTTTCAAATCAACAGATATAGTCCAGCTACCAAGCACCATAGTTGAGTGAAACCTCGTTTGGAGTATATACAATGTTTTTCACATTATCTGTACCTTAGGACCTTATATTTATGGAATCTGCCGGGGGACATCATGTCAGCGTTGAGCATTCTGATATTTTTAGATTTAAAGTCGTGTAAAGCAGAGAAGGAAAAAAAATTGGCTAAAATACTACTAAATGAATAAAGTATGTCATATTGCATATCAATATCACCATAAATAATCAGAGAACAAGAACAGGTTGATATTGTGAGATTTAATAGAGTACTAATGAAGGGATAACTCAAAACAAGGGGGAAATGGCATATACAAAATGTTATTATCTAGTTAAGTGAATGGATTTTATGTAAAAAGATTTCATAACATGGAGTGTATTAATTTAGCAGTGTATTATCAGTTATGAATATAGCTAGCAATGTCATAAAAATAAACATTTGCTGATTCCTAATTTAGAATCACACACATAGATAACAGTTTCAACCCAAAACCATACCAAAAAACAAAAAAACTAGCTCATTGCAAAAGTGATCCACAGCTCAATTAGCTAGTGTCGTTAAATTCATCATGGATGAAGAATGTTTCTAAAATGGAAGTTTCAATGCAAGGATAGTCCACATGATCTGATTAACTGTGGACATGTGAGAATCATATCAATCATCCAGTGCAAGAAAGTATATGATCATGGCATATATGAACAGTTTGACAATTAGTTCTCACAAAAACTATTAATTGATCCTATTTTGAGGTACACAATCGACACAAGATATATGAATCATCTTCCACCTAAGAGGCAACAACGTTCAGGTGTACATGAATTCAACTTCAAACAACATTGTTTCTTTTGTGTGTAAAAAGCTGTAATGTGGTGAAGGTGGGAAGAGCCCATCACACTGGAAGTGATCTGTTTCATGTAGAACTAACTGCAGATTGGGATGCTGGAAAGAGATCATTTAAGCAGTCTATTATGGCCACATGTCAAGAGAGAAATGGCCAGTGGACTAATGAAGTTTGCATCCATGTGTAAGGGACAATCAGTGACCTGCATGCTGCAGATGCTGGGTACCATGCTGACTCTATGGCTAGATTTATGGGATCAAGGGCAGTGAGATCATCACGAATTGTTAAGAAGCCTCAAAGCTGAGTACATAGCACTCACAGCACTGCTCACCAATGTGACTCTGGATGTTTCACACTAGGTTTAGAAGCTGCTACTCTAAATCTTAGTAAAGTGAGTGCTTGAGATACAAAGAAGCTAATGTGTAATACAGCCATAGGAATATTAAGCTTCCCCACTGACGATTAAGAATGTTCTGTACATCTGGACTATAGTAGAGCTCTTCCAGGTTGTTTTTGTGTAACATTTGTAATGAACATACATTTTGCAATAAGTATACTAGCAGAAAAACCGCCCTATGGGCAGTTTTTTAGCCAGTCATCTGCAGTAATAGTTTGCTCTATGTAACATGTAGGGATTATAATACAATTAATACCCTTGCCATGTTTCTATGATAGTTAGTGTTCCATGTCATCTAACTACATCCATTGCCAAAACCATACCAATAGCCACACAATCTGAATGAAACTCTCTCTAGGACATGCAGTGAGGTGCCCTAATCATTCCCTAAAGTTTTTTTTTGAAGATTCCTCCAGAGGTTTGGGAGGAGTTAGAGTCAGACAGACAGACAGACAGACAGACAGACAGACAGACAGACAGACAGACAGACAGACTAATTGTGAATTATGGTGAGATTAAGTACAACATAATAGTCAGGTCATGTGGACCAAGCTTGCAGTGAAACTTACACTTCTAAAAAATTACAAAATAGACTCAGTAATAGACTCAGTCCATGCTATAAAAAGGAACATTGCATGAAAATAGTTTAATTAATATGGAGTCATAACATTTTCAATACACCAATATAATATTTTTTTAGCAACCCCTTCTATCAAATCACACAATAGCATCATATTCTCTTGCTATGAATCTTTATGGTCACATTGATATGCAATATGACATACTTTATGCCATTTAGTCACATTTTAGCTTGTTTTGTTTGTTTCTTCTCTGCAGTAAACAACTTTAAATCTAAAAAGAAATTGAATATTCAGTGGTGACATGATGTCACCTGGCAGATTCCATAAATGTAAGATCTTGATATACAGATTATGCACCCAAACCAAAAACAAAAAAAAAACATAGCTTACTCCAAAACAAGGTTCCACCCAAGTAGTGCATCCAGCTGCTAGACTATTGATGATAATATATATATAATATACATATAATGCTGCTACATAAAAATAAATTTTGAACTCTTTTACTTCATGATCACCTTATCATTAGTTGGTTACGGACTATAAAATGAATCCATATTTCAAAATGCTCAACATTTACAGAATGTCACCTGCAGATTCTTGAAATGGATGATCTTGAGATATAGAATCCACAACAAAAAAAGTTGTATATCTCATATATTTCCCTTATGTGTGTTTATTTATTTGTTTGTTTGTGGCTTATGGACTCCTTCATTTCCCACTAAAATTTGTTATTTCTGATATCAATGGCCGAGAAAGTATCCATCGAGTGTTCGTAGCTTGGTTTCAAAGCCAATAAGGCTGTGTCCCAGGCCAAGAGTAGCACTATAACAAGAAAAAAAAAAGAAACTGTCATTTGCAAACTCAAATTAAATGGAGTGCCTTAATTTGAAAAGCAATTTCATCTGTTGAATTTGTTTATTTTTCCTGAAATAATTATCTGAGCATTCCTGTGGGCATGGCCCATACAAGAAAACACCACAGAAAGTACCATAAGGTAAATTTTTTAAAACAACAACCAACAAAACAATAATGACCACTGAGAGTGTATAAATTTATTCTATCAATTTTGTTTGCTTAGTCTTTCTTACCTATAGCTTACAAGGTTCTAAATCAAGTTGAAAACATTTACGAGGTAAATTTAAGCTAGCTATAAAAAAAAAATTTTAAAAGAAGTCCAAATAGTAATTTTTTAAAAACAATAATAAAAATTCCATTTTGAAACAGGAGAGTCAATCAAGTAGGATATTGAAAACTACAACAGAAATCAGTAGTGTGGTTAGTAAAGTTAGATAGACTTATTCTGGGATATGGAGCAAAAGCAACAAAAATAGCTATTATAGGATGGGTAATGGAGCAGAGTTTTATGGGCTGGGTTTGGAGCAGCTCTATGGCAAAGTCCAAAGGAAAGAGCAGGTTGTGTTGTTGCTCTTGGTTAAAATTTGAGGATGTTAAAGAATTTGCTCTGGAGGAAATCGAAATTTTAAGAAATGTAATTGTTTCAGTATTTGATTTTCAGAAATACATGTTTCGAGATTTCAAGGATGTATGGGTGGTTATGTATTGGTGGCATAAACACAAATTTATTCTCTGAGAATAAAGTTACAGAACACAAATAACTGAGGAACAGAAAATAGGAGGGACCTTGGTTTTGCATGACAAATGGGAATTATTTGGCACAGGGGGGGGGGGGGAGGTCAGACTGGGGGAAGTGGGATCTTAATTGGGTGAACCAGTTTTCATTTGACAACTCTGTGGCTGCGCCAAGAGTTGCTATCCTACCTCATCTCCACACCACCACCAACAGATCCTCTGGGGGGAGGGGGAATGATTTGAGTTATGGAAAATTGAGGATAAAAATCAAATTAGATGAATATTCCAACCATGCAGGCGAAGCTGCAAATGATACTCTAGTACCATAAAACAGCGTTCACCCCTGTGGCTGCTGGACTAGTACAAGTAGAATGGTTTCGTTATCATTTAATTAAAGTATTCATGAAAATTTAGAAATGGTTATATTTTATTCAATCAACAGATAGAAGTAGAGTGGTTTCATTATCATATATCGTTATCATGCATACTTAGGTGACTCTCTTCCATCTGCTTGTGTTCTTATCCTCTCGGTTCTCTGTGGCAGGTGATGTTGCTCTCCCTGCAAGCTGGTGGGGTGGGGCTCAACCTCATCGGGGGCAACCATGTCTTCCTGCTGGACATGCACTGGAATCCTGCCCTGGAGGAACAGGCAGCTGACCGATGCCATCGTGTGGGGCAGACCAGAGACGTCCACATACACAAATTTGTGTGCAAGGACACTGTGGAGCAACGAATCCTCCAGTTGCAGGAGAAGAAACTTGAGCTGGCCAAGAATGTTCTGGCAGGGTATGCACAAATAACAAGCTCAAATAGCCTACTTGTTCATATTATGACTTTGCTTTATGTGTTATCTATACTAGCAGAAAACCTGCCCTTAGGGGTGGTTTTTAAATAGGCCACCTGCAGTAATAAACATATTTAGCTTGCTTTATGTAACATGTAGGGATTATTTACACGTATCTCATTTATTAAATCCCTCCAGTGGTTTGGGAGGAGTTAGAGTCTGCACAGACAGACACACAGACAAACAAACAGACATGCAACCAAATTGTGAATTATAGTAACTGGGTAAGATTGCTTCTCGGAGTGTGTTTAAAATAGTTTTGTTCTATTTTTATTCCTTTAGTGTCATTTTTGAATATGCTAATAAAACAAAACCCAACCCCCCCCCCCCCCCCAATCCAAATTGTAGGGCATAATAGCTACTTTATTCGTTTCTACCTCCAACAGTTTTTCTTGTCAATGTTTCCAGCATGTGTTCTACACCTCAATTGAGCTATGTAGTGGGGGATTTGATGACCATTTCCTGATTTGCAGTTGTGTGTTCTGTGATCCACTCACTGTGATCCATGAATGTATAGGATTCAGTGTTTAATAATAGGTGACTATTTTCTTACTTTTTTTTTCTTTTTTCCCCTCTCTCTCTCTCTCTTTTTTCCCCTCTCTCTCTCTCTCTTTTGTAGAGCGTCAACTAAGATGCGAAAAGACAAGAACAAGCTAACTCTGAATGAACTGAAAACTTTGTTTGACATTGCCTGACTTAACTGACCACATTATGCTCAGACTAATTTACATGGCATTCATTCGACCTATGTTTGGTCATGTAGCCACTACAAGGTGCTGTCCCTGTGGAGGATGATCCATTTTATATTATCTATATTGATGCATGTTTTGAGGACTCAGAAGATGTTTGAGTTACTATGGTAAAACTAGCAGAGTGTTTTACCACACCAAGGTTGCTGACTTCTCAGAGTTTGCATTTCAGAGTTTGGGTATTTTATGTATACAGCTAGCCAATAGCACACACACACACACACACACACACACACACACACACACACACACACACACACACACACACACAATTAGCTTGTCAAGTGCCAGATGTGATGTTTACTAAGTGAGAGAGACTGGATCTTTTGGTTACTTTTAGCATTTGGCCTGGCCTCTTCTCATGCTTGACCAGCCACAGAAATGTCAACAACACAAAAACGTTTGTTTAAGTAGTGCTACATGATAATTCAACTCTGCTTTTCATTTTTATACCACAAAATACATAAACTGGGTGGGTAGTGGCCTTTTGCCTTCATACTTACAGGTACTTCACCAGCACATACATATCATTAACTACCACATTATTTGCTTGCCTATAACAATTGTCATGCTCTCTGCATTGCACATGAATAATCTGAACCTGGCACTTCATTGACACTGATTGATTTTTTTTTTTTTTTTTTTTTTTTTTTTTTTTTTTTTTTTTTGTATCAAAAGAGAGGCTAACATTTACTCCTGAATAATGCTGATAAAAAGTGTACATCAAAGTGACCCAATCAGGCAATGCCGGTAATTGTCAGAAACAGCTGATGGGATGGGATATGCTCTGATTATTGCAGTATGAATGAATGGATGATCAGAAGCAGACACAATCAAAAGCTCTGGGAGTTGAATGAAGGATGATGCTTTGGTCAATATTTATGTAATAGAATTGTGTTTAGAAACTTATAACTCATTTTTTACCTGTGTGGTGGGTGTGGGTGAGTTTGTGTGTTTATAAGTTCAAATGTATTGGGTTATCCCAATGGAGTGATTTCATTAATATTTAAACTTCACAAACAAGTTAGCATGACATTGCTAACTTGCTAGCATCAAGTCCACATTAAACATTAACAAAATAAAAGTGATCATAAGCAGATCACGTGGAATGCTGTACATTATTTTCCACTGGAATATTTTTGGCTTCATACTGCATCTCTTTCATTTGTTTCAATATAAACAGGTTGATAGTACAAACCAATTGGAATGATAACACTCATTCTTGTTGATATTATGAGTGCGGTAAATGTGGCAAGATAATAAAATGAGACCAGTCATTAATGCAGGTGAAATAATGAAGCAGCTTGTCAGTTACATTGGACCGAAATCATGAATTTCATTCAATCAATTGTAGTGATAAGAATTTGCCAATGATGTTAGAACAGATTCTGCCACTAAATTAATCTGCTTACATTTTTAATTTTGCCTGCCCAAATCCTCATTTGATTATGAGATATATATATATATATATATATATATATTTTAACAAATGTTTTAACAAATTTAAACTATAGCTATTAATTCAAAGTTAGCATTCTGGTTCAAAAAGAGAGAAAAACACAACACTCTGCAGCACCATTGATATCAACTAGAAAAGTACCTATCCTAGGGATGGAGACAACAGCCCCACTTTAGCATAGCACTCATCCTATGGACAGAGACAACAAAGACCTCTTAATATAATTATAAATCTATTGTTTGCTATCTCATCCCAGATGCTTGGGCCTGCAGGGCTAAAAAAGAAGTAAAGAAAAAGAGCTGGAAGTCGGTTGAGCACAGTTTTGCTGATGCATGTATTTATACAATTGTAGTAGGTGGGGTGGTTTATTTAGGCATGAGTTATGACCATAATCAGGAAATTTTTGAAGGAAAATAGCCCCATGGGCAGGGTTCTACTCTGATCTTCACCAAACTTCCTGATAACCACCCCCCCCCCCCTCCCTCATTAGACTCTGTATATTGGAGCCCTTTAGGCCCAATCATCTGGGAGGAGTTAGTGAACAAACTGATCTTCACCAAACTTTCCCCATCAAACCATGAACATTTGAACCCTTTAGGCCCAATAATTTGGCAGACAAGTAAACAAATAAACAAGTAAACAAACAAGTTGAGAATTTTAATAAGATAATTGCACTACTTATTAGGTATCTGGGCATCCCCAACTGGTTGACAGTAAAATTAAACTAGAAGCCATCCAAGGATGGAATCCCACAAGACACTGTCTACATTCATACTTTTGTTTTGTACAGGTTTCAAGAGTGACTAAGTTTTCTGGTGTGGTTTGTAGGATAAGTGTAATAGCTGGTTCACAGTGCAATCACCACATGACGTAAGAACCCGTACCCTGTGTTGCGTGCACTGTGAACACAAAATTTTGTCAGAACACACCCCAAAGTGTTCTTTTAATGATTGCATCCACAACTCAAGAATAGAACCAAGTTGCAATTTTACGCAACACACAGTGCATGTCCATATGTCTATGCAGTGCGCCCATGTGAACCAGGCTTGACACTCTGAAGAGTTATAACAAGTTAGGAATGTTTAATTCAATTACAATTACTGCTATTTGTACTTTAATCAAGTAATTGTAATTGAAATCAGAGTTGACAAACAGTCAGAAATGTACTCACACTCACACAAAATCTCTTAATCTGTGTGTTGGTGTGTGCGCCTGCTATACATTCTTTCAATTTTGAAGCTAGAGAGTCACTAATACGCCAGATGAATTAAAATGACTAGAAATCAAGCTCTAAGGGCTTAAGTGTGGTTACTAAATTTTTAAAAATCCTATTCTGGGAGTAGCAGGCAAAGTGACAAAATTCGCTATTTCTGGCTGATAAATGGGAACAGCTGTATTGGAGCTATGGTTTGGAGCAGCTTATTGTAAAGCCCTAAAAGAAGCACAGTGCCCTTGGCAAATCTTCCAATTAGATGATGCAAAGGACATCATTTTGAAGGGAATTAAAAATTTAACAAAATGAATTATTTCAGTATTTAGTTAGTGAAATGTTCCCAGGTTTTCTAGCATGAATACATGGTTATGTGTTGGTGGCACAATTGAAGTAGACAATGATTGGTTTACAAAATACAAATAAACAAAGGAACAAGGAATAAGAAGGGATGTTGGCTTTGCATACCAAATGAGAAATTATTTGGCACAGAAAAGGGGGTGGGGCTGGAGAAGAGGTCAGTCTCTGCAGAAAGTGGGAGTTTCATTGGATGAAGAGTTGTTACCCATTGGCAACTATTGGTGGCTGCATCAAGGTTGGAATTCCTTCTCATGACCACATAGTCATGAACAGATCTTGTAAAATAAAAAAAAAACAACACAAGAATGTGAACCTTGATATTCTTAATAATTGATCATTTATGATTGACTTGTGGGAAATTTAGGATCAAAAACAATTTAGATGAACAAGCAGCAACTAGTCCTGAGTCAAGATTCTAATACCCAAAAAGGTTCAAATTTCACGTGTAAACAGATACCCCGCCCATTTCAGCAAGACCAACTTGAGCGGCAGGAAAATTGTAACTCTCTCCAAAAAGTGGTGAAAGAAGCGATGGTTTTAGCTGTGGTTTTGTCTGGAGTGCTCCTCTTTGTTTCATCCTTTCTAAACTGTGCGATACTAAGCAGAGCACAAGGTGAGGTACTATAAGCTTACTAGCCGTTCCTCACGTGTCTAGCAATAATGCTTGCATTCCCCTCTAGCACCTGCCTTAGTGTTCAACCTCAGTGATTCCTACTCGGTGGACCCAAGCTTGGTGTCCAGATTACAGCTGTGCATCTTTACTGGCAGGCCAGCTCCGGTGGTATCATGGAGCTACAACAGCGTTGAGTAGGTAGTTATAACTTCGTTCCTAACAGTGTATCTCAGCAGCAGCCAGTGTGCACAGCTTTCCTGGAGGCTCCAACATGTGCCCTGGAAGTTTTGGCAACTGCAAAGATAAAATTTGAATGTCAGGTCTTTTGTGCTTGTGTGTATTTTCTGGAGTGAGATGTTGCTAGCACCTGTATCATGACCCTGTATTGTAGTTCCACTATATGACTGCAGTTATTTTCTATTTTTTATTACCTTACTAATTCATTGTGGCTTCTGTACTCCTTACTTCACTACCATACCACTGTTTCTGGTTCTTCATTGAACTCCCCCAAAATATATGAGCTCTGGCGCTTGTGTCCTTTAATATGGAGTACTTTTGTTTCTTTTTAAACATTTTTTAATCCCTTTCTTTTATGTGATGGGTTTGATTGATTTATTGGTTGAAGTTAAACAGAAGCTGTAATGATAGCTACCAACCTGCATGCATGTCTTATGCCCAGCTGACATACATGTGCAGGCTGCCAACAACTGCTGACTCAGGAGGTGTCTACTACTTTCCAGACAATGGCACCTTGGTGCTGGACAGAGCTGATGAAGACAGTAATGGCGTCTATGAATGTACGGGTACCAATTCCCTGGGGATGGAGTCAGCAAGCACTGAAATATTTTTTGTGCAACAGAGTAAGCGTAATTATAATCATTATTTGAGATTGATTACATTTGTGCATGTTAGAGAAGTTTTGTTTACTTCTTGCATTCCAGGTGGCTCCTAAACTATAGTGTGTATGACATTGCATTGTTAGTTGCTGTCTGTGTGGTGGCTGCATGGTCATTCTGTGTTGTGTGTTATTGTTTGTCGCAGCTGTGCCCTGGTATGTCCGCTGGTACATGTGGTTCATCTATGCCATCATATTCTGGGGACTCAGTCTCTTCCTCTTCATCGCTTGGTTCTTTTATTTGAAGAAGAGGGCATTCGATCAGCTACCACCACCAGACGAGTGGATAGGGAACTAGCAGACGAGAAGGGGAAATATCCGACAGACAGACAGACAGACAAGCATCATGGCTTCTTCTCTACATTCACTTCATTCCTGCACAATCTTAGTTCTGTTTTCTATGCTCTATATTAGTATCATGTAGGCTGTATGGCATTGGAAGGACAGGAACCAATGAGGAAAGAAGTGTTTATTTATGTTCAATATGTTGGGATACTTACAGAAGAGAATGCTGTGCGCCAGTATATTAATATTGAGCTGGTGCTATAAAATAGAAGCGAATGTGATGCTGAAGTGGACCCATTACCACAGACAGTTCTGTTATTTAAAAGTTAAAAAAAAAAGAAAGAAGCTTTTAGGGACATCAAATTGTCTGATCAATGCTTGAGGGGGGGGGGGGGATGAGGGAGGGAGGTAAAGGATTTAAAAATCCTGTATTGCTTGCTACAATTTTATTTGGCATGCTAGGCAGAGGTTTCAGATGTATGAACCTTACTGCAAGAATAACTCATACATGTATTATTTTCTGTCCTAACTGGAAAATAGCTATGGATTGCATGTGATCCTAACATAGCCTCAAACCTGTCAGCACATCTTTTTTGGGGGGGGGAGGGGTTTTACATCTTTCGATCCATGAATCCAATTGGTTTTATTGGGTGCTTTCAAGTTGTAATGGCCTAGTAGTTTCCACTGGTCCACCAATAACTGAATCCCATGTAATCTCATGGCAATGCTACCCTGTTAGGTAATGTTAATTAGTTAGCCACATCAACGCACAGCCACACATCCTGACTCTTGCCCTTGACAAACAGACTTTACTAAACACACTGATGTGAAGACTGGCATGTAGCCCACTCTGTAAGGTCAAACATTGGCCACTGGGAAATTCCAAAAACTGTTGGCAATTTCAACCTAGCTGTTTATTTGTTTAACACATTGATTCAATGAATAACCACATATAGGTTTAGTGGTTTTTACTTTGTGCCTTATCTAAGCAAACAATAGCCTGTACTCAATGCCATTGAGAGCAACAACGCAGAGAAGTGTGTTGCTGAGAATGTCACATGTCCATTTTTGGGCAGAATCTCAAGATTTGCCACTGTATGTTAAAAACCTTACATATTTGAAACTTCATCCGTAGTCATAATATTTGTAATCAATGCATGTGATCACCACATTCTTCCCATCTTTAAGCCACAGCAAATTGAGTTACTTAGAAACGTCAATGGATATTTAGCAGTGTGGAGGTGAATAATGCCTTGAGGACCTGTGAAGGTCAGATGGGAACTCCGTGATTAAAGATGTTGGCAGGCCAGGAAACCATGACACTCCTCCATGCTACCATTGATACAATCACCACCCTACCACTCAGGACACATAGACCTGTGAGTCTGCGTGACCTTACCACCTGCAGTTTGTGATCTTAACCACCAGTAGTCTGTGATCTTAACCACCTGCAGTCATGCACTTCTAACCTTAACCTCCATGGATCATCTCACCTAAGAAAGGTCAAGGTCCACAATTATACAACCCGCATTAATTTCTGAGGTTTCTTACAATATATTCAGCATCATTGTGTGCACAATTAAATGTATAGTTAATCATAAAGATATGGTAAAGGGTCTGGCTACAGGGAACAATAAGTGACATTAATTGAGTCCCCAAGGATGATTATCTACATGACTGAATTTTTTTTTTAACAAAACACAACATAACAACTTGTGAAATAATGTGTTTTTCCCCCTTTTTCAATTGAAATTCAACATGGTTCACACACCAATGGTGCAGTGAAATATGTAAAAATTCCCACAACTCTGCATTAGAAGGTTAGAATAACATCATTAATTAGAATAAAAAGGGGGAGAAGGTTTGCCATAAAGCAAAAGGTGGAGAGGGGGGGGGATAACAGAGGAGAATCATGGAGTCAGTACTGGTCATTGCACACAATATATTACAACTCAACAGAGTCTTTGAAACCATTTAGTTTCCTTGTGAGGCCACAGGGAATGTCATCTCAACAACGCCCTCTATGCCAGCCCTGATAGTCTGCCCCGGGCGGACTGGACCCACTCCTTCAGGTGTCCCTGTGAGAATCACGTCTCCTACTTCCAGCGTAAAGATTCTACTGATATAGCTGACCAAGTATGGAATAGAGAACACCATGTCCTTGGTACTTCCTTGTTGCTTCAGCTCCCCGTCCACCATCAGCCATAGTCTAGTATCATCAAGTGAGAGTCTATCCACATCAATGAGCGCACTGACTGGACAGAATGTATCATAGCCCTTGGCTACACTCCAGGGGTGACCTTTCCTCTTGGCTTCACCCTGGATGTCACGTGCAGTCATGTCCAAGGCCAGGGCATAGCCACCGATGTAGGAGGAGACAGAGGACTCTGGGATGTTTCTCCCATCTTTTCCTATGACTATGCCCAGTTCTACCTCATAGTGGAGCTCAGAGCATCTTGCAGGAACCTTCGGAGAGATACGGATAAACATGAATATACTTCATACACCGAGTGAAAGGGAAATAAAAGGGGGAAATTCTTCACAAATAAGGAATGGAAAAAAAGAAAAAAAAAAGGTGAATTAATCGGGGCAATAATTGTTTTCATAGGACATATTTGAATGAAAGGGCAAGAAACAAGCAACACTATCCTAGTTAAAATGATCATGATATATACATCATTACGTTCACACTCAACATTCTCATTGTTGATGTCAGCGTTACAATTCTCTAGTCTTAATTAACGCCCTAGCAATTAAAACATCCATATCAATTACACGCACTGGTCTAACAAAATCAATGATCTGCTCTTGGCTAAGACCTCATCCAGTATGGTTAATGATGCATCATGATGATGTAATGACAAGAAAGTGACACAGGAACAAGCAACCACAGAATAAAAGTCGTCAGTGCATGTATGCACATGCTAATTCTGTGATGCCTTCAACCATTTATATTGCAGTGGTTGCCTCAAGCCTCTTGAATCAGCTGCCATAATATGCATACTGCAAAATTGAAGAAGCTTCTTGACTAAAGGGAGAAGTTGGAGAGGTAATGGACCTTACAATTCTTGTTAATAAAAAACAGCTTCTCAAAATCATAATAGTCACATTCTTCTGACATATCCACTTCACCTTTACACCTTCCTTCCCTCTATTGACATCCCGAGTCACCAACATAGTACACTGTTGAAGCTGCTGTACTGTGGATTACTCAAGTATACGGAAACTGTCTCCTACTTTGATATCAAACTGTGTGTGTGATGTGTTTGAGTGTGTGTTGTGTTTAAGAGTGAGTGCGTGTTGTGTTTGAGAGTGAGAGTATGTGCATAGAGGTGTGTGTGGATTTGAGTGCGACTATGTAGATATGAATTTGAGTGTATCCCTGTGTGTGTGTGTGGTGGGTGTGTATTTTGTTTTCCCACTCACCCAAAGTGCTGCTACATGTACTGTTCTTGTAGTACACATGGTCATTTATATCAAACATTGTGTACAGCATTACTATCAGTCTGGCAAGCCACACCTTCCAAATTCTGATTAGAAGGTGTCTGGTGGCCACGGCTACAAGATCTGTCCCACTGGAATGCAATTAATGTATTGTAGTTGGTGGTCTATTTGCAGAAATTGATGCACAAACAAAAGTTTTAAGTTGAGTGTATTGCAACCCCGTCCTAACAAAAAATTTTAAAAACCACACAGGTGTGCTAGGGCTAGGGCTAGGGCTAGGGAAGGGAACCAAATTTGTAGTGGCAGACACCAGACCCTTTTGAGGAAGGTGTGGCCCGCCAGACTACATTACTATACATGACTGAACTGCTGCTGTATGCATCCTCTACATCACTACAACCAGTCCAGTGGCCTCCAATGCCCCTCTAGGCTGTTATGAGAATTTTTTTATAGAAAATGAATAAATTCATGAATGTACCATCTGCCTGACCAAACCAATGGATGGATTTCTTTGAAACTAGGCGTAGGTTTTGACCCAGCTGAAAAGATGGGCTAAAACATCTGGAAAATGACAGCTATGATAGCAACAAAAAAAAGAATTCATGTTTCAATCCAAACAAAGAAAGAAGAATCACTAAATAACCATGGCCAAGTGGTTAAGACACAGGTCCACAAAGTGGAAACTTCCAGGTTCAAACCCAGGACTGGGCTTTCTTCTTCCATTTTCCTCATCTCTTACCCATTTCCTTCTTAATGTCTTCCCCTCCCCACTTTTTCCCACCTTCCTTCTTTTCTTCTTCTCTCCATTTTTCCTTACTTATATTTCTCTTCTAAATGCATAATAAAAATGGCTCATTGATCTTGTCCACACCACTGTGTGTGTGTGCATGCGTGCGTGTGTGTGCATGCGTGCGTGTGTGTTCACTTTACTGCCAAAGCACCAAACAAAATGAAATTCAGTTTTCAAGTTGCACATCCTACACCAAGGACGGTTTTAGGCTAACAAAATCTTCCTGAGGATGTGTGAGTATAAAATGCAAAAAGAAAGAAGAAAGGTACTTAAGATATATTCCTGCACCTAAAGATTACATTATGACTGTGGCAGGAAATGGGCTGGGTGCCACCTGCCCACGTCTTTCTCTGATAATGTCAGGCTAAAAATAGTTTATGCATGATCAAATCAAACCTCTTTTGGGAGACACATTCTATAAAATGATGGTTAAAAAAAAAAAAAGAAAGAAAGAGAGAAAAACATTTTAAAAGAAGGGGGAAAGAAGGCTACTAAGCCACATCTCTTCATGTGGGTGTGTGAGGATAAAAATCAATAAAAAAAAAAAAAGGTACTTAGGATAAACCCTTGGACTTGACATCTACAACTTAAAATTCACACACATCATGACTCTGGGAGAGATATAGGCTGGGTCCCACCTGGCCATACCTCTTCCTGTGGGAGTGTCAGGTTAAAACTGCCAAAAATGATACTTGGTCAAACACCTCTTCATATGAAGATGGCAACGCCGGGTATGCCTTCTAATATATTTATACACACACGCAGCTATTTCGTCAACCCTATTAAAGGACTTTGGGGTGGAAAATGAGTTTGGTGAAAACTATCCCCCTTCTTGGCCCTGGCCAGCATTAAAAAATTAAAAAAAAAAAAAATATATATATATATATATATATATATATACATATTTTTTACAATAATGATATTCATTGTAGTCTTTCAACTTTTTCTGTGCAGTTAACCACAATTTTGGAGCTGCTCTGAGGCCATAGAGATAATTAGAGGGAGTTTAACCATTAATTTTGCAGTTTAGCACTCTGGGTCATCACCATCAAAAATAGGGGAAGCATGGAACATCCATGTGCAGTAATATTCATGCATCCCTAGATTACCCTGGGCCCTAACCAAACTAAGCCCTAGGGTAGTAGTCTCACAGGCCAGATCCTTTACCTAACACCACGCTAGGATAGTGTTTGGTAAAGGGTCTTACTTGCGAAACTAGCCCTAGAGGTGCATGAATAGTATGATAGACCATATGCCTTATTGGGCGTGGGTGTTCAATAGTGCCTGAATTTTTTTTTTTATGGTAACATACCAGGAATGCTAATCTGCAAGATTATCATCTAATCCAACATAGTAAACCTTTTACCAGGATCAGTATCACACCTTTCTCCTCAAGCAAACTGTCAGATGACATTCCCATAGTACCCAGTCCTTCAGTCAGCAACACCAGACTAAATTAAACTAAATTGACATCATGAATTGCTGCTATTTATCTCATTAGCCTTATCTCCCTGGCAATACTTTGGTGACACACGCACCCCACACACCCACCCACCCACACACACACACACACACACACACACACACACACACACACACACACACACACACACACACACACACACACACACACACACACACACACACACACACACACACACACACACACACACACACACACCATGTAATTCACGTTAGAATTTACCACTATGGAACCTCCTTCCTGCACATAAGAAGAGGTTGGTTTGAGGAAGAGTAAAGGAATTTCAGGAACAGCGTTCCCCAGTTCTGCAGCGTGTGCTCTGTGAGTTATAAATATAGGATAATAGCTACACCAGGACAATCAATACATCAATTTTCCACCTATAATTTCTTCCTACGGCTACTATTTTCCTTCCAAACTTAACGAAGTGTTTCAGATCCGGCATCTCGAGGAACTGGAACCTGGCTAGCAGAGCTTCACCCAAAAAGCATGCTAAAGTGGGCGGGGCTGATTACAAAGAATGGGGCTGATTACAAAGAATGGGTCTACTCAAGCAGCAGGCTGACTAATTTTTTTAATACAGATATTTTTTAATTAATTATAATGAGAAATAATCAGCCTCAGTTCCATTACCATTTCCATGGATAGAAGACAGATTTCTCCTGAGGTATTTTATGGCCCTACAGCATTCATTGGGGTTCATATGAATCACTACTCTGAAATTTTTCCTTTTTGCAGCACATCTTATATATTTTAGTTTGTGTGTGTGTGTGTGTGTGTGTGTGTGTGTGTGTGTGTGTGTGTGTGTGTGTGTGTGTGTGTGTGTGTGTGTGTGTGTGTGTGTGTGTGTGTGTGTGTGTGTGTGTGTGTGTGTGTGTGTGTGTGTGTGTGTGTGTGTGTGTGTGTGTGTGTGTGTGTGTGTGTGTGTGTGTGTGTGTGTGTGTGTGTGTGTGTGTGTGTGTGTGTGTGTGTGTGTGTGTGTGTGTGTGTGTGTGTGTGTGTGTGCGTGCATGCATGTGCGTGTGTGTGGTTGCTTGTAGTCCTGTGAAGGACTGGTTAGGAAAAATGGATTGGATCCGGTTTCAATGGCTTTCATTTTCGAAATCTTGGTTGAAGGGTTAGATATCAATTGCCAGCTGATACATCCGAAGCATGTGCATTAGCATTACCCAGGATACACCACAAGACCACACCCATAGGAAGTTCTTTGCTATCAAAGCTAATTAAAGGAACAACCAGGCTGAAATTTGGCATGTGATTTACAAGGAACCGGGTGAGCATTATTAAGCATTGTGGGTGTGGCATTGGATGTGGTTTGGCCATGACCACACCCATAGGAAGTCCTTTTGACTGAAAAATTCTTATGGACCAATCATGCTGAAATTTCACATATTGATTTCAAGTAACTCAGTGAGTATTATTGAACACGTGTAGGGGTGGTAATGGGTTTGGTTTAGTCATAGCTCACCCACAGGAAGTTGTTTTGGCTGCCACAAAGTAATTGAAGGATCCATCAGGCCAAAATTTGGTGTGTGGTATCCAAGTACCGGGGTAAGCATTATTTACCACATTGGGTGTGGTTTGGCCATAACTGCACCCACCCACAAAAAATTAATTAAAGGACCAACCAGACTGAAATTTGGCACATGGTATCCAAGGAACCGGGTGAGTGTCATTAAGCATGTGAGAGTATGGCAATGGGTGTGATTTGGTCATGGCCACACCCATAGGAAATTATTTTATATACAAAAACTAAGGAGATATCATGCTGAAATTTGACATGAATTACAAAGTAATTGCTTGAGTGCTATAATCAACATGTGGGGGTAGTAATGGGTGTGGTTTTGTCATAGCTACACCTACAATTAGTCGTTTTGGCAACCGAAAGCTAATTGAAAAACCAACCAGGCTGGAATTTGGCATGTAGTCTCCAAATCTCCAAGCAACTGGGAAGCATTATTAACCACGTGTGTGTCAATGGGTGTGGTTTACTCAGCCAAAACCACAAGAAGTTGTTTTGGCTGCAAAAAGCTAATCAAGGACCTATCAGGCCAGAATTTGGCATGTGGTCTGCAAATAGGCGAGCTTCATTAACTGCATGTGGGTATGGTTTTGTG